>JAJSOF020000005.1:2937500-3260000 GCA_025594305.2 Periplaneta americana
ACATTAGGCTAATAAATACATAGATATAAGCAACCAGAAAGCAAAGGAGCAAAATTATGTAAGGTGGGTGCTCCTGTTATGGCCATGTTCCTGATATGGCCACCCCCCTATTGTGAGTTAGTTAACCAAAAAATCCGCTAAATTGCAGCAGCATCCAGTGAAAGGGCATCCTGGTATGTCACTTGATCGTTTCCCATCCAGTCAGGTTCAGCAATATGGCGTCAGTTGCCTGTTTTGCGGTTTTCATGTGATCTCTTCTTATTTTTCTCTGGTAAGTCTCCTTTGTTTTATGCATGTTTTTCAAAGACTTGTTTCATGAAAACTATCGTACTCCATTCACTTTTTAATATTCTGTTGATTGGTGTTGTCGATGATGGCGTATCTTTTACTAGTTGTTCATAATCAAACGATTTTCGTGAAAGCTTACCTGCTCCTGATATGGTCATATCAAATGCACCATGGCCATATCAAGTTCATTTCACTTTTATTTTTTCACCTGACAAATTTACATGCCTTATAGCTGGGATTACGCAAAAATGTTGTATTTAAAAAAAAACAACGTACTTTTTTATGGAAAAATCTGTTTTGACTACACTTTTGAATTATAAAAAAAATTTATGAAGGGTCATGTTCATTCATTTTACACCAGAATTATTTAATTTTAGCACAACTGCGCTATCAAACTGAAAACAATCACGATTTGTATAACATGGAACAAGGGTGGCTATATCATGTGCACATGTTCAAGATATGGCCAATAGGTATATTTTTGGAATTTGGGACTTTTTGGACAATTAAAGCTATTTTTATGGGGAAAGTCCATTAGACTGAGAACGAGTAAGAAAAAAGTGAATGATATGAGGCTTTCTCGGCGTTGGTTCGCTAATATGTTTTCGCGGAATATCAGCCGAGTTAAAATTTTGGAATGTTCGAAGCTTTCAACTGCTATCTCTGCAGGCATCTTCAGGCAAGTTCCCTGCAGAAAGCTGCAGAGATAGCAGTTGAAAGCTTCGAACATTCCAAAATTTTAACTCGGCTGATATCCCGCGAAAACATATTAGCGAAGACAAAAGTGGTTTACATTTTTTTTTTTCAAAATGGCGGCTAGAAAAATTCTCAAACCTTAGCATGGCCATATCACGGACACCTACCTTATAACATTAAAACTTCTAAGTAGAACAAAAGCAAAGAAACATGCTTAACATAAATAAGCACAAAATAAATCAGTGAAGCTAACAAACAAAATTAAATGGAGAAAACTCAATATATAAAGAAATAATGCCAAGAGACTAAGAATAGCCAAATGGCTTGTCTCAAAATTGAGACGATTCAACAAGGCTCATGACAACAATCACCTCCTGCATAATAGCCAAATTGGCTAGTCTCTTATACATGAGACAACTCATCTCGCCTAAGGTATTCCGTGGTTTTCCTCAGGCGTAAAACAAATGTCGAGATGAGCCCTATAAGAAATGGGCCACGGACCTATATGCCCTTCCCCATATATATTCCATCCTTATTATAAACGATGTATGCCCTAGTTCAGATAATATAAATAGACTATCAAATATACGAGGTCACTCAATAAGTCGCAAATTGAAAGGACAGGGACCTCTCAAATTGCAGATTAGATTTCACGACCCTTATTCCGACGGCCTTCACATGCTTTGTCATCGAACAACAGATGACGGCGTCTTGCCATCCTAACGGCAAACACCAGCCAACTCCTCCTCGCCCCGTTCCGTGATCACTTGATCAATCTCAGCCCCCCTCGCGTATGTGGTACCTAAGAGGTTACGTCCAATTTCGGCTTCCCCTTCAAAATTTTCTAGAGCTCCTTCAGAGGAGCAGCGTAACCCGGAGTGAGACTAGTGGCCAACAGGCTTGGAGCTCACATATTTAGTTTTGTACAGCCCCCAACCCCTTGCAAGGACGCGTTTTGCGTACCTTTTAAATTTTCCTCCCAATTCTCCTTCGATTTTTCGAGACTAAGAAGTATTGATTTAATATCGTATATTAAGAAAAAAAAAGAAGGAAACCGTACCAAAATCAATTAAAACTAGAAAAGAAAACGTTCTCTAAAACAAAATAAGTTCGTAAGTTGGAATGTGCCCGAAAATACTATACCTTTCTTGCTAATTATAGGCTATTCAGTTTATTTAAGTATCACAGAATTGGAAAATGTATTAAGAAGGAAAAGAGAAAATACATCTCCTAACGAGGCAGCTACAGAGAAGTGAGGATGGAGAAGTGGCACGATAGAAACAGGAGATGAAGAGGGAGGAAGGGAAGGCAAGAGGAGGTGTAGGGAGTAAAAGGTACTGATGAGATTCCTGAAGTGTCTATAAACACAGTGATGACGTCACATTTGCTGAAATGGCCGCTCACGTACACAGACACAGATACACACACACACACCATACACGCAAAGGGGGGGGAGGCGGAAAGGCAGTCAGAAAGAGAGAAATCCTCAAATATAAAATCAGCCTCTCACTCTTGTTATCCTTACACTAGTCCAGATCTAAAGAAACTTAAATAAGGATAAAGAAAGAAGAAAGGAACGTATGAAAGAGAGACAGAGAGGGAAGGAAAGAAGGATAGAGAAAGAAAGAAAAAAGAGGGATGAAAATTGGATGCAAAAATAAAGTTTGTGCAGAAGGTTCACTGACTGGATGGCTGGCTTTGAACCATGATCTCTCTAATTCAAGTGTTGAATTGAAAAGAGAAACTCGACGGCTGGAACGCCTCAATTTCTCTCTCTCTGGAGTTGTTTGTAAACGAGACTAATCATGAGAGGTAGTCATGTCAAAAGGCGGGACGGAGGGGGAAAGGATTGGAAAGGTCACCTGTCTTTTCAAACTTCATCATGAATAGGGGAATCGTACACGAGCTAGCAAGTTTAAAAGTTAGACTTAAAATTCTCTTCTTTTTAATTATTCAAGTGTAGCAGTTACAGAAACAAAGTTTTGAGCCAGATATTTGAATCCTGAAGAGTGAGCGAGGCAAGGGGTGTTTCAATTACATTAAAATGAGAGATAGTTTATCTACTTCTCGGAACTTTGTTTTGACTAGTAATTGGGCGCATGCTGTGTGAACAAGCATAGAGCCTTCATTTACCATTTCGCTAGACGCGAATTCGATTTCCTATATGAAAATAGAAAATATTTAAATTTCGGAATTCCGAGGAGACTAAGTATGTACGAGGGTCACCCCGAAAGTAATGCACAACATTTAAAAATTACATTTGTATCCTACAGCTTTGCTATTTTCACAGAATATAGATGGGTCATTTGCAAAATTTGTATAACAAATGGACGATTGAGAACGTCAAAATTAAAGTAGTATTTTGTGCATATTCTGCATGTATTAATATAGTGCAATGTCTCTGCCATAGTAATTCATATTACGAAGATTTATTTATTTATCTATTTATGTCCATAACAGGGCAAAGCCCCAATTACAATAGACAGTACAGATAAAAAAACATATTGCCTACAACACGAAAAAAGAGGTAAAATAGATACAAGTGTAATTACAAATTAAAAATGGAAAAGAGAAGAAAAAAAAAACAAATAGATACCACCTAAACAAAAAAGACAGATACAGATATAAATGAAAAACACCAAACAAAAACAAATCAAAAAGAGCCAAGTACAGACATCACAGCCAAAAATGCAAAATGTAGGCGTAGCTATAATTGGTAAATTGCAGAGCAAATACAACACCATGTTAATAAATTCAATATACAGCACTACACAGCAGGCCCAATAGGCTCAATTCATTTATTAAAAAGACTCACGAACACAGAACATGTGTTTCAAGTAATGCTATACATAAATTTTTCTTGTACATATTGTACGATAACGAAAAATCTAAATCCTGTTTATTTGATAGATGATTGTAAGTTCGAAGCATTAATAAAAGTGGAGACATTTTATGAGATAGTGTTTTTGTTGTCTGTAAATAAAAGAGAGATCGCTTTCTCAAATTTGATTTACCAATATTGAAACTAATTAGCTGTAGAAGATCAGAGTTGTCTATTACGCCATTTATGGTTTTGAACAAATACATTTGCTGTGCTCTTATCCTGCGACTACTGAGAGATGGTACATTAAATTCAACCAGCATGGATTCATAAGATTGGAATATGTTGTGTAATCAACCACTGTACACTCACCTTGCTTTACAGCACTGTTTTGAATGATGTAACAGACATGACGGAGTAACAGATCTGACAGGTAATAGACTTGACAAAGCAAACAAGCATATGCGAACCTAAAATGTTTTTGCTCAAAAATCCTCAAAATAGCAACTTAACTACTGGACACGTGTAGTACTATGTCCTCTTGATCTTGACTTCATATGTTGTTATTTGTGAAAACACAACACAAACAGATCTGACAGAGTAAAAATGCACGCTTAGACTAAAACATAAAGCAAGAGTTTGACACACAAACTCGCCAAATCAAAATGAGTGAACAATGGGTCTTTGTGCGTCATCTTGGCTTGTGCTGACATCTGTGGTATTTCTTTTTCAACTGTGTATCCATAGGAACAGAATGGTGTAACAGACCTGACTGGCTTAGACAAATTATGTAACCATATTTAAGGAAATATAAACTCAGACATAAATGAAGAAGTTTTGATAATATCAAATGTTTTCTTCAATTTTTTTATCAATTGCATTATTAAACAAACATTTATCTGGACATAATCATGCTCCATTTTAAAAACGTAACTAGTATGGACATGGCATTTTAGCTGTCACTATGAGAATTTTATTTTATTCTCGTGAAATATTTCACATGAAGGAAATAATTCTTGTGACGTTTACTACATTAGTACTGAAACTACTCACTGTTAGGAATTTATAACTCTATCGTTATACAAATCTAGTCTTTCAGGTAAAGCTCCCTGTAAAGCAGATTTGAATAACTTGAAGGGAAAAATTTACAGACTAGATTTGCATAATATATACGTAACTGTGTACATTAACAGAAAAACCACAATTCCAAGTCACACAGAGATTGTGTGCACTCGATGTGGGTCTCTGGCGTTTCATCAGCCCACGCGAGTTGTGTGGATATGAAGGGAAAAGTTGAGACGGTGTCGGGTGGAGTTCCCGGGTAGCTCAGTTGGCAGAGCGCTGGTACGTTCAACCAGAGGTCCCGGGATCGATACCCGGCCCCGGAACAATTTTTCCCTTGAAATTATTCTATCGTTATAAATGCAATAATGGGATGGGTAAGAATTGATGGACATCATTTGTTATAGAAATTCTGCAAATGACCCATATACATCCTTTAGGAACAAAATGTCACTTTTCCACATAATCCCCATCCCTTTCAACTGTGTTACGCTACCTTGAAACGACGGCCTGTATACCTGCACGATAGAAGTCTGGACCAACACGTCTGAGCCACTCTTCAGCAGCGTGCACGAGGAAGTCGTCATCTTCAAACCTCGTTTCGTGAAGGGATTCCTTCAGTTTACCAAAGAGATGGTAATCGCATGGTCCCAGATCAGGACTGTAAGGCGGATGTTTCAGTTTGTCCATCCAAGTTTTCTGAAGTGGTCTATGGTCTTTTCATATCCTGTCACAATTCTTGTAAGAAAGTCATCTCCACCATTCTCATACTGGTCCAAAAGTTCGATGCACACTTTTTCGGGTTTCTTTGTGGGCTTGTCAACATTCTCTGAACCCACCCGGCACAAAACTTTTTTAACCCCAACTGTTTCAATATTCTGCGCACACTTGCTTCTCCTATCCAACTTGGAGTGACAATTCTTTCACTGTTACTCGTTTGTCAGCCACAACCATGTTGTTAAAACGCTGACATTGTCAGGACTTCGTGCAGTGCAGGTCTGCCGCTGCGAGGAGTATCCCGAATATTGGCGTGCCCTCTTTCACCAGATAATCTGCTTGCCCACCGACTAAACGTACTGCGATCGACAGCTGCATTTCCATACACGTTTTTTCAACCTCTTGCGAATATTTTCGCACTGTCTCGTTCTCATAGCACAGGAACTCGATAACAGCACTTTGCTTCTGACGAATGTCAAGTACAGCAACCATCTTGAAGGAGTGCTATCATGGCGCCACTCACGGAAACGACGTAAATTAAACATGAATTCAAGTGTGAAGAATGTATCTATGACCTTCATAAATTGTAAAGGTGTATTTGTACGAGTTTGTGCTTCATCTTCAGGAGGATAGTAATGGAAGGATGGATCGTAAAGAGGGTTAACCATATCTCGACATGACAATACGTGCTCTCTAACGACAGAGAAAAATAAATTAATAAAATGTGAGTATGAGTGTAAGGATGTGATAAAGAAGAAGGCAAAGGATACTATCCTTCTCTGTAGGCAGCCTAAAGCATTCAAATGTTATATTAACCACTTCCCTGATTAACCCGAGTTAACTCGGGTTGCTAACTTGTGTCAAAATTCATTAACCCAGTTAACTCGTTTGAGTCCCATTTTCGCTGCTAAGGATTATATCCCGAATATATACGTTTCCATTCTTTCATTAACCTTTTCCTCACTAGATGGCTACAGAAGTTACTGATATTGCTATATCTGGTGGTGTTTTTTGTACTTCTTCCTTGCGAGTGGAATTCTATGCTCATATAGCATTCACACGCAGTAGTGAGTAGATGCTAGTTAGTTTTGGTGGTTTCTGTTTGTGTTTAGTGTTTTTTTGTGCTGTTTTGTGTAAAGATGGATCAAGTTAGTGATTCCTAAACTTTTGATCTGGAATATATTCCTGTAGAAGATTAGGAAATGAAACATCGGTATCAGAAGACGAAGTTATAGATCAACAAACAAATTCAGATCAGTTGATGTCGCGTCTTTTCGACAGTGGTTTCAATAGAAGACATCTGGCACCATTCCTTCTGCATCTCTGAGGTCCCCATTCCCTGAAATTTGAACATTGTTTCTGATAACGATAATTCTCAATTTTTTTAATCATTCTTTAATAATGACCTCATCAACATTATATTCGAGGAGACGATTCGGCATGCTAATAAGTGTTCACAGAATGCTGAAAATAATTCGTGGCGGCCTACTACAGACTCTGAAATACGTGTACTTTTGGGCATAGTGATACTGCAGAACATTATTCACAAACCTGAAGAACAGATGTCCTGGTACAAATATTCAATGACTGCTACACCATTCTTCCCAAAACGCTCTCATATAGGAGAGCAGATACTACTGTCCGGAATGCAATGTGCCACTGTGCGTAATACCCTGCTTTCGAGTCTATCACACGACAAGCAACATTTAACGCCTTGATAACAGCACTGGTATTGTACCTCAAATTAATCCATAAAAAACATAAGTTGGTAAATAGTTCAGGAGAAAATCAAAGTGGGACAACTAGCAGAGCTGGAATCAAGATGCACGAGATAACTCGGGATAATAATTCAGGTATGAATGTATGTCTATTTCATAGTGATTTTTAGGTATGTAAGAAAATTAGTGATGTACAGTGATTCTGCAATATTAAATGACCTCTTTAGGAAAATAAAAAAAAAAATATGACACATTTTTTCACAAAACTGGTCAAATATATAGTAAGGGAAGAGGTTAAGGAAACATCTGTTAAGGAATTTTGAAGCCATGTTGATTTTTATTCTTCACCTGTCAAAATACACACACTATTATTTTTCTATGATTCTGCACGAGGTGAACGAAGACCTGTGTGAACTGTGCTATTTTGTTCGCGTCAAGAATTCATTTAACTGAATAGGAGGCATTTGTAAGAACAAATTCTTACTAGTGGTTGTATAAAGGTAGTTATGATTATCATTAGGAACTTAAATATTACATGGGCGAGAAATGGCGAGTAAATTTTTGCCTGCATTCATTTATCTCAAGAAAGATTTATTTTCTGTATCGAAATATGCAATAGAACTTTACTTATCTTAAGAAAGAATGCGTGATAAAGTTGAGTATAATCGTTAAAAATTCATCATCGTCTTTATTCGGATTTGAATCACGAAACTCGACTCAAACAACAAGAAAAACAAGTACCTACTCAATCACACAAGATAACTGGACATGAATAAGTGAACTGCAAAGTATAATAATTCTTTTAAACCACAGTTTCTTAGCAACACCATATACGAGACATGATTTGCATCAGTCATTTTTTTGTAACTAACATCTTAGAAGTTTAATCTTTCAAAATTTACCTCGAAGTGAATTGACACGACACAAGCTTACAGGTGTAGGTTATGCATTTACTTTGATAACTTCAGCAAACGCTTGTAACCTTGGAAACCAAGTTATGTAATTTTGTATATAGACAATTTAAGTCCATATAATTAATGCACTATCCAACAAGGAAAAGACGACGACGCCGAGGAGACATGGAACTGTGGATTCGCACCTAGGGGGAAGGGAATCGCATCACGAGAGAAGAGGGAAAGAAAGATAAAAAAGGAAGAGAATATAATCATGCTCGTTAGCTCAAAGAATTCGATGCCATCCTCATATTTCCTCGTTTCTTTCTCCTTCTTCCATTCTTTTCTCCCTGTTCGTCCACGTGCTCCCCCTCTTCACTAGTTTCCTCATTATTTAAGAATACTTTCCCTCCTAAACTTTTGTTGTCATTTTTCTTTCTTTTTTCATCTGTTATGTGAAGTCGCTATCTAGCATTGTGCTCTCCTTCACCCTCTCTCCCCTCTCTTCTTGTTTTCTACTACAAAGTTGTGTACATTCATAAGACTTCATCCCCTGAACCTTATACTGCAGAAATCTGTAAAAAGTACTTTAACAATTCCTCATCCGTAATTGGAATCTTACTAAAACAATTTAAAAATGACAACTTCCATTCAGAGCGGATGATATGGTAATAAAGAAAGCTCTCAATGACAGGAAAAATAGAAATATCAGACAACTTATTTCATAACAGTTTTGCTCTCCAAAAATTCAATAATTGATAAGGAACGTTAATCACGGTCCTGAGAGCGATACGATGTTTTCTAAGGAAAGGCTCTGATAAATCCAAAGAGATTGCATATAAGTCACTAGTTTTTCCAGTAATGGAATATGGTGCTGCATGTTGGGATCCTTACATATTAGAACATATTAAGACACTGGAGAAGATTCGAAAACGGGCTCTCTAGTGTTGTCGTAATAATTCACCATTAAAATGGGACACACTCACGGACAAGAGAACACGAATTCGATTATGCGCACTGTTCAAAACATACAGAGGTGAGCCTGCCTGGAGAGAAATAAAAAAATAGGTTGCAGCCGTGAAATTACTCTTCAAGGAACGACCACTCATATAAATTGAGGGGAAGAAGACAGAGGACTGACACTTGAAAGTTTTCTTTTCTCAATCGTACTATCAGGGACTGGAATGCTTTACCTGCAGACTTACTAAAGGCTTTACCAATAACCAAAAATGTATTTAAAAATAGGCTTAAGAACTTTACTAATAGACGGTAGAATATCCTACACACTACTTAAAGGGTGTAATTGATATCTTGTTATTTGAAGTGTTCTATCAGTGAGGAAGTGTGTTGTGTTAGTGAAGTGTGTAGTGTCAGTGAAGTCTATTGTGTAAGTGAAGTGTGTTGGTGTCAGTGAAGTGGCTGTGCACAGTATTTGAACAGTGAAATGGTTAGAAGTGTTAGTGAAATCAGGCAGAATCAGTGCAGTGAGTGAGTTGACAGCGAAATAAGTGTAGTGCCGAAAGGTACTTTTGCAGGTAGGAACCTGTCACACTCGTGGGTCTTAGTTCGAAATTAGGGTTAAGATGCAAATTAGATTTACTTTAAATGTTATTTTAAGTGACCATGCTTCATTTAATTTAGGATGCTTCTTGTTATTATTATTATTATTATTATTATTATTATTTAATTATTATTTTTATTAGTTGTTTATTATTAATTGTCATTATTGAGTAATTAGTTACCACTGCCACCGGGTTTATACCCATTTGCAGTGTGAATAAATAGGCTACATACATACAATAGATGGAATAGGCTAACAGAATTTTCCACAGGGGAATGAAATAAAATATTGTTCCAATTGTTTGGTGTATCCACCTATGGAGAAATGAGAAGTTTCCAAAAATTCGCAACTCTTTAATCACGGACTTCGTTAACAGAAACACACCAGATATGATTTACAATCCTAGGACGGATCCATTACACCAGATAACATTTACAACCACACATGCAGAAGATCATACTTGATACAATCACCTCTATTCACTATACTTCTTTCCATAATATCTGACAGGCGACGTAAATATTGTCGGCAGAGAGAGAGAGAGAGAGAGAGAGAGAGAGAGAGAAAGAAGTATAATTTCTACGGATGAACAAAACTACTGTCGCTCTCGCTCGCTGTGTTCGTTGCATTTGTCTTTCGAGTCTCGTCTCGTAACTTCGTGCGCTTGGAGTCTCGCTCATCATTCTCGAAATAGCGTTTGGTCGGCGTGGAAAGATTTCGTAACTTTGTATAACATACATCATTGAAATAAATAACATTAGAGTTGTTTAAATGATACAAAAAGACAAAAAAAACACTATCATAGTTATCAAAATGTTCTGGTTCTATTATCAAATATTACCTATGGTTATTATATAAATAAAAAAATCTAAAACAAATTTTAATTTCTAAGAAACATAAAACATAGTGTTAAATAAAACATTTTGTTTTACTTGAGATTGTATACTTCATCTCAAACATACGAAAAAGAATTTTCTAGCCTTTTAATAAGGGCCTAGTAATTAAATAAAGATTGGGGAATGGATTATTATACACTGAAAGGCAAAGATGATGTTTCAAATAGGCTACTTGATTGTTTATACATATATAACAGTTGCCAAACCAGATAAAAGTTCAGTCTGGTACAAACAACTGCAACGATTGAAGGCTGCTTGACGTTCGAGAAGTCCACACCTGCGGAGTAACGGTTAGCGCGTTTGGCCACGAAAGCAGATGGCCCGGGTTCGATTCCCGGTCGGGGCAAGCTACCTGGTTCAGATTTTTTCCGTGGTTTTCCCTCAATGCTGGTCAATTTTTGGTGCTGAATCCCGGACTCATTTCATCGGCATTATCACCTTCATCTCATTCAGACAGTAAATAACCTGAGATGTTGATAAAACGTCGTAAAATAATCTACCTTACTACTACGTTCGAGAACTGATCACTTCCGAAGTCCCGAAGTCTTGGAACGTTTGCTCGCTCGTTGTTCATCTCTAATAAATAATTGCTGATCAGAAGAGGTCAAACAGTATTGCCTGTCTTGAAGTCAAGCGTGGAACCAGACCTCTGCCATTGGTTGAATAGCAATTATACTTCTCTCCTCTTCTGCCGCAGCTTGTCAGACATTATGAAACAAAGTATTATAGTTCTGTTGTCTCTTGATGCATACTGTCGGTCTGACAATTGTACAGTTGTAGGCAAAAAGATTCCTCCGTTCGATTATTTCCAAGTCGAAGAACTAACATGGCGCATCCAGCATCAAAAGAGCCTTTTTACAACACTTGTGACCATATAATACGAGTAATAACTGTAAATGGCTAAAATACAATAATTTGAATAATAATAATAATATGGGACAAGGAGACGTTTGTAGTACTACTCGTATAAATATTGTAAGAAAAAGAGGTCAGAGTTATCCTTCTTCCGAAAGATCTAGGAAGGCGAGTTTATAAAATATAATACGAGGGGCATTCAGGAAATAACGACCGTTTTGTTGTAATAATAAAAAAAAATATATTTATTTGAAAAAAAAAAACAAAGTCTGTTACATAACTGAAGCTTCCTTTACTTCTCTACATAATCACCACCTACATTTAAACATTTGTCGCATCTGTTCACTAGCTTTAGAATTCCCGTGTTATACTCCTCTGCCGCCAGTTCATTAAGCCAGGTGTTCACTGTCTTCTTCAACTCTTCATCACTTCCAAAACGCGTACCACCCAGAAAGTCTTTCAGCTTAGTGAAAAGGTGAAAATCGCTAGGAGCAAGGTCTGGACTATAGGGCGGATGATCAAAGATTTCCCAACCGAATTGATCCAGCAGTTCTCGAGTTGAAGCAGCAGTGTGCGGGCGGGCGTTGTCGTGAAGAAGCACAACTCCTCTCGAAAGCATTCCTCGCCTCTTGTTTTGGATGGCTCGCCGTAGTTTTCGTAAAGTCTCACAATAACGATTTGCATTGATCGTAGTGCCTTTTGGCATGAAATCCAGCAAAAGAACACCTTTGCGATTCTAAAAGACAGTAGCCATGACTTTTGTGTTGAGAGAGTCTGTTTGAATTTTCTCGGTTTCTTGGGTGATGAGGGATGATGCCACTGACGTGATTGGCGCTTGGTCTCTGGGGTGTTGTGAGACATCCGGGTCTCATCACCAGTCACAATTCGATCAAGAAAGGCGTCTCCATCTGTGTGATATCGCATCAAGAATGTCAATGCTGAGGCCATTCTCTGAGTTTTGTGTTGGTCACTCAGTTGCCGTGGAACCCATCGTGCACAGATTTTGTGGTAGCCAAGATGTTGCGACACAATTTCACCAAGCAAAGAACGAGAAATGTCAGGAAAGGCAATATGCAATTCGTCGAGTGATGTGCGCCTGTCTTGCAAGATTCTGTCGTTCACTTTAGTCTTCCGGTCTTCTGTGATGAGTGATGGGCGTCCGGGTCGAGTTTCATCGTGGACATTTGTTCGCCCATTGTTGAACATTTCGCACCATTTTCTCACATTTCTTTCATTCATTACAGTATCGCCATACACTTCTTTCAATTGCCGGTAAATTTCTGCAGGTTTCAAATGTCGGGCATTCAAAAATCGAATCACACTCCTCACCTCACAGTCGGCGGGATTATCAATCACGTCGTTCATTTTGAAGTAACACAAAATGCACAATGGCGGCTTGTTGCAACCAGTACTCACAACATTATGAGAACACATGTTAAGGAAGCCAGTTGACCTTCAAACAAGGAAGGGGAGTCAGCTGCGCGGCGGGTATGCGCGAACGGTCGTTATTTCCTGGATACCCCTCGTACTTTATGAAAATAATATATAAACCTTACGTATTTCATATTTCAATAGTGGAAAGAAGGTTTTAATTTTTTCAAAAGAATACGATATCGAAAGTACAATACATTTTATCGTCTGCTGGGGAAAGGGTCTGTGATGAGGCGATAGTAGCGATTCTGGTGGCTAGCAACTATCTATAGATGCATATTTAGTAAGTATTGAGCTTCGTGACTAATATATACTAGACTGTGGTAAGAGCACAAATTTATCCATAAGTAATGGCTGATCGAGACGTTTGCACACATGAGTATATATTCTGAAAGCATTGATATTTCATGGGATTTAGAATTTGGTTGGTAATTTTGCTTACGTCAGCGTGTTTTTTTACAGGCCGTAAATCTGAAACTTAAGGGTGTTATTCATAGACATTTCGCTAGCCCGGGTTACGAGCGTGCTAAACAGGATTCATACGGGTAAAGCATGGAGGGCACTTCACTTTATTATGAGAATCTTGAGAAAGGCTAGCCCCAAATCGAGGGAAATAGCATATCTAACGTTAGTGCGACCGTTAATGGAATACGGAACTACATGTTGGGATCCCTATAGAATATATCAGATAAATTCCTTAGAAAGAATCCAGTATAGGGCAGCGAAATTTGTTAAAGGTAAAAGAGAAGATGGAAACGATACGATAAAAGAACTTAAATGGGAAACTTTGGAACACAGACGTAGGAAAACTAGAATAACATCATTGTATAGAGCACATCTAGGTCAGAAAGCATGGGTAGACATAACGGCTCGGTTAGAGAAGCCAACGTACTATGGTAGGAACGATCATGATTTTAAAATCAAATGTAGGAAACAGAAAACGGATGTAGGTAAATTCTCATTTTTAAATAGAACTATAAATGATTGGAATGACCTACCTGCAGCGGTCTTTGAGGGCTGTCCTTCCTTAAGGAGATTCAAGAAATAATTTAAAAGTTGTATATAAAGTGAAAATTAAAATTAAGGTGACATTCAACATTTAATTTTTTTTTAAGGTGACATGTATTTATCTAGGCTGACGAGTTTACTTCCTTGGTTTGAATTGTAAATTATTTAAAAATAGCGTGTAAGAGGGCCTTAGACTATAAATGTTTAGTTTAAATGTAGTTCTGTTTATAAGTATGCATAAGGATGTAATTATTTGACTTATTTGAACTGTTGTATCAGTGAAGCGAGGTGAGTCAGTGAAGTTATGGTTTTACAGTGTAGTGAACAGTTCCGATCAGTGATAATTTATAGCGTCAATGAAATGTGTTCTATAGTGTCAGTGAAATGAGTTACAGAGTGTCAGTGAAATGTGTGCTAAAGTGTCAGTGAAATGCGTCATAGTGCCACTACAGGGAATGAGATGAGAGTAAAGTGAAAGACTATTGAAACTTATGTAGGACCTATAGATAATTATGTAGGTTGTATTGTAAAATTAGGTATTTTATTTTATGTTTTATTATTATTGTGTTAAATTGTATTGTGTATTATTATTGTATTGTGTGTGAAATTGTATATGTGTTGTAAAATTGTATTGTGTATTGTAAATTTTATTGTGTATTGGTTATCATTTTATTGTGTATTGTTACTATTGTATATACCACTGCCACCGGGTGCTTGCCCACTTGCAGTGTAAATAAATACATACATACATACATACATACATACATACATACATACATACATACATACATACATACATACATACATACATACATACATACATATCATATCGCTGACACTGGTTTATGAATACGAAAAACGTTAGTTCGCTGATCATCCACCGAAAGCCTGCGCTAAGAATGTCTATGAATATGGCCCCTAGACTTTAAGTTGAATTTCACTTTCACAGGAAGTCATATTAAAGATTTTTATCAACTTTTAAAATACACTACTTCCTTCCCGGTGTGAACCAGAGATATTTAGGTCCGGAGGCAAGCATAATAACCACTACATCGCTTCTACTTCAAGTGTCTCCAAGTCCAAACTGCATTTTCTTCCCAGAACTGTCTGAGCTCCCCTGCGTGGAGCTGTAAATCCCAGCTCCTTCCCAAGGTGGAGGCAGCTGTTCGTTACTCGGGGCAAGCTTTGAACGTCACCGTAACTCTAATAAGCATAAAGCAACTCTGCCTGCTTCTCAATCTTGAGGAATGTGTTTGTTGTGCCACCTGCTCTACCCCCAGCTCTGGCGCTTCCTTAACTGCAGAAAGCGACTTGAAGAAACAGCGCCTGTCCTGAAGACGCAATTACGTATTCCATGTTATTCCATTAGGAATTAGGCTAGGGCTCCACTACCTGTATTTGACGGCTGCTGTGAGCTGCAGTCTACTGCCTGAAAATGGAATACACGCAAAACAATTGTAGGTGACTATTGGGCAGTATTTCACTGCGCCTAACAGAATTTCGGCGGCAGTACCAAGGTCTATTGCCAGGGGAATAGAACATGTTCCATTTTCGTGCCGTTATCTGTCGCCGAACCCTGGCTCCACTGGCCGTGGTAGTCCTCCTGTTTCCAATTATCCATCAGGCGAAGCATCCCTTGTGTATGAGCATTATTACTTGGTATGCTCACTTACTTACTTACAAATGCCTTTTAAGGAACCCGCAGGTTCATTGCCGCCCTCACATAAGTCCACCATCGGTCCCTATCCTGTGCAAGATTAATCCATAATAAGTATTTAATGAATTTCAATCTTAAGGCATATAAACTTGCAAATGTTTATTTGCTATTTAATAACAATATATGAACGTTTTCGCCGTTTAGGGCATCTTCAGATATAACAAAACATATTATCTGGACCTATAATAACATATTATGCAAATAACAAGGAAAATAGAGAACAATATATGTGGTACATGAAATTCATGAGCTTTATGTAGATATAACATGAAACAGGATGAATATTGAGATAATCTTTGAATTTGAACTTAGACTGGACGAATATTTTATTTTATACATATACCTCATGTTACAATTAATATACAATGTTTAAAATTTGTCAATGATGTTAATTTTAAAATTTACAATGATGATAATAAAATATTCGTCCAGTCTAAGTTCAAATTCAAAGATTATCTCAATATTCATCCTGTTTCATGTTATATCTACATAAAGCTCATGAATTTCATGTATCACATATATTATTCTCTATTTTCCTTGTTATTTGCATAATATGTTATCATAGGTCCAGATAATATGTTTTGTTATATCTGAAGATGCCCTAAACGGCGAAAACGTTCATATATTGTTATTAAATAGCAAATAAACATTTGCAAGTTTATATGCCTTAAGATTGAAATTCATTAAATACTTATTAATAATTACCAGGCATATTGATATATTAAAATGAATTGTAAAAAAAAAAAGATTAATCCAGTCTCTATCATCATATCCCACCTCCCTCAAATCCATTTTAATATTATCCTCCCATCTACGTCTCGGCCTCCACAAAGATCTTTTTCCTTCCGGTCTCCCAACTAACCCTCTATATGCATTTCTGGATTCTCCCATACGTGCTACGTGTCCTGCCCATCTCAAACGTCTGGATTTAATGTTCCTAATTATCTCAGGTGAAGAATACAATGCGTGCAGTTCTGTGTTGTGTAACTTTCTCCGTTCTCCTGTAATTTCATCCCTCTTAGCCCCAAATATTTTCCTAAGAACCTTATTCTCAAACACCCTTAATCTCCGTTCTTCTCTCAAAGTGAGAGTCGAAGATTCACAACCATACAGAACAATTACTTCGTATGCCTAGAACAAAATTCCGACATCCGGTAGAACTAAACAAATTTAGGTGGATATTTCCTAAGTCTGTGATGCGTTGCAGCAAACATGCCTTCGTGTTTTTCTGTAGCTTAATATTGGATGTATCCACCATTTTCTTTGATGCAATCTTCGACGACAGAGAACCAATAGCAAACATACAATCACCTTGATAAATACTTGTAGTGTGCTCATTTTCAATGCAATTTTTGCTTGATCTTGTAGTACACAAAGAACATCACAACGCTGTTTTCGGCTGAACAACAGGAGTGGAGCCGGGCCAGAGCAGTTGACTACGGCTTTGACACGCAGAAAATTTACATTAAGTGGAGCCACCTTCTTGCAGTATAAATCTAGGCAATAGAATGCAGCTCACAGCAGCCGTCAAATACAGCTAGTGGAGCCCTAGCCTTACTGTTAACTAAATGTATAAATTGTCGGCTTTTCATGTTGAGAACCTGGAATCAATTTCACTGATTTATAATTGAATTTGTTGTACGAAAATACAGAAAATTGCGCAAATTTCATAGAAACATTCCAAACTCACTTGCCTGCAATCCACCACTTCTTAATAGTCAATATTAGGGTCAGGACGTTCATGCATTTGCATATATTTTTCCATTATCTATAATTAATTCATTATATTCACGAATCATCAACATTTAAGCTTATCAAACCAAATTTTATGTTGCATATATTTATATATTTCCTTTCTTTTTATAAATATTATTTACTTAAAATGATACTCGGAAGGAAATTAAACACAGAATAAATATGGAAATTCCTGTTACTATTCGCTTGGGAAGCTTTTATCGTCCTGTCTTCTTTCGAAAAATATGAAAGTTAGAATTTATAAAACAGTTATATTACCGTTTGTTCTGTATGGTTGTGAAACTTGGACTCTCACTTTGAGAGAGGAACATAGGTTAAGGGTGTTTGAGAATAAGGTGCTTAGGAAAATATTTGGGGTTAAGAGGGATGAAGTTACAGGAGAATGGAGAAAGTTACACAACACAGAACTGCACGCATTGTATTCTTCACCTGACATAATTAGGAACATTAAATCAGCAGTCAATGCATTACTATCACAAAATCTATAAACAAAACGTATGTCTACATATTCGCTATGCGAATACACGAATTAAATGTCAAGTGAACATGTATTTAGTTGCGCGTGTGTTGCGCTGGTGTTGTGGTGCTCAGATGCTGCCGTGTGCAAGGGATTTGTATAATACGTCAAGTATAGTACACAGAACCGCAGTATTTGTCCCGAATCATTAAACTTCGGATATGGTATCTATACTAATAATAAATCTATAGCCGAAACTTTTCTGGTAATTTTCGATTTTCCAAAAATAATTGGTCCTAACATATATAATTAACCACCCTGAAACCGAAAATCGCATTTTTGAAATTTTTGTTTGCATGTCTGTCTGTCTGTCTGAATGTTTGTTACATTTTCACGCGATAATGGCTGAACCGATTTATATGAAAATTGGAATATAAATTAAGTTCGTTGTAACTTAAATTTTAGGCAATATGGCATTCAAAATACTTTATTTAAAAGAGGGGTTATAAGGGAGCCTGAATTAAATAAATCGAAATATCTCGCTTATTATTGATTTTTGTGAAAAATGTTACATAACAAACGTTTCTTTAAAAATGATTTCCGATAAGTTTTATTCTTTACAAAATTTTGATAGGACTGATATTTAATGAGATAAATGAGTTTTAATATTAAAATAACGCCATCTAAGACGGTGCAATGAATTAAGAACAAATGACTTCGTCTATAAGGGGCCTTGGACAACAACAATCGAAAAAGGGGCCTTGGACAGCAACAATTGAAAGCTATTAAACATAGCCTAGAGAGAATGTTTCTGTGTTTGTATGAAGTAATATCGGAAGCTAAATTAACCGATTTGTGTAATTAATTATTATTTCAAAATTGGAAAGTGTAGTTTCTCTAGATGGACTTAATGCTATAATGTTATTACAGTAATGTCTGAGTGAATTGAGGACAGGTAAGATTAAAATAGCTTCTTATGCACAGAAAACTTGATAGGCTATTCTGTACATTCGTTTCATGTATTTCCTAAAATAATTTTATGTATACATTCATTTTTATCTCAGAGAATTAACGAACAACGAGAGTGTATTGATTTAGTATGCAGTAATAGTACGTTAGCTTAGCAATCCATTATTTTATAATTCAGATTTTAAGTATCCTCAATTGAATCGTGTTAAAATACATAAAATATATATGCAATAAATGCAATGCAAAAAAAAATTGGGTAATGAGCGAAGCAGATTATCTTGCGCTGTTGTAAAAGTTGTTCCCTGGATCAAATGTCCTATTTTAATTATGTAATTACTTTATATTTATCTCTAACAGATGCAGCGGAGCGCACGGGTACGGCTAGTATCAGATTAAATCGATGTAGGTTAAACCAAACTACATTATCCTGAATTATTTTGCATTCCACCTGAGACATCCTGTATACACATACCGATTCACTGATACCTATAATATATTACATGGATGTATTTTCACAATCGTTTGAGGTCGGCCTGAGTGGTGTAGATTTCTTCGGTGTAATTAATTTTAAAATAAATTATTTTTATATTGTTAAATCCCATGAGTGGAAATAAAGAAGAATAGAAGGTGAAGTGGAAACGATGTGTGTGAAAGAGAGATAAATGTGAAATAAGTACGAGCGCTAAAATAGTTTTAAAATGCAGCCCTATGAGTAAGATTCCTATAAGAAGACGTAAACATTTAGAAATAAGAAAAGAGGGCATTATGG
Organism: Periplaneta americana; assembly: GCA_025594305.2. Classification (NCBI taxonomy): domain Eukaryota; kingdom Metazoa; phylum Arthropoda; class Insecta; order Blattodea; family Blattidae; genus Periplaneta; species Periplaneta americana. The sequence goes on from JAJSOF020000005.1 coordinate 2,957,114, forward strand.
ATTGAAAAGAAACAGGGATCGATAGTGCATTGGAGTCCGGAAATATCCTTTTCGAACCCAGGGCGGAACTCATTCGATGAGAATCAGAGTCGCGGTTGTGGTAGAAGGGAGAACAATCAGGCGGGAATTGAGTTGCGGCCGACCGCTGCGAAGCCAGGACCTCTACCAACAGAGCCACCGCGGCTCAATACTAAATGGGTATCACAATAAAAGATTGGTTTTGCTTGTGGAAGCGATCCAATTGTGTTGGTCTATACCTGTCAGGGGTGCCACCCTATTGAAAATCGATCTGCGATCCGGTTAGGGGGATCTTTTTTCGTACAAGAGGGCTATAATCCTATTGTCTGCATCGAAATGTTTCCACCATGAATAAGGGAAATATTCTATGTGCGTACTTTATCCACTTATTTTAATCCTTCAAAGTAGTTTTTCAGACCCTAAATATATGTTTTCTATTTGTTCCCTTCTTACTATAAGTTACTTAAAACCCTCAATGCTGTATCAGAATATCATCCACTTTCATGCTGACATGTATTCTTAAAAAAAAACCGCGCAGCGTGCATCTTTCTTCATGTTGCCTCCTCTTTATATTCATCTATCACCAAGTCTTTTCCTAATTTCATCCCCTGCCTCCAACATTCTTTTTTCTTGTTTTCACATCTCTTGTTGTATTTTCGCAATCCGTTATTTCTTCTTATCGTAACAACTCAGGCGTATTAGAAAAATCTTCTCCTCTTTCCTATGTATTTTCTGTTTTCAATCTTACCCCTTCCACATTTCCATCCTTCTTACGTAACTCTCACAATCTCTTCCTTCATCTTCACCGCTTCTTCATCATCTCTCTTTGATTCATTCTGTTATACTAATTATGACACCAATTTTTGTTGTTAAGCTCTATCATATCTGACACCAGTATTTTGTAATAATTTATTTATTTATTTATTATTAATATTTGTGTGCTGAACAACAGCCAGAGGCCAATTATAGTTCAGCACAATACACAAACAGAAGATACATAGGTGCAAAAACAATTAAATAATATCTTAAATAAACAAAAACATACATAAATAAAATAGATAACAAGAACAGTGAATACTAATAATCAAAACGAAACTATACCTTAAAAGGATCTAAATTGTGCCTATGCAAATTGGCATATTTTATGCATCTACAGACTGGAGAAAGTGATTTTGAATTTCTGTTATAAAATTTTTTTTGAAATCTTAAACCTTTTGTAGGAATACGAAGGCTGATATTGTTTATGATAGACTCACAATCAATATCACCCTTGATAACTTTGCAAAAAAATTGATAATCAAGATTTTGACGCCTAGAATAAAGGCTACAACAGTTCAAATATTTACAGGTAATCTCATAGTTAAAGTCACAGGAATTGGGTATAAATCGAAAAGCACATAAGGAAATAAATTGTCTTTGAATATTTTCCAATTTAACCGAATCAGTTGAAGTAATGGAATTCCAGGCTACAGATGCATATTCAAGTTTAGATCGAACCAAAGTAAAGTATAGAATTAATAGTGACTCTGGAGTAGAAAAAAAATAGGTTATAGACCTTATTAAACCAAGCATTCTTATTGAATGATTATAAATATATTGAACATGATCGTGAAAGTATAATTTAGAATCGAGTAGTACACCAAGATCTTTAATAGAATTTTTCCTAATAATACAGACGTTGTTAAGAGAATAGTTAAATTTTATGGAAGTAGTTTTTCGTGAGTACGAAATGACAAAAGTTTTTGTTTCATTAATTTTCATTCCATTATTGTCAGACCAAAGTTCAATAGAGTTAATATCATTTTGAAGAGTTTGGCAATCGGCAGGACTATTTATTGAGCGAAAGATTTTGAGATCATCAGCAAATAACAGGTAGTTTGAACTTATTCTTTTACATATGTCATCTGTAAATAAATAATAATAATAATAATAATAATAATAATAATAATAATAATAATAATAATAATAATAATAGAGGGCCCAATGTAGATCCTTGGGGAACTCCACATAAACAATTAAATGGGTCCGAGAGAGAATCACCTAGACGAACACAACATTGTCTATTAGTTAAATAGTTTTCAAACTAGCTCACGTAGTTAGAAGAGAGACCAAAGTTTTCTAATTTATTTATCAAAATATTGTGAGGTACAACATCAAACGCTTTGCTAAAGTCGATGTAGATTGAGTCAATTTGACCTTGCGTTTCAACAACAGGCATAACAAGATTAAGGTAATAATAACAATAATAATAATAATAATAATAATAATAATAATAATAATAATAATAATAATAACAGGCAACATTCTAAATTAAATGAAGCACGATCACTTAAAATAACATTTAAAGTAAATCAAATTTGTATCTTAAACCTAAGTTCGAAATAGAACCCACGAGTATGATATGTTCATATCTGCACAAGTACCTTTCAACACTACACTCATTTCGCTGTCAACTCACTCACTGCACTGAAACTACGACACATTTCACTGATTCTATCCTGATTTCACTAACACTTCAAAAACATTTCACTGTTCAAATACTTTGCACTGGCACTATAAACTATAAAGCTTCACTGACAGGAACACGTTTCACTTACAGAACACACTTCACTGACTCAACATAATTCTTCACTGATACAACATTTCAATAACAAAATATCAATTACACCCTTTAAATACTGTGTATAAATACCGCACATTAATAAAGTCCTTAAGCCTATTTTTAAATACATTTTTGGTTATTGGTAAAGCCTTTAGTAAGTCTGCAGGTAAAGCATTCCAATCCCTGATAGTACGATTGAGAAAAGAAAACTTTCCAGTGTCCGTCCTCTGTCTTCTTTCCCTCAATTTATATGAGTGGTCGTTCCTTGAAGAGTAATTTGGCGGCTGCGACCTATTTTTTATTTCTCCCCAGGCAGGCTCACCTCTGTATGTTTTGAACAGTGCGCATAATCGAATTCGCGTTCTCCTGTCCGTGAGTGTGTCCCATTTTAATGGTGGATTTTTCCGATAATACTTGAGAGCCCGTTTTTTAATTTTTGCAGTGTCTTAATATGTTCTAATCTGTAAGGATTCCAACATGCAGCACCATATGCCATTACTGGACGTACTAGTGATTTATATGCAATCTCTTTGGATTTATCAGAGCGTTTTATCGTCGTTTACTGCAACGCTGGTAATTGCAATGATGACGAGGACTAAACTTGCAAGGTATGTACAGGGACATCATTTTATTTTTACGAAAATTTTTAATATTAACCTGACTATAGCTTTAGAGAACCGGAAACACAGATTGCTACCCCCTTCTACGACTGTAGTTCGATGATACCGGCGTAAAACACAAACAAATCACTCTACTAGATATAGGGGGGAACAAAAGTAGTTCATCCATTTACGTAAACTAGGAAATATCGCGATTTTGAGTTCGATAATTTTCATTAGGTTTTTGTTTAGGGCCTAATCTTAATACAGTACCGTTTTAACAATGAGTGTTTTTACTCACGAACTGAGTTATCCATGCGAACGTATTCATTATGCAGTGTATGTTATACTGTCTACAGCACATTAGCGTACAATATAGAGAATGAAGTTAAATTGAAAAATAATCATAATATGGATATTTAAACACATTTTTGAAAATGGTGGCCGTTCATTTCGATACAGGCTTCAGTTCTTTTGTGCATATTATTGCACTACAGACTATTGCATCTAATTCCAATTGCCAGGTTCGTCTTTCGTACTAGTAACTCATGTTGAAATAATTTTGTACCTAGTCTATAAAAGAGTACCTTACGTACTGTAAATTCAATCTTCACTTCTGCCCGACCCGCACAGATAAATTACTCAGACATGCTATCTACTGTCCGTCCAAGTGGTTATGCCGCAGGATCGTAGAAAGGGAGGGAAATCACGTGACAGTTAATTACTTAACGAGGCCCTTTTATTTAAGTTATTTTAAACAGTTGTATAATATTACGTAGACGTCCAATTCCAAACAGAAATTAATGTTTTCAGAAAAGAGCTAAGACAGCCCTGCTTTTACAAAGGGGCGAGCAGAAGCAGGTGGGGGAAATCGGGATGCGACGTAGGCAAACTGACGGTACCTGTGCGAAAATATGATTCAATATTGAAAGCTCTTTCGTCACTGGAAAACGCGAACATATTCTGGAACGCACTATACTCACTAACTCAGTGCTGTTTACTATATGCGGTCTTGGATCTGTGTGTAGAGGACAGTTGGAACTTCATTAGTAGAAGGGGTTGGAGTGAAGTACATTCAAAAACTCAGGTACAATAAAAATTGAAGTAAAAATAAAATGATGTCCCTGTACTAAACTACGTTATTTTTCTTTTCCTTCTGACTGTACGGAGATACAGTAGCATGTTGACGTCGTCTGTTTACGTTTAAAACCTGTTCAGCCAATGGTCTGAATAAAAAAATGTAACATACAGTAAATGTGCACCTACATTCAACGATAAGTCATCCCGCATCCAGTGTCTAGTTATAACTGTCCCGTTACGAATACAAGTACATTTTCTCTCAAACCCTGTGAAAGCCCAACTAATTCCAATGACAAAAACCTCTTCATTTATAAGTAAATCCCTTGAAAGTCACGTTACAATATGTTTCCATTATAATTTATATAGAGTCTGTACCAACATTATAAACACTGGATTATGGAAGTTATTTGAAACCCAAGTGTGGGACGGATGTTAGACAACACCAACCAAATGGTTTTCTCTACGGTCCAGAAGCGTAGCAATTACACAAGATAAACAGTGAAGCTGCTTTTAAGTGGAGACAGGAATGCTGCATATGAAACGCTCTACATCATTGCTAAGTACTCAGTACTGACGGATCCCTCAACGTGGGCGAAACAAATTATATATCTTACGGCCTTCTGCATCGCATTCCTCCTCAGTGCTCGTAACCAAATTACAGGAATAAGCTGACAGATAGCACTGAAACTGGGAACAGTGATTAATGGGATAAATATATTAGTTTCATATGACAACTTACAAAAGTAGCAATGCATAGGATAAGTAAAGGTATTAAAGCCATTCAGGTTATAACGCCATCTAATATTTTATAATTAGTTACGTGAAAATCTGTGTTGGCGGCCCTAGTCAGAGAAATATTGTGTTTAGACGAACCTTTCTTAAACGTCTGGAACCAACAATGAAACGGATTTCTGTCAGTGTTGCCAATTCAGCGGTTTTTCCGCCGCTAAATCTAGCTTTTTTCGATAACCATCTCGCGGATAAATTTTATTATTATTTTAAATGTTACTAGCATTATATATTACTAATATTTATTGTATACATCTGATGCATGTAACCTACCCGGGTATAAGATAAAACATTGTAATAAATATATAGACCACTTTCTTAATTAATAACAGTGTATATCTCCAATAAATGATTTCTTAGCATCGCCACAGATACACTTGATTGTACTTGTCACTATCTCTGTCACTAGAGAGTTCTTGAAATCGATATTTTCCCTGCCATTCATGAAATATTTTGATATGATACCTCTTGCACAAAAGGGGAGATCTATAACTGAAACTTGATTAATATATTTCAGTATTATTTGTATTTATGCTGGTAATAATGAACAGTTTGACTCGTAGACATTTTGTTTTTCAGCATTAACTTCCCATGATTGTATTAGAAGATTCGAACAGAACGGCAGTTACGTAGGCCTTCGGCTCCCCCTACTACCAATAATGCATAACACAATATCAATACGGGGGTTGCTGTCGTCTGCGTTACAACGAATTTTACTGTTGATTTTCGAGTTCGTCATTTTTTTCCTGGTTATTATATGCTTATTTAAATTGTGTTAACTCTCGCTAAGTGGTTTTATATTTTATTTTATGCTCGACCATGCCGAAATGTAGTAATTATACACCTGGTAGCAGTCCTTTAATGCATGTCATTAAAGTACACCTACTCATTCAAGTACAGGTCTTCAGCCAATGATAACTCAGCTTACATGTGTTCAGCCAATGACAAGTCAGCTTTGTACCGTTATAAAACCGCAAGTATCGATTATTCTCGGATATGCAGTCGAAAGAGAATTAGCGAAAAGTCACGGAGGCTGGAAATCCAATAATGTCGCAGAAGGTTATGTTCTGTTACTATAATAATTAGCGTTAATTGTAAATAATATTCAAATAAATTCAATTTGTCATCTCGTTTTTCAATGTCGATTTCAATAAGCAAGGTTATAATATTATAATATTATCAAGTTTAACGGGACTACGTCAAGGTCAATGACATTATTGTTCCTCGGAAAAAATCAATACTTTCGCGTCTGCGCACATCTCACAATTCACGACCTAGAACAAGGTCACTTCCGATCTTGTCAGTTACAAATAAAATGTATACATCTGAATACCGGCAATTTCAAGTTAGAAATATGGCCGAGCATAAAAAGTCGTATGAAACTCGCCTATAATGATAATTAAGAAGCTCGTATGAAAATTATGAAACTCGCTTGCGCTCGTTTCATAAACATCATACTCGCTTCTTAATTACTATCATTATAGGCTCGTTGCATAATGTACTATTATCCGTCTTTGTATTTATTTTATTATTGCAAATATTTTTGTTTTATTCCTACTACTATTATTATTATTATTATTATTATTATTACTATTATTATTGTTACTATTATTTCTATCATCAACATTATTATTGATCTCTGTAAAATTTATGTAGACTACTGGACTGTACCCGAGCACGAGCATATGCTCATTTCGGGTATCTATTCATATGTATCATTTAAAATGTAAATTATGAATAAATTTGAAATTTGAAAATTTTGAAATTTGGATAAAATTATATTATCCCTCTTAGCGGCAATACAAGCGGTATTTAACTTTACAGTTTCTGATGTGAAATTCATATTAGCATTATAAGCGGCTTTCATAATTACGTTTAATTCGTTCAGTGTGTGTTCTGTGAAATAATGGATGTGTTAATGTAGTGATAATTCCATATTATATATGTTACCGGTAAAACCCGAAATCCGTCAAAACCAGTTTCAACTAGTAAAAACTAGTTTAAGCAAATAAAGATAGAAAGTGAGTTTTCGTATAATCTAAAATCAATGTCAGGATAGGTTTGGTTTGTTTAGGTTTTTGTTTGGTAAAAGCCTAAAAAAACCTATATAAACCAAACCTAACCTGTCATTGATTCTAGATCTTACGAAAATTCGTTTTCTATCTATCTATATTTTAAAATTACGTTTTGCTAGTTGAAACAGGTTTTGTCGGATTTTGGGTTTTAACGGTAACATATATAGTGCAATAAGAATTTTAAATATGTTGTGGCTGTGATAAAAGTGTTCAAAATTGCTTTATAGCGCCACATTGGCAATGAAAAAATTATGCAATATTCGTTACATTGGCGGTTGGTTGCTTTATCTTGACCACTATTATTATTATTATTATTATTATTATTATTATTATTATTATTATTATTATTATTATTATTATTATTATTATTATTGAATAATAAGTATACTTTAAAATCTAGAGATATCTGCTAGAAAATCGCGGCTTTTCGAAAGTCATCTAGCGGGATTACACGAAAAATTGTTGGCAACACTGATTTCTATCTTTAGTGAGCGTTTAACAACCTTTAAGTGAAGAAGTTCGCCCTTGAGCTCATCGTCCAATAATGTGAATATTATATTCTGCATAAAGTAAGTACAGACAATTGAATTTGAAATATAGTGAATGATGAAATGTTAAGAGAAATTCGTTTATATGCGTTCTTAAGTTTAGTGGAGTGGTGCTGTTTTAAAATTTATAATATTACATTATGGTAATTATTCATTTAAAACAGAATGTGCCTCTGCAGATCGAAGGATGAGGGGTTTCTCTGGGTACTCCCATTTCTCTCAACCTTCTGTTTGTAATTTGACGAGGCTTTCCGTATCACAAACTTCATCTTTCATTTAATTTCACAACTATAGAGTGAATCGGTGGGAGATGACTATAGGGGGAAGATTCTTATTTCTTTGTAGTTTCACATTCTTCCAAGAGAGAACGCCACGCGCATGTCTTCATGAACACTGAGACAGTTGAATGTCTGTAGAGTGGAAGCTAACTCATTTCGCCACGTGTTCTTGTTGTGAGAAGAAGAAAAGCAAGAAAACTGCTCATGTTTCTGCGATAAAATAATTGCAAAGGTATGTTAAAATTTTAATACACCCTTGAATTCGTAATAATTGTGAAACTTTTGTAATGGATATTGTAGTAAAGGTTCTAAAGTTTGTATTGTTAACAAGCAACGACCTTGTTCCGCCATCTTAGGTTGCGTCACAGCACTAGGCATCTTACCCCGACACTTGGGGAAGACGATCACTTTTCTTCGGGGTAAGATGGCAGCTTGTTGCAAGTTTTATTTTTTTGTTTTATTGAAGGAAATGTGTAAACATTACGTAAGATCCTCTGATAGAAGTCAGTGGATTGAGGACAGTCTTCAACTTGCGATGGAACATGTTATAACAGATGGTATGAACTGTTTTATAGCATCACAAGCATACGGGATTCCTTACCGTACCATTAAACGCCGCCTAAAAATACTGATGACAAAAAAAAAAATGTACTGGTTTGAATTCATTGTGTGCAAGAAGTGATTTCACGAGTCTTGCACACGGCAATAAAATATGTGCAATGACTGTGTTGCTAAGTAGTGATAAACAATTGAGAAAGTGTCCATGAGCTTTAGATTAAGTCAATTTTGTTGTATACATGTATCAAACCAAGTTCAGGTAAAATACATACATCAGTAAATGTGTTAATTGCATTTGCCATCTTACCCGACTATCGGGGAAAGATGCCTATAGTGCACGCAAGGAAAAAACCTGTACCTATAAACAAGGTAATTAATGCAAATCTAGTCTTTCAGGTAAAGCTTCCTATAAAGCAGATTTGAATAATTTCAAGGGAAAAATTGTTCCGGGGCCGGGTATCGATCCCGGGACCTCTGGTTGAACGGACCAGCGCTCTGCCAACTGAGCTACCCGGGAACTCCACCCGACACCGTCTCAACTTTTCCCTTTATATCCACACAACTCGCGTGGGCTTACGAAACGCCAGAGACCACATCGAGTGCACAAAATCTCTGTGTGACTTGGACAATTTTTCCCTTGAAATTATTCAAATCTGCTTTACAGGAAGCTTTACCTGAATGAGTAGATTTGCATAATATATACGTCACTGTGTACGTTAACAGAAAACCACAATTCCAAGTCACACAGAGATTGTGTGCACTCGATGTGGGTCTCTGGCGTTTCGTCAGCCCACGCGAGTTGTGTGGATATAAAGGGAAAAGTTGAGACGGTGTCGGGTGGAGTTTCCGGGTAGCTCAGTTGGCAGAGCGCTGGTACGTTCAATCAGAGGTCCCGGGATCGATACCCGACCCCGAAACAATTTTTCCTTTGAAATTATTCAAGGTAATTAATGTTTTCTGTTTTGTGCCAAAAATATAGTTTCAAAATACCTTGATATTTCAATATTAAAATCAAAACTAAATGAAGAGTATCTTAAATTTTCAATCAAACGAAAAGTCAGGCATCTTCCCCGAACCACTCTAATATATATGATGTCAGTGTAAACTGTTCAATGCTCGCGACTAGCTAGACGAGACGCTCGATGTGCGGTACAATAGATATTGGCAATTCAAGGGCATTTCTGATGCTGGACAAGGCATCCCGAGCTAATATCCGAGGGATGACCTTGCCTCTCGAGGGTTCCGGGTGGTACTCAAGAAGTAGTCCTTGCTGTACCGTCAACGCAGTAGGGGGGTAGTGGGTACAGTGAGACACAAAATATTAAGATATATGTATGCAAGTGAAATTTCAAGTATTTTTAAAATCAAGTGCAATAGAAATAGACATTAAAACATGGAGTACAATAATACATAAACAAAAATGTTAATAGATAAAGGACATAATATACAATACGTGTTTGTCAAAAAAATGCAAATGTCTCACTGTTCCCATTCAGGAGGGTACAGTGAGACACCACAGTGTCTATTAACGGACATTGAAATGATTTACATTTATTTCAAAAGAAAACAAAAACTTGCTGTCTCTTTATCTTGCCATGTTCTGTAGACTTATTTAGAATCATTTTTATGTGTGACTTCGAAACCATTGAAACATCTGGAACATTTGGAAAAGTGAATTTTCCATGACAATTCAAACTTTTGCGAAAAAATTAAATTAATTTTTAGCGACAACAATTCTTTATTATTTCTTAACATTTTCTTAAATTTTGTGAATAATTTTTTATTTATAAAACCATTAAAACGTAATGTATCCATTATTCTAAGCTATAGTTCCTAACTTGATTACTAGTATGTTCATTTTTAATGTTAGTTACTGGTAAATGCAATATAATTACAGTTTATTTTTGCAAATCATTGGTACATGGGAACAGTGAGACGTCTCACTGTACCCTTCAATGGCATGTCTCATTGTTCCCTTTACGCATAGTTCATTTAAAAATGACGCCATCAATTCAAAATTAAAACAAGAAAGACGAAACTTTGCCAAACATAACCTCAAATACCATAGTATTAGGTAACAAAACATTCATATGTATATCTCATTTGTATATCCAATATAACCTTCATTAAACACAAACCAAAATTTTACTTCTAGAGTGAAAAATTACGAATTTTTTTTCATCACTCACCTTTATAACTAGAATCAAATCGAGTGTTAAAATACTGTTACTTTACTCATGCAACATACAACTCCACTGTTACCAACATCTCAACATCAAAATTTACCATCTATTAAAAAAAATGTCTCACTGTTCTCACTGTCTTACTGTACCCACTTCTCCCCTATTATGGTCACTCTTTCGTATAATTCTCAAGTACTAAGGATTGTATGCTTAATGGACCTCCTTAGGGATGGCTATTCGTGCACATCCTCAATACAGAGATTGCCCATGTGATGATGATAAACATAAATATGTACTGAACTATTACATTTGAGATAAAAACGAAGAAAAGAAAGTATGAAATAAATGAAACAATAAATACCTAAATACTGGTTATGAACGCACTAGGTTTCTGCAGTGCATAAACAGCACTGTAGGCGAATTCCTACATTTTTTAGGTCGCAGCTCCCTCCCTCCCTCAACTTTTCCATCTTGGAGGAGCCCCACTACAAGGGCGGAAGAGTCTGATTTAATAACGCTGATAAATGAGAAGGCCCGACAGTGAGCCGGCAATGGCAGTCTCCATTAGGGCAACCTGTCCCCTGTCTTGTGGGGAAAATATCAGAAAAAGGTCTTATATTGGATTATACCCGATCACGTGCACAAATAGCAGTTGTATACGGCATGGCTGGAATTTGTGCTGTATTGCGTAAAGGAGGATTGAGGTAAGATTCTAGTAATATAGAGGAAATATTGTCATTTCTGGCAATATCTCGAGGAGCACCTATTAGCTACTTCCTCTTCACATGAAGTACGATACGATAGCACATTCTGAACCAGAGCGAGATTGTCACGGAACATTCTTACAGACCTATTTAAATAAATCAGTTTTTCTCATTACCAGCCCTAAATACTTTAACCTGCTTTCTCATTTCTCATATTCTGCTCATATTCCGCATTTTTCTCTTCTCCGTTCTTTCGACTTCCTCTTTTGCCTCCTCCCCTTCTACCGTCTTCTCTTCTTCGTTTTTCCCTTACTCCGCCATTTCCTATGTTTTACACCTTCTCCTCATGCTTTTTTTCTGTTTATTTGTTTTCAGTAGTTCATTCTATCTGCTCATTACTTTCTTCTGTCAGTTTATACTATATCTCACTTCTATTTTCTCTTCCTCCACCTCAACCTTCTCCTCCTCAGTCTCTTCTTTCCCTTTTTAATCTTCCACATATTCCCTTTTTCCTAATCTTTTATATTTTCCTTTTCTTTCACTTTCAGTTTCTTCTACTCTTCGTGTGTCATCTCTTCTTCTTTTCTTCACATTTCGTTTTCATAATTTTTCTCTGTCTCCACTTTGCAGTCTCTCTTCTCCTTATTCTATTTTCTCTTCTTTTTTATCGTTCATTTCCTTTCCTTTTTCTTATTATTCCGTCTATTTTTTTATTTTAGTGGGTTATTTTACGACGCTGTATCAACATCTAGGTTATTTAGCGAATGAGATGAAGGTGATAATGCCGGTGAAATGACTCCGGGGTCCAGCACCGGAAGTTACCCAGCATTTGCTCGTATTGTGTTGAGGGAAAACCCCGGAAAAAACCTCAACCAGGTAACTTGCCCCGACCGGGATTCCAACCCGGGCCACCTGGTTTCGCAGCCAGACACGCTGACCGTTACTCCACAGGTGTGGACTATTACGTCTATTATTATTATTATTATTATTATTATTATTATTATTATTATGGGAGACTGTTGTACCTTTAGCATAGTGTACCTTTGAACGTTTTTTGTTTTTTATTTTTGCTAACACCTAGAGGACTCAAACTGAAGTAGATTGTAGGGAAAGCCGCTAAGTAGCTCTGGTCGTAGTTTTGGTTTGATTTATTGCAAAGTGTGAGTTCTGTGAACGAAAGAATCTTTTTAGTACCAAAAGTAAATATTTCGTTCATTGGTATATGTTATCTAACATAAAACCGGATTGTATTTGTTACCATCCATTAAGTACAATGTGTTCCGTATCATCTGGTGAGTAATAACATATTTTAATTTCCATGATTTATTCGAATCTCTAGTTTTGGTAGCCATATTTGTTTAAACGTGCACCCTCTTGTACCTTTGAACACAGAATATCTTGTACCACGGAATATGTTCCAAGGTACATAATACTATCGGTTTTTGTTTTTCTTTTATTTTAAGATCATGTCACGAAGTACGTCTGGAGTTAAGAGGTCCCCAATTGATCCGGATGTCTTGAAGAAAGCTGTTGAAGCAGTTATTGCTCCTCAAGGAAATAAAATCTCAATCAGAGAAGCCTGCTCTGGTTTATGATTGTAAATACATTTTAAATGTGATTGTCAGTTTTACAGCTATATTCCCACCTATGTTCCATGTGTTCCAACTTACAAGAGGGTATGTTCTAAGGTATATAAACCTGTTGTAACTTTGAACATATTACATTTTATTTTTTCCATCCTTAATAGATGTGGAGAACAGTAAAATATATACACGAAGTTGTAAAGGAATCTTCAATAATTATATAAAGTATTTTTTAATTTAAAAATATCATTTCCCAAAATTACAAAAAAATAAAATGTGAAAAGTGTTTAAAGGTACAACAGTCTCCCTTATTATTATTATTATTATTATTATTATTATTATTATTATTAGCATCCGTTATTCCTATCTTTAAGAATGGTAAAAAAATGTTGTTTCCAATTATAGACCTATTTCAATATTAAACAATTTCTCAAAAATTTTTGAAAAAATAATCCACAAACATGTTTCATTTTATGTTAAGAATAAAATTAATTCAGCACAACATGGTTTTACTAAAGGTAAATCAACAACTAGAAACTTAGTATCCTACCTTAATCTTGTTATGCCTGTTGTTGAAACCCAAGGTCAAATTGACTCAATTTATATCGACTTTAGCAAAGCGTTTGATGTTGTACCTCACAATATTCTGATAAATAAATTAAAAACTTTGGTCTCTCTTCTAACTACGTTAGCTGGTTTGAAAACTATTTAACTAATCGACAATGTTGTGTTCGTCTTGGTGATTCTCTCTCGGACCCATTTAATTGTTTATGTGGAGTTCCCCAAGGATCTACATTGGGCCCTCTATTATTTTTATTATTTATTGATGACATATGTAAAAGAATAAGTTCAAACTACGTGTTATTTGCTGATGATCTCAAAATCTTTCGCTCAATAAATAGTTCTGCCGATTGCCAAACTCTTCAAAATGATATTAACTCCATTGAACTTTGGTCTGACATTAATGGAATGAAAATTAATGAAACAAAAACTTTTGTCATTTCGTACTCTCGAAAAACTACTTCCATAAAATTTAATTATTCTCTTAATAACGCCTGTATTATTAGGAAAAATTCTATAAAAGATCTTGGTGTACTACTCGATTCTAAATTATACTTTCACGATCATGTTCAATATATTTATAATCATTCAATAAGAATGCTTGGTTTAATAAAGTCTATAACTTATTCTTTTTCTACTCCTGAGTCACTATTAATTCTATACTTTACTTTGGTTCGATCTAAACTTGAATATGCATCTGTAGCCTGGAATTCCATTACTTCAACCGATTCGGTTAAATTGGAAAATATTCAAAGAAAATTTATTTCCTTATGTGCTTTTCGATATATACCCAATTCCACTGACTTTAACTATGATATTACCTGTAAATATTTTAACTGTTGTAACCTTTATGCTAGACGTCTAAGTCTTGATTATCAATTTTTTTGCAAAGTTATCAAGGGTGATATTGATTGTGAGTCTATCATAAACAACATCAGCCTTCGTATTCCTACAAAAGGTTCAAGATTTCAAAAAAATTTTATAACAGAAATTCTAAATCACTTTCTCCAGTCTGTAGATGCATAAAATATGCCAATTTGCATGGGCACAATTTAGATCCTTTTAAGGTTTAGTTTCGTTTTGATTATTAGTTATTACTGTTTGTACTCAATTGTATTCATGTATGTTTTTGTTATTTATGATATTATTTATTTTTGTTTTGCACCTTTGTATCTTCCGTTTGTGTATTGTGCTGAACTATAATTGGCTTCTGGCTGTTGTTCAGCACACAAATATTAATAATAAATAAATAAAATAAATAAATAAAAATTATTATTATTAATCGTGGTAGCTACTTTGGTCCAACGCTATGTACATAACAAAATAACTGAAAAATACTCATACTTCTACTTGTTTAATCTGTATATGTGTATGTATTTGAAGACATACTTAATTAAACTGTTTCTCTACTAAGCATATTACTGTAATGTAGCGCCTCAAGACATCCATCATTAGCTGCGGATATACTGTGAGTTATTTATATGAACAGAGTATAATACGCTAGTGTAACAGATCTATATACCTGCTGTATTCAACCTGAAAGCAATGTTTTGGTACGAACTTCCTAAGACTATAATTGACTATTTGGTACTGGGATAAATTGAGCTTAGAAGATAGAATTTTATCCTCTAATGAAGACGCATCGCTAGTCGAGAGGTTAGAGCAGTGATATCAAAGCAAGCGCATTTTTCTGACCTTGACGTTGTGCGCGGGCATCAAGCGCCAAGTATGGGAAGAGGAAGGGTTGTGTGTATGAATAAGCAGCCTGTTGGATTAAGAAAACAGTGGTGTACAAACTTCAAACGTAACGTGAAATTTTATGTCGTTATTTTTATATGGCTTCTTTCTGTTTGATATTATCTATATTGTCTGTAAAATAAAAGTACTAATACCAATTTCTTAATATTGCACTTGTGTTTTAAACGTTAATAACATAATAAAGAGTTAAGAAGGAATATTCACTTAAATTCCGTAGTAGTACAACTATACTGTACCAAATGGATGAAAAACATCTGTCATAAAGAAAGTGATATCCCCAAAAAAGAGACTGAGTATGACATGATAAGTTGGAATTTATACTGATGGTATTTTTAGCGCTATAAAAGTAATCAATAAACTAACCTAACAATATTACAGTACAAAGCGAAGTTACCTAGGTACTGTATCTGTTTTAAGTGTAACAATATTACATAACAAAACTCTTATCGCATTATGCTTTTAAGGTGATATTTGTGAGCAACTTCCTATCATCAGAATATTAAATTATTTTCTCGAAATCTGCTGAAGCTATAGAGCTGATATTTTTACAATACATGGGCAAAGTATCTTTTGCTTATGATGTAACAGTAGTTGCTTTGTTAATTCATTTCCTTACAATCAATTTCCATGCGAACATTTTCAAAATTTTCCATACACTGTCTTCAGTAATACGTATTTACGAAAACATTCTGTAGGGCTACTAAATAAATAGGCCTATACCTGAAAATTTCACTTTTCTATACGAAAGGTTGAGAAAATATTTATTTTCAATAAAAGAATCAAACTTGTGAAAAATGAACATTAAAATTAAAACTCACATTCTTATAATGCACTTATGCTTCTCAGACAAATCTAAAAATTACCATGGATACAGTTTTAATAATTTTTCTTCCCTTTATCTATTGAATCAGTGCTGGCCATCCCTGAATATAGCTCGACCAAGCGGCATATACTACCTATTTCGTCTGTCTCTTTCCTTTCCGCTGTAAACCGATCAGGCTCTCCTGAGCTCTAAAGCGCGCGCTTACTTCTATGGGCATCAATTGACATGACTGGGTTAGAGTGTCTGCTATTCATGTAACTACGCCAAAAACCTGGGTTCAAACACTGGCTAGTTCAAGTTCAAAATTTAGTGAAACATTTTTCCTAGAACTCTCTCGGTTTCTCTGCCGGTATTTCGCAATTTGCTTATTAAGAATCATCCATAAAATTGCATTTGAGCAAACCCGTACTGTCACCTTTCTGCAACGACGGGCAGTACAATTGGACTTGGTCCAATACACAAAATGAAAGCTCGCACACTCATACACGACCTACAAATACAAAGCCTACTATTATCGGAAGATATAAGAGAAAGTGTAAGTTGTAATATAAATAATTGATGAAATGGCGATCTTACTCGTGTTAATTATGTAAGTACAGGAACATCATTTTATTTTTACTTGCATTTTTATTGTACCTGCATTTCTGAATGTACTTCACTCTCACCCCTTCACTAATGTCCTTGCTCCCGTTAGACACACAAACTTACGGCCGCTGTTGCATTCGAAGTCTTCAAGCAGTGAAGTAAACACTGCAGTGTATAGCGTGTTTCAGAAATATGATTGCGTTTTCTATAGAAGAAAGAACCTATATTAATAATATCGTACTAAAAAATTATATTCAAGAAACGATAAATTCAATTTCAGAGAATATGCTTCAAAATGTTTTTAATAATATGCGTACTGAATTGAAGCCTGCATTGTAATGAACGGCAACCATTTTCAGCAACTTGTTTAAAAATCAGATTAGCTTATTTTGAATTGAGGTGGCTAGAAACAAAGGAATGCTAGTGACATTTGTAATAACATGAGTTAAGTGCATCCAGTGTAAGCAAAAGTATCTAAAATTTTAGTGGCAAAGGGATATTTTAATCGCATCACACATTAAAATTTAATTAAAACATTTCACCGATTTTACGAAAGCTTAAATATTTAAACCCCATTTTCTCAAAAGTAACTTAAGTGCACTTACAGCCCTTTACTTATGACCCCCTCAATTTAAATGCGCTCTCTATATTGTATGATAACATCAATAATTAATATGCTAAATAAAGTAGACATTACATAACGAACATAGCCGCCTGAAAAGTTGAGTTTTTGAAAAAAATGTTACTACTCTACTGTATTTTGATAAATTCCGTAAAAGTGATGATCAAACTGAAAATCGTAATATCGTATTTCCCTACAACATTAATGGATAAACTACTTTTCTCTTCTCCTATACCTAGTAAAATGATTTGTTTACATATTGCACTAGTAACATCAAACTCCTGTAATGGAAGGGGGCAACAGTGTTTCCTAGTATAGCTAGGTTAATGTTAAAAATGTTGTTTTTTTTATATTTATTTTAGTGGGTTACTTTACGACGCTTAATCAACAGCTTAGGTTATTTAGCGTCTGAATGAGATGAAAGTGATAATGCCGGTGAAATGAGTCCGGGGTCCAACACCGAAATTTACCTAGCATTTGCTCATATTGGGTCGAGGGAAAACCCCGGAAAAACCTCAACCAGGTAACTTGCCCCGACCGGGAATCGAACCCGGGCCACCTGGTTTCGCGGCCAGACGCGTTAACCGTTACTCCACAGGTGTGGACAAAATGTTGGTAAAAATAAAGTGATGTCCCTGTATGTACGGCTTACAGCTGTTTCGGTGCTACTCGACACCATCTTCAGAGCCTTCTGTGTCTCGGCGTCATCTCAACTTCGCTGCCTGTTGTGTGGGTGCGTTCGTGTGATTTAGAGTTGTGTCAAATAGTGTGTGTGTTCTGAAATTGATCGATCTGTGTGTTGAGAATTTGATCAGGGTGTGTTTTAGTGTGTCTGTATATTTCATATTGTTCTAGTGTGTTGATTTATTGGTTTTTGGGTTGTATGTGTAGGATTTCCATGTCTGTATTTATGTTATTGTATGTATGGTTAGCATTAGTTATGTGTTCGGCATATGTAGATGTATTGTGTCCTCTGGTTTTTGCTTTAATGTGTTCTTTGTAGCGTGTTTGAAATGATCTGCCTGTCTGTCCAATGTAGAAACTGTCGCAACTATTACATGTGAGTTTGTATACGGCTGTGTGGTTGTATTTATTTGTTTGTGTTGTTTGTGTGTTGAGATGTCTTTGTAGTGTGTTTTCTGTTCTGTATGCTATGTTGTATTTCTGTTTTCTGAATGAGGATGCGATCTTGTGTGTGTTTTTGTTTTCGTATGTTAGTGTGATGTATTTCTTGTGTTTGTGTTGTGTTTTGTGTGTTTTTGTGTTTGTTGAGTTTTTGTTTTGTCTTCCTTATGATGTTGTCTATTATGTTTGGGTTGTAACCATTTTCTTGTGCTATGTATTTGATTGTGTTCACTTCTTCATTGTAGTGTTGTTGGCTCATGGGTATGTTGAGTAATCTGTGTACCATTGTCCTGAATGCAGCATGTTTGTGTTGTGTGGGGTGGTTAGATGTGTTGTGTATGTGTGTGGTGGTGGTGGTTGGTTTTCTGTATATTTTGAAGGTGAGTTTGTTGTCAACTTTTGTTATGGTGATGTCTAGGAAATTTATGGATTTACTGTTTTCAAGTTCCAGTGTGTATTGGAGTTTTGGGTGTATTTTGTTTATGTATTGGTGTAGTTTGTGTATTTGTCGTTTGTTTCCTTTGTATAGTATGAGTATGTCGTCTACGTATCTGTGCCAGTATATTGTATTGTATTGTATTGTACTGTATCGTATTGTATTGTGTTTGCCAACATTTACCTCTATGTAATGTGGACCTCACAATTTTTGTATCCGGTGCCACAATTACGTTCATTACAGATATACCTTATATAGACGCTCTTTAAATTGATCAATGATTTCCATCTTTAAAAAACCTAACAACTTGATTTAGATCATTTGACAATTCTCACCTTTAAAAACTTAACAACTTGATTTAGATGATCCTAAATTGCCACTTTTAAGACTCTGTTCTTGATTTTCAGTACACTTAAATTGAACACATACTGTTTCTGATAATACTTGTTACTAAAACATACTACCCCATTGTCCAATAAGTTCATTATTATGTCTGTTTGTTGTATGCAATTCCTTTTTCAGATCTCACTAATTTTCTACATATTATACTTGCTATCCTAGCTAGCCTCCCCCGCCAGACTCCTCACCTATTTTCAATTATCTCTCTCGTTATACTTAACTTCCCATTATACTTCTCTAATTCATTCAGAATTGACACTTTTATCACTCTGATCTTGATTTTCAGATCACTTAGACTATATCGAACACACACTGTTTCTAATAATACTTGATACTGAAACTTATTACACCATTGTCCAATATGCTCGTTATTAGCCTATATCTGTTTCATGTGTACCTTTCATTTTCCGATCTCATTAATTTTCTACATATTATACTTCAGAGCCAGTATATTATGTTGTCTGTATATTTGTTATGTTCATTGTTGCGTATGTATGTTTGTTTTATGTTGTGTACAAATATCTCTGCTAGTATGCTGGATATGGGTGATCCCATTGGCAATCCTTCTGTTTGGGTGTAGTATTTGTTGTTGTGTGTGAAATAGTTTTGCTTTGTTATGACGTCTGTGATTTGGATGATTTCTTCGATGTGTTCTTGTGGAGTGTTGTTGTTGTTTATGAGCATTTGTTTTAGTATCTGTAATGCGTCTTGTATCTGTAAGTTTTAACATATTCAGCGCAAATATCTCTAAATTTCGTACTGGATACGATGTTAAGGATTATTCGATTTGTGGATTAAGACTGTAAGTTTTTCCCCCTATTTGCTACATCCCGCCCCTCGTATGCAGACGAACTCGACACATCCTTTCATTTTATGCAAACAAATGTACATCTTCCCGAGCCCCAAGGGATTTCAGTTCTTTTGTGTTATGTAGGAGGGAGAAGAGGTAAGTTAAAAGGAACCAAAGTAAAAAGAATAACTTCTCGTGACTTCTGAGGGATGAAAATTTTTTTACATAAGAAGGATGAAGATCATTTTCACTCAGTCATGTGTTCTAACCAAAACTTCTCACACTGCAGGCTCTGAAAACATTAGACCCATGATCATAAGAAAGGGGAAGGGTGGGAAAGAAAAGTTTCCTTAGAATGAAAAGTTTTGTACAAAAATTTTCTGCTTTTTTTTTTACACCGTTTCTCATGGGTTACTCTTTTTCCACCCTTACCCTGGATGATTCCCAACTTAGATCGCCCGGTAGAGCGGTCCCCCTTCTTGAGAAGTTTCAGCACCACTACTTGGCCAAGTTGGAGCAAGTTCTCAGGAACAAACAAACATATTCCCAGAAACGACTACTTCCTCTGCCTCCAAAAAATGTCTCTTAGAATAGCAACGGTATAAGTACGACAAACACTTTTAATAAGACGTAGCAGATTTCCACAGTGAGAAATAAGAAGAGGAAATACCTCTTACCATCGTATTTACTTAATTTCATTATATTTATAATTTAATTGATGTTAAATGCAATTTAACTTCGAGTTTAGTCAGACAAGATGCGAGAATAACAAAGCTACAATTAAGAAATTACAATAACAATGCAGGTACACGAAGAAAATATCTGCTCATCCACATTTTTACCATGAGTTTCAGATACCTACATGCAACTTACAGACATACATACACACAAACAAATAATAATAATAATTCTTTATTTATACTGGCAGAGTTAAGGCCATAGGGCCTTCTCTTACACTCTACCAGGTCACAAAGTATACAAGCAGTTAAAATTTAACAAAAAGTTAAAGAACAGAATACTAACATATAAAAAAAATTAATAATAGCATAATGAAATTCACACCAAACAACATGAAAATAATACCATAATAGAAAAAAGAAAGTAAAATACATTGGAATATAGTAAAAGCAACTCATTTAGCACAAATGGTTAATATGCAAAACGTAAGGAAGAATATAACAAAACAGAATGTAAAAAAATAATAATAAAAGAGAAAAAAAAGAAAATTAAATAAAATTCGCAATAAAAGGCTATGATGAATTTATTATCAGGTGATAAAGAGAACAAAAAGGGGAAAGGAAGGAAAAGAAATATATAGCCTATATTTTTACAAAACTATAAATACATACATACATACATACATACATACATACATACATACATACATACATACATACATACATACATACATACATACATACATACATACATAGGGTAGACCAGGGTAATTGAAAACAGGAGGTAATTGTAATCAAATGCTGTGAGAAATACAAAACTGTCAATATAAAAATTTTAATTCGGGGAATATTTAAATTAACATGTTGGCTAACCTACAAAGCAGTTTGGCGCCAAATAGGAGTAAGTGCTTAATTGTGAACGGATGTTTTGTAAGAGTCTACAAAAAAAGTTGAGAAAGAATTTTTCTTCACCTTCATATTTGGCATAGTAAGTAAACGTACAGCGCTATTTTTTAAAGAATATATTTTTTTATAAGTAACATTCATTACAATGGTTTTGAGATCTCCCATAACCTCAGTTCATTAAATTATGAAGTGTTTACATTTGCCCCATAGTTTTAATTGCTTGGGAGTAATTGTAAACATGTTTACTATGGTTACATTTCATACTTTTCAGTAATCAAAATGTCATGAAATTACATTACAAGGTGACTCCCACCCATCTATACCGTAGAGGATTTAGAGAGAGAGTTGTCACAGATGTGAAAAATAGCAACTACAGTTATTGTGAAGCTCAGGAGAGGTACTGAGTTGCTATATCCGTCATATATTATAGGTTAAAGGGACGAAATATACCAGTAACAAAAATGGAGTTGGAAGGAATACAGCTCTTTCTTCTGAAACAGAACAAAAAATGTTCAGTGCCTGATAGCCCGTGAGAAAATTGGTGTTTACAACTACCCCCCCTCTCAAAGGGGTAAGTGTAAACAGGTGGGGTAAATGTAAACTAGCAATTTAAAGATGAAATAAGTCAACCTTATTATTTTAAGCCCATTTTCAGGGAAAAGAAAGATCTAAAAATAACACAATGTTTCTTCGTCATGCTTACCGTTACTGAGGGTTGTGTAATGTTGAAATATATTTGAAATCAGTGAAAAGTGTTTAAAATTACCATGGTCTACCCTAGATACATACAGGAGAGGAGAAATCTGCACTCACTTTCTCTCTTATATCGAATTATGCACACTTCATCCTCCTATTATTTATTCGCTCCTTTTCATACTCTCTCTCGCTATCATAATATTAATACTCGATCACAACGCGATAACACGCTAGAAATTCCACTTCACACATCATCTCTGTATTCCTCATCTTTCACTGGTGCTACCTCTCGTCACTGGAACTCTCTGCCGCCTGAAGTCAAGGGCTGCCGAACATTAAAATCTTTGAAATCCAAGTTAAAAAATTATCTTATGACGAGTTGCCAAACTAACTTACTATTATGACAAGTGTTGTATTGCATGTTTCCACGTATTCACATTTTTTTATGTTCTAGTGATATTTAACTTATTTTATATTTTTGTTTTCATATTTTCGATAATGGTATGTCTATAATGTGATAAGTTGAGCTAGGTATATATAATCATAATTTTCCTTACTGTGGGTACTTAAAAATATTGTATTCATTGTATGCTTTGTACTGCACTATTTTATTATTATTATTATTATTATTATTATTATTATTATTATTATTATTATCATCATTAACTGTCTTTTTTATACTTTGTATGTCTCATTTATTTTGACCTGCTGTTCACATTTTATTATGCTTTTTTTCTTTATTTCTCTATGTTATATGTTATGTCTGATTTCTACTTACTTGTTGTTTACAATTTATTATTATTATGTTATTCAGTTTTGTGTGTAAAATTGTAGTGTACTTTGTAAATTTGTAGTGTTTTTTGTAACGCAGTTTTATTCCTGGTTGAGTGTTAGAGAAGGTCATATGGCCTTAACTCTGCCAGGTTAAATAAATTATTATTATTATTATTAGTATTATTATTATTATTATTATTATTATTATTATTATTATTACTACATACATACACACATACATCATATATACATATATTTTTAATCACGAAAAAACATAATTCTGTTCGGTTTTACAAAACGTAAATTTTGCAATAAAATTGAGCACTCGCTCACGCCTGGTTGCGAACCTCACTACGATTCATTTTCCTTAATTTGAAGTCATGCCGGGGCGTTAACTCTTCGTTTAGCTTCCAGGGGATCCTCCTTATTTTTTCGCAGCAGCCTCCGTTTATATTAATTAAGCAGGGGCACGGTATCCATGTTTAATTGATTGTATTGTGCGTGGTTAATTGCATTAATTTTGCTTAATGAAACAATTCACTCCCATTGCTTTGCTACGCTCTTCCGCATTTCCCCTAAACATTTTATTACCTCTCCCTTTATATTCTTGGCGTCTTTCTGTTCGAATATTCCTTCTGTGTTCCTCCTCCCCAGAATTCATTCTAAGCTTCTCACCCAATTTATCCCCGTTCGCAGTCCCTTCCTGTCTCACCCATTCCGTCCCTGGCCAACATTTTATTTATGCCGCCTGCTGTCTTATACGCCATCCACGGTTAACGTAAAACTTCAAAGCTTCAAGGAATGCACAGTGACGAGTTCGAATCTCTTCTAGAGGACAGATAGGTATATGTCCATTATCGCTGTTATGTGTGCGATCTGAGGTGAAGTGTGGTGCTGACCTACACAAGGCAGTCTCACCATGTGTAGACGAAGAATGTTACGGGGACCAGGAACCTCCTATTTTAACAAATGTTAAATTTAGTGATAGTTACTGTACCTTTTCTCTAAAACTGTTGGGAGTAGAACAATGAAACTTTTGTGCGAGATCGTGCGTATTTGCTTGTCTTCCGCACAGAACCAATACGCGGTAAGTGTGAAATACCACATTCAGTATTCCCAACGTAACACACATAACAATTTCCCTCTTCTTACCGCTTAAGCGCGACATTCATTTTACTGCTTTAGGCTTTTAATATATTATTTTTGGAGAAGTTTAACATAGTAATAATTATAAATTGGAAACTTACCACTGCAATTTCACCTAAATTGCAATGTTAATTATTGTTTTTAAATATTTGCAAAAATTAAGTAAAGTCTACTACTCCACGAAACTTATTGCATTCCTGATACAAGTAACATTAAGGAAGCCGTGAAAAAATCAACAAGATTCCAGATGCCGATGTTATTACTGCAATATGTTATATAAATAATAATGTTAAAATATTAAAATGAAAAATAAATCATTATATAATCTTACAGTTTGTTTTAAGTTCGCATTTATACACTGGGGGAAAAAAAGACACACGTATATCACGGCCTGCTGGAGTATAGTAAACACAGAAAACATTTTACAGTAACAATGTTGAAGAAAGATATTTTGGTGTTCCGAAGTTGGCGTCATTAAACAGAAACCAACATGGATATTTCATTGTAACTAATTATAAATTCGTCTTTCAGGTATGTAATAAACGATCTTCGCACAAAATAATGTACGATACACGAGGGGTATGTTTGTTTTCATGTTCTCGGAAATTAAAAAAGCTCAACTACGTTTCGCTTTTTCAATCTTTTCCTCGAACATGAAAACGTCAACTTACCGCTCTTGTAACGTATATTACTATTACAGATTATTTCTGACATTCGTATAAGTAATTTGATGGAAGGGTTTTCAAAACTAATAATATTTTATAATTTTTAAATTTTTTTGTGATTTGTAAATTTTTACTTCACTTTTTGCTATATTTTTCAAGAAATGCCTTAAAAACTTTATTTTTATAAACCCCATGTTCAAGTTATGCTACAATACCAAATAATGTACAGTAGTGGCAAAAAAAAAACCGGACCGACCCTTGTAGCTCATTTCAGAGTCACATATTCAAATTTTGCTAGTCACAAAATACATCCATCTTGTATAATTGTAACAATGGAATTTATTGCATTTGTTCGATTCTTACCGTCTTTTGTTTCCTTCAGTGGCCTCATACTTACAGACGAAAAAACTTTGAGAGTTTTATTTTCATCTGGCATCAATATTACATTTCTACCTCTATTCGGCAAAGATAACTGCGTATTTTTACATTAAATAGCAGTACATACCTCTGGCTTCACTATCCATATTGAAATTACCACAGTTTGACACAATACACAGCACAGGATTCTTTTGTATCAGCTACAAGGGTCGGTCCGGTTTTTTTTTTTGCCACTAATGTACACACAGAAAATCTTAAATAAACCTAACCATTAGAAGCTAAGATGTGGTACATTTTATAGAGAAAAATACAAACTTACGGAAAATGGCTGCCAAAGTTATCAGAATACCCCAGCTGCATAATCCTCATCTTATATAAAATGTTAAAAATACTCGTATATTTCCATAATAATAATAATAATAATAATAATAATAATAATAATAATAATAATGATAATGTGCATGGATGATATACTGTTGGAAAGAGGATTTTTCAGAAAACATAAATGAATAAAAATACAAAAATTGAAATTTTGAGAATATTACAGGGTCCTAGACCCCTGCGTCAAAAAATTATGATATAGATGTAGTACAAGGCTCTGAAGATGGCTGTAGGATTCACAGAAATACATAAAGGCCTCTTTCGCCAAAATTGTTAATATACATTTTATAAAAAAATCCCACATCTGATCGGTACTGAACCATGACCTCCCGGCTGCGTTTTTCGGTCTATACGACACAGCCACGCACAGAGTGGAGTCACGTGATGAGCAAAGTTACAGCTGACTGCAAGAACTAGCAGACAGAGAGCAGATTTTTCACATGGGAAATTCGAATAGGCTATAATACGTCACTCATACGAACTTCTTGTTGTTAGCAGTCACATGTGGTTTAGTATAAATATTTTTGTCTCAAAAATTTTCATGCACTAGTTTCCGAAATAAATGACTTACGTGTGGTCCGAATCACCCATTGCCTTTTCGTACGTTTTCTCATTGAAAGAATAGGAATTAATAAAAACGTTTCCTATGAAAGTTGTTTGTTTTGAAGAGCTCTATCAAATGGTACCTTATTTGACCCATACTCCTATTTGAAATTTTAAAGTGATACGCCACTGATTCTACTTCCTGTTAGAGGTGATTGATGAAATTAAGCTCAAGTGAAAGTTCACATGTGGTTTAGTCTTAAATATTTTTTTCTCGAAAATTTTAATACACTAGTTTTCGAAATAAATGACTTACGTTTGGTCCGAATCACCTATTCCTTTTCGTACGTTTTCTCATTGAAAGAATAGGAATTAATAAAAACGTTTCCTATGAAAGTTGTTTGTTTTGAAGAGCTCTATCAAATGGTACCTTATTTGACCCATACTCCTATTTGAAATTTTAAAGTGATACGCCACTGATTCTACTTCCTGTTAGAGCTGATTGATGAAATTAAGCTCAAGTGAAAGTTCACATGTGGTTTAGTCTTAAATATTTTTTTCTCGAAAATTTTAATACACTAGTTTTCGAAATAAATGACTTACGTTTGGTCCGAATCACCTATTCCTTTTCGTACGTTTTCTCATTGAAAGAATAGGAATTAATAAAAACGTTTCCTATGAAAGTTGTTTGTTTTGAAGAGCTCTATCAAATGGTACCCTATTTGACCCATACTCCCATTTGAAATTTTAAAGTGATACGTCACTGACTCTACTTCCTGTTATAGAGGTGATTGATCAAATTAAGCTCAAATGAAAGTTCACATGTGGTTTAGTAATAAATATTTTTGTCTCGAAAATTTTAATACACTAGTTTCCGAAATAAATGAATGTTACGAGTGGTCTGAATCACCCTGTATATTAAAAAAATCGTTGATATTAATGTAGGCTAATTATTTGCATGGCATACAGATTCTAATCTCCTTATATTTCAGTATTTTTATCATTCCTTGTCATCACAGAGACTAGTGAAAGAAGAAGGATCAAGTTCGTATCTTTCATATTTCAGCGTGCAGTACGTATATCACGGATGGTACTTGGTTACAACCTTTACATCCAAGATCCCTGCACTTAAATCCCCGGCAGAAGCATACGCTTTTTTCTCTCTCTGACCGTGATACTATTTCATCTCCACATATGGACCTCACACAACGTTAGACCCCTACGTCTCTTCTTTTACTCTCGAGGAATTTAAACTTTTGCAGCACCAATCGTTGAATTGTCTCCCTGCTTGTTCTCAGCTTTTTTATTTCATTCCCTCCATTTTCTCGGCGGTTTCTACCACCTTCTTTTGTCTTCTTTTCTCTACTCTTGCTACATTACATTTTTTCTCCTCCCCTTTACCGACCTTACTACTTTTACTCTTCCCACACCATTTTGCTCCCAAAAGGAAGTAAAAAAAAAGAGGGGGGAAAAAGTTTCTAAATGTCTTTCATTATATTGTAAATTATGAGCGACAGTTGTGCACTCTGGTAGTACACTTGGGAATTGCGTGGTCCACGGCAGAGATGAGAACTGCTCTAGGATGTTCGCTTCCAAACAAGACAGCCACTCTGGTTTCGATTTCGATCCCCTTTTGCAGACAACTTCCCAGCATTTCAAATACTTTTAACATATTTTCTTAAGATATATGTACACCTTTACATACAATAGTAATATACGTTACAAGAGCGGTATGTTGACGTTTTCATGGTCGAGGAAAAGATTGAAAAAGCGAAACGTAGTTGAGCTTTTTTAATTTCCGAGAACATGAAAACAAACATACTGCTCTTGTATCGTACATTATTTTGTGAGAAGATAGTTTATTACATACCTGAAAGACGAATTTATAATTAGTTGCAATGAAATCTCCATCTTGGTTTCAGTTTAATGACGGCAACTTCGGAAAACCAAAATATCTTTCTTCAACATTGTTGCTATAAAATGTTTTCTGTGTTTACTACACTCCAGCAGGCCGTGATATACGTCTGTCTTCTTTTTTCCCCCAGTCTATAAATGCGAACTTGAAACAAACGGTAAGGTTATGTAATGATTTATTTTTCATTTTAATATTTTAACAATATTATTTATATAACATACTGCAGTATTAACATCGGCATCTGGGATCTTGTTGATTTTTTCACGGCTTCCTTAATGTTACTTGTATCAGGAATGCAATAAGTTTCGTGGAGTAGTAGACTTTACTTACTTATTTAAAAACAATAATTAACATTGCAATTTAGGTGAAATTGCAGTGGTAAGTTTCCAATTTATAATTATTACTATGTTAAACGTCTCTAAAAATAATATGTTAAAAGCTAAAGCAGTAAAATGAATGTCGCGCTTAAGCGGTAAGAAGAGGGAAATTGTTATGTGTGTTACGTTGGGAATACTGAATGTGGTATTTCACACTTACCGCGTATTGGTTCTGTGCGGAAAACAAGCAAATACGCACGATCTCGCACAAAAAAATTGTTTTGCATTATTTTGCTCTGTAAAATTTTTATACAATTGAGAATGGTACCAGAAAGAGGATGAAGTGAACAGATCCCTTGAAATTATGTCTAAATTGTTTTTAAAAATTATTTTGTTTATAATTTTGACATGCAACTTGAAACATGATAGCTCATGCAGTTTTTAAGATAGAGTCAGAGTTTTTTCACTGTTTTATAGCTAAAACTATTCTTTAGTGCCTGACATAGAGCTATTTTTTTATTTACATTAATTAAATATTACCATATAAATGTAACTTATAATAATATTTTATGTTGCATAAATCATGTAAAAATCCATAGATAATTATTAATTATATTAATGTTATTTTACTCATTGTCAGGCACTGGGGGACATTTCAAGCTTCAAAATGACACCAATATCTTCTTGGTATCACCATATTTGACTGAGATATAATGTTTGAAAGAATTAAACTATTTACAGGAAATGGGGCACAAACTTTCAGAGCCTAGAAGACTCCATCATCATATGTCACCCCTTAAGCAGCTTCATGTCGGTCCAGTTTCAGCTTCTTTCTGCCTCTCAAATACCTCCTCCTTGTTTTAACTTCAAGTGTTGAATGTTTTTTTTTTTGGCATTTTTGTCCCTATTTCCATTGATGCAACAAATCCTGCGATGGTGTTTGTCCCAGGGTTTATGCCCATCCTCCTCAGAATTTTAATTTCTACTTTTGGACTCTTATTAAAATGACGTACAACATCACTGACACACAAATTTACAGCTTTACGACTAATAGTAAAAGATTATAAATTACTTCATTATGTAAAAAAGTTCTTTCAATCTAATGATCATGCCCAGATGTCTATGCATCTATTTCGGGACTGGAAAGAAGTTTATTTTACAAGCAACGCTGGACGAGGAGATTGACTGCTAGGAAGATCACTCCAAAAGTAAGTGACTGTGGCTGATGACGCAGCATTTTGGAAAATGGGACATATCTGAAAAACCATAAGGCGTAAATCGAAAATGTTTTATATCAAATTAAAGGGGAGAAAAACCTCTATTAAAATAGTTATATTTTGAAAATTCTAATTTTTCATCATTTTCTGCGTTTTGTGTGTGTACATATACCTTAAACGACATATTCCTATAATGTTACTTATTACTGTACTAAAAAAAAAAAAAAGGTGACATTGAATGATACATCTCAATAGGTTGCTAGAAATATGCGTAAATCTGAAGTCTAGGAATATCAACTTAAATGTCAATACAGTGAAACCGATATCTGCCGAGAGCGAACACTTGTGAATAATGGATTCTTTGAAATTCCCATTTATATAACTCTCCTATTTGTTATAGATAAAGTCTGCTATTGAGAAGTTATATTTTATACTTTGGTTTCTCAATAGCGGACATGAGAGACACTTAAAACATCATCAGTGATCTGTCAACCTACTTTATGTCTCTCGTGTGACTCATGAGTCATATCTCCTTGCCACGCATTGCTACTCCATTGAAGAGCTTCTTCCACCAATGCTCTTACCTTCTGTAACAAGTAGGGCTGCAGCAGGGCGGCGACGAATGAGAAAAACATGTTATAGAGAAAATTAATGGCCAAGGATTGAAACTCACTTGCTGCATAGTCAACTGTCCGAAGACAGGTCTGAACCTCACAAGTGATACCAATAAGGCACCACTTATGAGGAAACTAAGCCAGAAGATAATGAGGTAAGGTGGTCAGTTCCTTTTCGCCCTCCATTACATACATCGCCAATTACCTACATATTACACCAATCAGACTTCAGGTCTATACAAACAATTGTTCTTCCGCTGACATTTATCGTAAAGTGAGATATACTCACTTATGACGTAGAAATATATCTTACATACGTATTGGCTTTTAAGGAACCCGGAGGTTCATTGCCGCCCTCACATAAGCCCGACATAGGTCCCTATCCTGAGCAAGATTAATCCAGTCTCTATCATCATATCCCACCTCCCTCAAATCCATTTTAATATTATCCTCCCATCTACGTCTCGGCCTCCCTAAAGGTCTTTTTCCCTCCGGTCTCCCAACTAACACTCTATATGCATTTCTGGATTCGCCCATACGTGCTACATGCCCTGCTCATCTCAAACGTCTGGATTTAATGTTTCTAATTATGTCATATGAAGAATACAATGCGTGCAGTTCTGTGTTGTGTAACTTTCTCCATTCTCCTGTAACTTCATCCCTCTTAGCCCCAAATATTTTCCTAAGAACCTTATTCTCAAGCACCCTTAACCTATGTTCCTCTCTCAAAGTGAGAGTCCAAGTTTCACAACCATAAAGAACAACCGGTAATATAAATGTTTTATAAATTCTAACTTTCAGATTTTTTGACAGCAGACTGGATGACGAAAGCTTCTCAACCGAATAATAACAGGCATTTCCCATATTTATTCTGTGTTTATTTTTCTCCCGAGTATCATTTATATTTATTACTGTTGCTCCCAGGTATTTGAATTTTTCCACCTCTAGAAAGGATAAATTTCCTATTTTTATATTTCCATTTCGTACAATATATCTCGTCACGAGACATAATCATATAGTTTATCTTTTCGGGATTTATTTTCAAACCTATCTCTAGAAAATGTATCTAGAAAATACAAATTTTGAAAGTGACAAGAAAACCGACAAAATTACAGATTTCTTTAAAATTTAAAATGTAGAACTGATGTTAAATGTTTCAGTCATATTATTCATTTTCGATTTTCTTATTATACGAGGTGCGTCCAGAAAGTAAGTTTCCCTAGGGTCATTTAGAGAAAGAAAACACAATTTCATGGAAATATTTATTGGAACAGAATAACAATATTTTCTAGTTATTTTTTAACATATTCCCTACCGGATTTGAGACATCTGTCATACCGTGGAATCAACTTTTGTATCCCTGGGTCTAATAAATGTGTGATAGTCGTTTGCACCTCTCTGTCACAGTGGAAATGCTGACCGGACAGGAATTTCTAGAGGTGTAAGGAAAGATGGTAATCGCTGGGAGCGAGATCCGGACTGTAGGGTGCATGTTGAAATAATTTCCAGTGGAACTCCTGTACGAAATCTGTTGCGCGCCCAGCCTAAGTGGCCAAGATGAACTACCCCCACCTCCCTCTCTAGTTACAACCAGTCTACTATACACAGTCGCGAAGCTCAATATGTAGTAAAAATGCAAACATGGGTAGTTGCCCACCACTAGGATCGCTACTATCGCCTCAGCATCGCAGATCTCTCTCCTAGGAGACGCAAAAATATGTTACACTTTCGTTGTCGTGATCTTTTGGAAAAATTAACACCTTCCTTCCATTATTGAAATATTAAATGCATAAAGTTAATTTATTATTTTAATGAAGTATATTAAATTCCACCATAAACTCGAAGATACCTGAAAGAAATAAGTAATATAATTTTTGTTCGTGCAAAACGAACTGAAATTTACTATAATAGCTTCACTCATTCACGATTATAGCGATAATTAACTATGAAACCAACAAATATTCATTTCCATTTCCCTTTACAACAATAATAATGGAAATATGAATTTATGGAGTAACTTACGTGTACCGGTACTTGTAGTGTAGGCTTACGTAGGTAACAAAGTGGGATGAGGTTAAGCAATAATAATCACACCAGAATTGGAAATAAAACGTGATCAATAAATTTCATTAAAACAAACTTAATTTTTCTACGTCTTTAGTAAAATAACACATAAAAATAATAACAAAATTAATAGCTACAATTAAAAATATATCCTCTGAAAAAAGTAGACCTAACCTTTATTTCTCTGGAAATTTAGCAGCCTAAGTGACAGAACTTTAACCGGTATCTAATGTCCTTTCGGTTAGACTGAAACATTTCATTGTGAAATTTAAGGATATAATGTATTCTAACAGTCACAAAGAACTTCAAAATTAAGAGTTTTGTTTCTGCACAGCATTCCTGTGGAAACCCAGTAACCTTTCTGAATCTTTCGGAAATCGGACAAAGGATAACTCTGGCCTCTTTCTCTTATTGTTGCTACAATTTATAGCACTACAAACGTCTCCTCCTTGTCCCATATTATTATTCCAATTATTATATTTTAGCCATTAACATTTTCATTACAACCAATAACGAACATTTCACAAGCATCAATGTGAAATATGCAACGAGCTAGCACTCCATAGAAATACGACACAGTCGAAAGTCGACCATGGACAGTCTATCGTTTCTAGTTGCTAACCGCTTGGAGCGCTTTATCACGAGATTTGCAAAAAAACACCTCAAGCTTCGCGGCTGTATATAGTAGACTGTGCTACAAAGTTGCAACCTGATCGCATCGTTCGGTGGCTTCAAATTAGTGTCATTTAAATTAAATTTACACGCAAACCGTCCACGCTACTGAAATGTATCAGAGAGATGAATAATTCTTCATTAGATCTTCTATCGATATAGACCAGGCCTGCAGAACTGTAGCTCTTGAAAGCGACTGCTTTCCTCCCCTCTTTACCCCACCCACCTTTTCTACCTGTGCGGTCACGGCGTTCTAGTTAAGGCTGGTTCACAATAAACCGGGAACGGAAACGACAACGAGAACGAGAACGGAAATATTGTTAAAATAAATGTATTTAAACAATATTTCCATTCTCATTCTCGTTATCCTTTCCATTCCCGGTTTATTGTGAACCAGCGCTCGGCTGCGTCAACATTCATTCTCGGGACGGAAGTCTATCATCCCCAATAGAAGTGGAGTGAGACTGATGTCATAGTTCCCCTACTTTGCGAGTTCTGCAGGCTGATATAGACAAAGATCACGATCCTACTTGTAGTAGTTACCGAATGATAGGGTGAGAAACATACGAGAAAACAGTTTTTTTTCTGAGAAAACTATTAACTTTCCACCAATATCGCATTACACTTTTTTGTTACATACAACATGAGCTATTCCTTCTGAAAATCTGTAAGCTCATTTTACTTCCACCCTGTACATATTGACTAAACTTTCGTAACATGGGACTTTGTTTTGTAAAGACCATAACTGGCCTGAAAGCAACAGTAATATACGTTACAAGAGCGGTATGTTGACGTTTTCATGGTCGAGGAAAAGATTGAAAAAGTGAAACGTAGTTGAGCTTTTTTAATTTCCGAGAACATGAAAACAAACATACCGCTCATGTATTGCACATTATTTTGTGCGAAGATCGTTTATTACATACCTGAAAGACGAATTTCTAATTAGTTGCAATGAAATCTCCATGTTGGTTTCTGTTTAATGACGGCAACTTAGGAAAACCAAAATATCTTTCTTCAACATTGTTGCTATAAAATGTTTTCTGTGTTTACTATACTCCAGCAGGCCGTGATATACGTCTGTTCCCCCCCCCCCAGTCTATGAATGCGAACTTAAAACAAACGGTAAGGTTATGTAATGATTTATTTTTCATTTTAATATTTGACAATATTATTTATATAACATATTGCAGTAATAACATCGGCATCTGGAATCTCGTTGATTTTTTCACGGCTTCCTTAATGTTACTTGTATCAGGAATGCAATAAGTTTCGTGGAGTAGTAGAATTTACTTAATTTTTGCAAATATTTAAAAACAATAATTAACATTGCAATTTAGGTGAAATTGCAGTGGTAAGTTTCCAATTTATAATTATTACTATGTTAAACGTCTCTAAAAATAATATGTTAAAAGCCTACAGCAGTAAAATGAATGTCGCGCTTAAGCGGTAAGAAGAGGGAAATTGTTATGTGAGTTACGTTGGGAATACTGAATGTGGTATTTCACACTTACCGCGTATTGGTTCTGTGCGGAAAACAAGCAAATACGCACGATCTCGCACAAAAGTTACGTAATATCAACTTGCGTCGATAGTTGAAATGTACGTTGAATGAACAAGAATATATGAAAACTCCCGTTGTCTTCTTCTCAAGGAGGCAGAAAATGTTTAGGCCACTCTTTTCCTAACACCAACATCTTGTTAGAGGGTTGCGTCTCTTGGAAACTGAGAAATGTCTCGACAATTTCTTTCTTTTCCACCCTCTTTCATATATCTTTCGTTTAGTTGAAAAGCAAACCATCTAACTTCTTCATATCAACAAAGGAAAATAACATTACTTTATTTTCACACTCATACTCAGTTGAAATAACTTATAACCAAATAAATGAAAATCTTCAAGTGTTTGAAAAAAGTGAATGAGTATAATCTATTTCTTGGAAGGCTACAGACGTTCCCAATTGGATTCCACCTATCCTCTATATAAAAAATAAGACTGTTTGTAATAAATTTTACGTTTAATGATCTCAAGTTGAAGATATGGAAATCTTGCAGAGGTATACTATTCCGTATTTTCTGTTATCTCTAAATAATACAACCTATGCAACGAAATCGGGTTCGATTTCTGGTAGAGAAGAAGAGATTTTTTCTTCTATTACTGACTGGGTAAGCGTCCCTTCTGTTCCAGTTGTCCTGTGTTGTCTTAACCTGCTGCCTTCACCATGCAGAGTTTATGAGCAAGAAGGTTACGCAGTTTATGGATGTCTAATGTTGGTTGAAATCTTTAAGAGCGTCAGGGGTTTCTTATCTTCATGAGGACGAAAAGATGGAACGAATGAATGAAAAGTAAATAAATAAGTTAATGGTCCTCCGTTACTCACATTGTGGATCTTCCAAACACTCCAGAGTCTCAAAAATGCTAGGATCTTGGTCTTGCTTCCAAAACTTTTGACAGCCTTTTTGCGTCTTCCTCCTCAGACTTTGACAGAGCCTGTTTTCTTGCTTTACGAGAAAAAGAATCAGGATGCTGGCTTCAAGCCTTACCTTCTTCCAACATAGGCACCTTACTGGATAATACGTCCTTTAAGATTGATATTGCCTTAAGGCTTGGTGTTAAAATTTGTTTTCCACACAAATGTATTTGTGGTGCAGGATGTCGATTCTTCTGGCCTCCATGGATTAAGTTGCCTCAAAAATTCTGGACGATTTTTCAGACACGTCATGATTAACAACATCATTAAAAGGGTCCTAATTTCCGCTGGTTTTCCTACCATCCTAGAACCCATTGGCATAAATCGTTCCGATGGCAAACGTCCAGATGGCTTAACTTTAACACCATGGTCTAAGGGCAAATCACTTTTATGGGATGCCACTTGTTATAACACCTTCGCTTCTTATTTGCCCAAAACTTCCAAACTCGCTGGGTCAGCCGCTGCATCTGCTGTTACAATTAAACGCAATAAGTATCTCGATGAGTAATTAATTTTTCTATGGGTGGGTTACCAGCCCGACCGCAAGAAGTATAGATAAAGGAAATCTTAAAAATATTTTAAATGTCAAAAAAGAAATTGTCAATTTAGGAGTAAGACAGGGCTGCCCATTGTCGCCTACACTTTTTAATATTTATTTAGACGCAGCAATAGCCAAATGGCAAGCGCAGTTGAAATATGATTTTAAAGTAGGATCGACGATTTTAAATACTATTCTATTTGCCGATGACCAAGTAGTCTTTGCTGATAAGGAGGACAAACTGCAGCTAGCTCTCTTTCAGCTAAACAAAACAATGTCCAAGTACAATCTAAATGTCTCTCATGAAAAAACAAAGGTCATGGCCTTTATTGGGAAATATCAGATACGTTCGAAAATTATCCTCAACAATATGATATTAGAACAGGTGCGACATTTTAATTATTTGGGGTGTGATATATCTTTCGATGAGGAGCGAGATCTCAAACAAAAGGTGCATAAATTTCAAAGTATATGTGGCACCATAAAACGAACATTAAAAAACAAAACACGAAGAGACACGGTTTTAAAATTTTATAAAACAATGGCAGTACCAGTATTGGCTTATGGAGCTGAGACTTGAGCCATGAACAGAAGTGATAAAAGAATAATAGAGACAGCTGAAATGAGATTCTTAAGATATGTCGCTGGCTGTACTCTTAGAGATCATATTAGAAGTGAAGATATAAGAGCACATGTGAATATTTTTTGTTTGAATAAGAGAATTGAAGAAAATCAAGTTCAGTGGAAGGAACATATATCCCGGATGCCGGATGAAAGATTAGTAAAACAGGTTCTGCAATATCGCCCAACAGGGGTGCGTGATATCGGCAGACCTAGGCGTCGTTGGGAAGACAACTTCTGAGACGAAACAGGCCAAATGGCCTATCTTGTTGTTGATGATGATGATGAAGTATCTCGACCTTCTGGACAGATATAATTTTGTCGTTTTCGCCGTAGAATCTATGGGCCCGTGTTCCGAGGCGAAGTTGTTAACTTCTGATATCGGCAAGTATTTATCAGCACTTAACGGTGTCTCTCGCTCTACGCCTTTCCTCCGCCAAAGAATTAGTATTGCCATTTAACGAGGGAACGCTGTAAGTGTTATGGGGACTTTTCCAGAATATAAATCATTGGAAGAAATATTTTATTTCGTGTAGAGCTGTAGAGGTTTTTCGCATCCTTTAGTTTTGTTGCTAATTTATAGTTTGTCCCTTACTCAATTGTTTAATTTAATTTCAAAATTGAATTAAAGTTTATTTGGTATATTCGCAAAATGTAAACAAAGTAATAAAAAGTAAATAATTTTGGATAGGATGTATATTGTATGATTCAATATTGTTGCTATTTTTTGCTAGTTGTATTATACTGAAGACATTATACATGAACAAAATATTTGAATATAATATACCTATTTACTTTTATTACTGTGTATTAAAAAATGTACACATAGACCTATGTATGCTGACGTATTTTTATAATAAGTTAATTAATATATTAAAACATTGTTATAAGACCTAATAAGAGACTGAATGACTGAAGAGGGAAAGAAATGAACAAATGAATCAATAAATGATTTAATTAATTAATTAAGCAGACAAATATATTAAGAAATGTACGTAGGAACTAATAAATTATTGAATAACTCACTGAATTAGGGAATAAATGTGAAAGGAATCAGAAAAATAATTAATTTATGAAAGATTGAGTGAATGTAATTAGATAAATTAAGAACAAAGTAATGAATAAAGGACGGGAAGAACTAATGATGAATCAATTTAATGACTCAATATCTGCGTGAATAGTTTAGTAACTGCGTGAATTACGGAATAAGTGTGAATGAACGAACAAAGAAATTTTATTAATTTAAAGAAAAAGTAAACTAGTTCTAATACTGAATGAATGAATGGAGTGAATGAGGAAATAATTAATTAATGAGAGATTTGCTGTAAAGGAATGAATGAATGGATGAATGAAAGAAGGAATTAAGTAAACAATTAGTGAATGAATGCGAATGAACAAACTAAATTGAAAGCTTGACGTGAAGTATCTTTCACGCGTAATAAAATGTCTCTGTTTATTCGTATGTAACTATATGTAACAATGATGACAAGATAAGTTTAATTTTGGTTGAAAGAGAAACGGTTGGTACAATTTAAGGATCTCTAACATTCAGGGACGGGTTACTTTACGTACTGTAAATTTACATTTCATCCAATAAGGGAATGTTGTATAAGATGAAGATTGGAACATGATATAAAGCTCAACTGAAATTATACGAAAACGTACGACCAACTTTAACGTCATATGCTATAACGTACAAAACATAATCATATTTACGATTAAACGGCGGAATTAATGATTTTACAGAAAACTGTGTATAATAATTATTATTGCAACCAAGAGACTACGTACGATGACATACATTTGATTAGATAACTTGTACTGAATTTATATACAACTGTAATATATATATATATATATATATATATATATATATATTTATATTATTACTTTTAACCTACAACTATGAATGCTAGCTTATAAAATGTTGATCTAAATGAGGAGTTGGAAAGCAATGGTGGATCATTAATGTTTAGGTGAGGGGTTTGGACTTTTTCCATTGCTGGTTGACACAATAAAAAAATTAAGACAACGTTTCGAAGGGTGGTTCTCCTTCGTCTTCAGGTGGAAGGAAGGAAAGAAAGGAAAAAACCTACTGTTGGGGATCGTTACGTACAGCTATTCTGTATGACTGATCGATTGATTCCTGGCTTCGGTGGAGATTCTAATTAAGAAACATACTGCTAATGACTTCGGGTTTTTCTTAATTAGAATCTCCACCGAAGCCAGGAATCAATCGATCAGTCATACAGAATAGCTGTACGTAACGATCCCAACAGTAGAATTTTTCCTTTCTCTCCTTTCTTCCACCTGAAGACGAAGGGAGAACCAATCAGTCATACAGAATAGCTGTACGTAACGATCCCAACAGTAGGATTTTTCCTTTCTCTCTCCTTCACCTGAAGACGAAGGGAGAACCACCCTTCGAAACGTTGTGTCTTAATTTTTGATTGTGACAACCAGCAATGGAAAAAGTCCAAACCCCTCACCTAAACATTATAAAATGTTTTTAACATATTTTATTATATTGTTAATTATCTTGTAAACCAAATATTTTGACATGCACAAATATTTAGATATTGCATTGTTCATTGCCTTATGATGCCAATAAGGTGAAAACGTTCGCAAATTAAAATTAGAATAAAAACAAATTATTATATATTATGTTTTTATCAATTAGATAAGTAATTAGACGGAAATAGATAAATTAATTAACTGAATTGTTAGCTTAGACTTATCGAAAGACACCCACTACAATGAATTATAAGATATAACATATTCAAATTTATTTCGGAAGATTCATTTCATTACTCTTCAATGTATTTTCATCTCATGTTTCTCCGAAATCAAATTGTACTTTATTTTTAAATTTAACACTGTTCCGTATTCTCTCCGCAATGTATTGTATTTTTAATTTAACCTCTGCTTTGCATTCTGGATCCTAGTGGTCAGCCGTAGATGTCGGCCAATGTCCCAAATTGTGGAATTTGTGCTTAAAGAACAAGAAATTCTATTGGTTGCAATCGATTGAAGAGGAGTCCGAAGACTTTGAACCAAGAGATATTATTTTAAAACTGATAATTTATTTTATTTATTTATTTATTTTTATTGCTAGTAAGTTTGAAATGAATACAAATTAATAAATACAATGAAAGATAAACTAGCCCATCCTGAATGAGTAAGACTCGTGCTCAGGAGGGGATTCCAATACAGACAAAAATAAAATTAAAAATGAGAGTGAATACAGATTAAATAGTGTTTAATATGTTTAAACCCAAACCATAAATCCAATATTATTATTTTTTTATTAATTTGGAGAGAATTCGTGGTTGAAATATTATTGGAATAAAATTTGTTTAATAATCTGGGACCTTGACTCATGCTATGATAAAAAGCTGCATTGGTTTTACATTTTGGTTCAGACAAACGCAGAGAATTCATATTTTTAGTTCTATATTTATGTATGTAATTAGTAAGAGTGGCAGAAGAAACGGGAGTACTTGCAGAAACCAGTCACAATTTTAAGTTTCCAGCGAAAATTCTATAGCAATATTAATGCAAGAAGGCGATCTTATAAAGTAAAACTAAAAAGAGAGGGTTTTTTTAGTCTTAGAGATGTGCCCTTCTTGCTGAAGGGCTCTTATCTCGCACCTCGTTAGGTGACGCTTTGTCCCAAGTACGCGGTGTGGGTCCTCAAGGAAGAGTTCTCCGTTTATTCTGCAAGCTCTCTCTTACTTTGATGGTTTCCGTCGTATTTCTGGTCACGTTAATGTCGGAAGTGACTGCATGTTGCTTTGATTTGTTGCCGTGTTGGATGTGCCTGCCATGTATATAATGAATGCACCTCTCGTTTCTTCTCAGAACTTGGGAACTGCTGCAATTCCGTCTCCACAGATCCGTAATATCCGACACCGGAACAAATACAAACCGGAAGTAGCAATAAAACTTAGCAGTTCTCCAAATCAGCCTGTCTGTTTTCATTCCAGCAGTTGACTGCAGACGGTAGTTATTTTTAAAAGTGCACTCAATGGAAATATATCCATTAACAAACTGAAGAACTATCACACACTTCCAAAATAGTAATATACGTTACAAGAGCGGTATGTTGACGTTTTCATGGTCGAGGAAAAGATTGAAAAAGCGAAACGTAGTTGAGCTTTTTGAATTTCCGAGAACATGAAAACAAACACACCGCTAGTGTATCGTACATTATTTTGTGCGATGATCGTTTATTACATACCTGAAAGATGAATTTGTAATTAGTTGCAATGAAATCTCCATGTTGGTTTCTGTTTAATGACGGCAACTTCGGAAAACCAAAATATCTCTCTTCAACATTGTTGCTATAAAATGTTTTCTGTGTTTACTATACTCCAGCAGGCCGTGATATATGTCTGTCTTTTTTTCCTCCCAGTCTATAAATGCGAACTTAGAACAAACGGTAAGGTTATGTAATGATTTATTTTTCAGTTTAATATTTTAACAATATTATTTATATAACATATTGTAGTAATAACATCGGCATCTGGAATCTTGTTGATTTTTTCACGGCTTCCTTAATGTTACTTGTATCAGGAATGCAATAAGTTTCGTGGAGTAGTAGACTTTACTTAATTTTTGCAAATATTTAAAAACAATAATTAACATTGCAATTTAGGTGAAATTGCAGGGGTAAGTTTCCAATTTATAATTATTACTATGTTAAACGTCTCTAAAAATAATATGTTAAAAGCCTAAAGCAGTGAAATGAATGTCGCGCTTAAGCGGTAAGAAGAGGGAAATTGTTATGTGTGTTACGTTGGGAATACTGAATGTGGTATTTCACACTTACCGCGTATTGGTTCTGTGCGGAAAACAAGCAAATACGCACGATCTCGCACAAAAATATTTTCTATTATTCACTCATTAAAGCGACTGAAGCACTTTCTTCTAGATAAATTAAAATTAATCCTTGTACAAACACTCGTGATGCCACACTTCGACTACTGCGATGTTATATTAAGTAACATAAATGCAAATTTGAGCAGCAGGCTACAACGTGTGCATAATGCGTGCGTCCGTTATATTTGTAATATTCGTAAGTATGATCATGTTTCCCCGTCTTTCCAAACTCTGTCTTGGCTAAGGCTAAGCGATCGACGAGCCCTGCATTCTCTTGTTCTCTTATTTCAAATTCTGCGCACCGCTACCCCAATCTATTTGGCTTCTCGTTTTCAAAATTTATCCGCATATCATCAGCTAAGTACAAGATCTCATTATAACAATTTACTCATTATACCCTACCACAAGACATCTTTATATTCTTCAAATTATACAGTTTCAGTTGCTAGAAATTGGAACTCGCTACCGAGTGATGTAAGGGGTTGTTGGACAACAACTTCATTTAGGTCAAAATTACATAAATTCTTACTTAACAGATTAATTGCTGATTAATATTTGTTACTCATAATGAAACTAACATCTGTCCATTCTTATTATTATTATCATTAATTTCTCTAAATTTACAAAACCTGTAATGACAATTACATTAATATTCTCATTACAAAAATATATTTTAGATTTATATATATATATATATATATATATATATATATATTTCTCTCCCTGTAACATAGTTCTAGCAAGCTTATATTAAATTAATTTTCATCATTTTCCTAGCTATCTCAAATCTTAAATTAATTATAATTGATTGAATTAAATTAGCTCATAAATTAAGTTACTACTTTACCTTATAGGTTTATATAAATTTAAATAAATACATATGTAGTCAACTAGTCGTTAAAATTGAAGAATATTGCTGGAGAACCTTTTAAGTGTAGTGTAAATATTTGTAATTTAAATATGTATTGTATTGATTAAGGCTGGTTGAGTGGAAGAGAAGGCCTTATGGCCTTAACTCTGCCAGCGAAAATAAAACATCATTATTATTATTATTATTATTATTATTATTATTATTATTATTAACAATTGAAGGTTTTTTCTATACATCTTAATTACACAACTTTTAACACTTCGGAATACGTATTATATGACTTTCTTGTGTTAAATTCTATCGTGCCTGATTTACATGTTTCGACATATTTATGGGTCATCTGCAGAACTGGTCGTTGTTGGTCTTGGCGCCTTTTGTTTTGCTTCCTGTGAGGGTGTGTTTGTGCGGTGTAACGTGGAGTCAAAGGGTGTGTGTGTTCTGAAATTGAGTTGTGTATTGAGAATTTCATTGGGGTGTGTTTTTGTGTGTCTGTATATTTCATATTGTTCTAGTGTGTTTAGATTCTGGTTTTTTGGTTGGATGTGCAGTATTTCCATGTCTGTGCTGATGTCTCTGTGGGTGTGGTTAGCATTTATGATGTGTTCTGCATATGTGGAAGTGTTTTATAATTTTGTTATGGCTGTGATGTGTTCTTTGTAACGTGTTTGAAATGATTTGCCTGTCTGTCCTATGTAGAAGTTTTTGCAGGTGTTACATTTGAGTTTATATACGCCTGTGTGGTTGTATTTATTTGTTTGTGTGTTGAGATGTTTTTGTAG
Organism: Periplaneta americana; assembly: GCA_025594305.2. NCBI lineage: Eukaryota > Metazoa > Arthropoda > Insecta > Blattodea > Blattidae > Periplaneta > Periplaneta americana. Next base: position 3,000,350 of record JAJSOF020000005.1, read on the forward strand.
AGTGTTATTTGTTCTGTATGCGATGTTGTAATTTAATTTCTTGAATGAGATTGCAGTCTTGTGTGTGTTTTTGTTTTCGTATGTTAGTGTGATGTATTTTTTGTGTTCTTGTGTTTGTGTTGTATGCTTATGTTTTTGTTATTATGTTTTGTCTTACGTATTATGTTGTCTATTATGTTAGGGTTGTATCCGTTTTCTTGTGCTATGTATTTGATTGTGTTCAGCTCTTCGTTGTAATCCTGTTGGTTCATTGGTATGTTGAGTAGTCTGTGTACCATTGTTCGGAATGCAGCTTGTTTGTGTTATGTTGGGTGGTTGGATGTGTTATGTATGTGTGTTGTTGATGTTGTGGGTTTTCTGTAGACTTTGAATGTGTGTTTGTTGTCGACTTTTGTTATTGTGATGTCTAGAAAATGTATGGATTTGTTGTTTTCAATTTCTAATATGTAGTGTGGCTTTGGGTGTATTTTGTTTATGTGTTGATGCAGGTTTTGGATCTGTCTTTTGTTTCCTTTGTATAGCATTAGTATGTCATCTACGTATCTGTGCCAATATATGAAGTTGTCTGCGTGTTTGTTGTTGTCTTTGTTTAGTATGTATGTCTGTTCTATGTGGTGTAAGAATATTTCTGCTAGTTTGCTGGAAATGGGTGATCCCATGGGTAGGCCTTCGGTTTGTGTGTAATATTTGTTATTGTATGTGAAGTAGTTTTGTTTTGTGATGATGTCTGTGGCGTGGATGATTTCTTTAATGTGTTCTTGTGTTGTTTTTGAGCATTTGTTCTAGTATCTGTAGTGAAAAGTTGCTAATGTTGTACTGTGTGGGATGTTTGTCTTTTATTTTATTCACTAGGTCTACGTTGCTTTTTATTGTTGTTTGTTGTTAGAATTTTATGATATTCCTTATGGTTTTGTGCATATATGTGGCTAGTTTGTGTGTTAGTGCATTTCGATGATTGACTAATGGTCTGATGGGTATGTTTCCTTTATGTATTTTCGGTCGTGCGTTTAGTTTTGGTGCTTCTGGTTTGATTGGTTTTAGTTGTTTCATGTTGCTTGCAATTATATGTTTGTTCTTGTTTATTGTCTTTTTTACTATGTTGTGGTATTGTGTAATGCTTTTAAAAAAACAACCATAGTCCAAAAACATACATTTTCAGGAGAAACAAAAAACCATTTCGCATGGGTGTTGTTGACACTTCAAGTATGAAATAGTCTCTTTTAATGATCTCGTTAAAATTAAACGACGTTTGTTGACAAGTCGTTTGCGCTGATTTAAGGAAGCTTGGTGAAACCGGCCATAGGAGTAATAACAGTAGTTAGTATTAGTGATGAAGATGATGTTTGGAATGTTAATGATATTAAAGATTGTGTTGGTGATGGTGATCTTAGTAATGACCAGGCTTCGAGACTTCGGACCCAATAGAGCAGTTCAGTGGGAAATCCGCATAACGGCGTACTGAGTATAGTGGTAAAGCGTACAGTGGGTGGGGGTACTGTAGAATGAATGCCAACAAATACGCAAAGGAAAACGCTCTGGATTTGAAGGTTCTGACGAATAATTTGCTTTTCATACAAACTGTGTCTGAAACTATTACACGGTTAGAAAAGTCAGAGCAAGAGATGGCAGAAGCCCTCAAATTAATTTAGAAAATGATGCAGAGAATTAATGAGACATCAAGTACACCGGTTACTGAACGTGTAAAACAGAAGTGGAAATCAATTTTTTGTAAAAATAACGGATATGGAACATTGTGTAATATAAACAGCAAATTAGTGGACATAGAGTCACCCGAGAATAAAGGACTGTCTCTTAGAGACTGCAATGATGTTAGGTTTTTTCGTTTTGCTCCTATCACGTCACGCGACGTAGAGCGCAGCTTTCTACAGTACAAACTTTGGCAGATAACCGAAAAAGATTTACGTTTGAGACACTGAAAATGTATCTTGTAGTACATTGCAATTCGGTACTGTAACTGCACTTCCTAAAGACGACCAATAGGATAAATGAAAAATTAAAATTGCTACATGCTTATTTCCACCATTAACACTGTGTATAATTAAACACAAATGCTTATAAAAGACAGGAGAATAAATGCTTTTGACATTCTTTTGACATTATCATTGTGTAATGTATATATACTTTCAGAATGTACATATGTGTGTTTCCCCATACTACCGTACTCTACTCTAAATAGCAACGTTATCTCAACACATCTTTCACTACCTGCAGCGAGTCAACAACCTATTAGTGCATGCACAGTAAACTTATTGTATCGGGTCCAAAGTCTCGAAGCCTGGTAATGACATTGCAGATCAATGGTAGTGTTGGAGAACGTGACGATATGATAGTGGTAATTAAAGCAGAGTTAATATTTTAATCAAGAAGAAAAACACTGCCAATCTTGTACAGGGACATCATTTTATTTTTACTTCAATTTTTATTGTACCCGAGTTTTTGAATGTACTTCACTCCCACCCCTTCAACCGTTTTCCACACAGATCCAAGACCGCATATACACTCATAGTAGCCACAGTACGTTCCAAAAATATGTTCGCAATTTTCCAGTGACGAAAGAGCTTTCAATATTCAATCATTTTCGCACAGGTACTGTCGTCCATTTGCCTACGTCGTATCCCGGTTTCCCCAACCAGCTTTTATTCGGGAGCTAGTGGCTGGGCTGTCTTAGCTCTTTTCTGAGAACATTAATTTCTGTTAGGAATTGGACGTCTACGTAATATTATACAACTGTTTAAAATAACTTAAACAAAAGGGCCTCGTTAAGTAATTAACTGTCACATGATTTCCCTCCTTTCTACGACCCTACGACATAACCACTTGGACGGACAGTAGATAGTATGTCTGAGTAATTTTATCTTTTCTGGCAGAAGTGAATATTGAATTTACAGTACGTAAGGTACTCTTTTATAGAGTAGGTACAGAATTATTTCAACATGAGTTACTAGTACGAAGAACTGGTTTTTTTATTTTTATTTGATTATTTAACGATGCTGTATCAACTACCAGGTTATTTAGCGTCGATGGAATTGGTGATAGCGAGATGATATTTGGCGAGATGAGGCCGAGGACTACGAAGAACTGGTAATTGGAATTAAGTACAATATGCTATAGTGCGATAATATGCACATTAGAACTGAAGCCTGTATCGAAATGTGTTTAAATATCCATATTGTGATTATTTTTCAATTTAACTTCATTCTCTATATTGTACGCTAATGTGTTGTAGACAGTATAATATACACTGCATAATGAATACGTCCACATGGACAGCTCAGTTCGTGAGTAAAAACACTCATTGTTAATACTGTACTGTATTTTCATTAAACAAAAACCTAATGAAAATGATTAAAATCAAAAGCGCAATATTTCCTAGTTTACGTAAATGGATGAACTACTTTTCTTCCCTCCTGTACCTAGTAAAGTGATTTGTTTGCATATTACGCCAGTATCATCGAACTCCAGTCGTGGAAAGGGGATAGCAAACGGCGTTGATCCAGAGGTATAGGCAAGTTAATATTAAAAATGTTAGTAAAAATAAAATCATGTCCCTGTATTATAATAACGAAATGAAAGGCTTTCTAAGAGGGGTTGAGTTTTGTTTACTCAGACCCTTAATCTTCTGAAGCGCATAGCTTGAAGTTGGCTGCACTGCTAGAAAATTGTCTATTAGTACCGTGGGGTGTAGAACTGGCATTCTGATTGCATGCCTTTCTTGATGACAAGTGACGTAAGGGGAATCTCTGGCGTAAGTTAAAGACTATTAAACGTCTCGCAGACCCAAATAATGCATTTACGGAGGAAGACTTATTGTGTTAACAAGGCAGGACCGTAAAGGGCTTATTACTGTGATTCGAATGCAACAGACTTTCCTCCATTTCTCTCTGTTTGGAAGGTAGAGAGCCGTGTTTCTTTATCTCTAGTTTCTTTCTTCCTCCCTCCCTTCCCCTCTTGCTGGGAGCACTTTGTTTCTTGCGTGGGGTAAATTGATCCTATGTCTCCATTATTACCCCGAGCTTGCCGGCATATCAACCGCGTTTCCATGGCCTACTCCGGAATACGAATTGCCTTTCCGCTCTGATGCCGCCTTTACTTTCTTCAGTCATGGCCTCCTGTGATGGTCTTCCCACATTTTCACGCTACACTGCTCTGACACTTAGCGTGATCTCTGTAGATTGAAGTCTGTTAATTCTGCCCACGCTACCACGAAGCTAATAAATAAGAGCTTTTGAGTCTTGTGGAAATTTTCCTTTACTGGCAACTTAGCGAGTTTTAATTCTGTACTTTAATGAGTTCGGCAGGCAAAGGAAACTTGTTTTGAATACAGCTTCATAGATAAGTGTCCACATAAAGGGAGTGAGCGGGGTTTCAATATAAAACTCTTTATATAGTCGTCATGCATCTTATTAAAATCCTAATTGGTATGAGAAGCTAGCAAGAAGTAACCCTGTTGAAGAAAATAAATATTAGAAGGATAATCAAGATAGATATTGAGATAACTTTAGAAATGAATTACTAATAAACTGAGTGGAATAAATTAGAAACAAGGTAAAAAAAGTGACGAAGAGAAAGAAAGGTATAAATTGTGGCTAAAGGGAGGGACGAGATGAATGCAGAAAGAAGGAATGCAGAAATAAACGGAGAAGAATGTGACAAACAGAAAGAAATAATAGATGTATGTATGTATTTATTTACACTGCAAGTGGGCAAGCACCCGGTGGCAGTGGTATACACAATATAAACAATACAGAATAAAATTGCAATACACAAAACAATTATACAATACACAATACAATAAGAATACACAATACAATTTAACACAATAATTACAATTAATAATAAAACATAAAATAACCTAATTTTACAATACAACCTACATATGTATAGGCCCTACATAAGTTTCAATAGTCTTTCACTTTACTCTCATCTCACTCACTGTAGTGGCACTATGACGCATTTCACTGACACTTTAGGACACATTTCACTGACACTATAACACATTTCACTGACACTATAGAACACATTTCATTGACGCTATAAATTATCACTGATCGGAACTGTTCACTGCACTGTAAAACCATAACTTCACTGACTCACCTCGCTTCACTGATACAACAGTTCAAATAAGTCAAATAATTACACCATTATGCATACTTATAAACAGAACTACATTTAAGCTAAACATTTCTAGTCTAAGGCCCTCTTACACGCTGCTTTTAAATAATTTACAATTCAAACGAAGGGAGTAACTCGTCAGGCTAAATAAATAATTACATGTCACCTTGAAGAAATTAAATGTTAAATGTCACCTTAATTTTAATTTGCACTTCATACACAACTTTTTAAGTTATTCTCGAATCTCCTTAAGGAAGGACAGCCCTCAAATACCGCTGCAGGTAGGTCATTCCAATCATTTATAGTTCTATTTAAAAATGAGAATTTACCTATATCCGTTTTCTGTTTCCTACATTTCATTTTAAAATCATCAGATAGTGACAAAAGGAAAGGAAAATAGCCAAAGGAAAAGGGAAAGAAATTATGAAAGAAACTATGAAATGACAGGAGCAAAAACTGAGCAAAAGAATATAAATTGAGTAAAGAAAAAAGATGACACATTAGTTAAGAAAAGAATAAGAAACCCAAGAATTAAATGTAAGAGAAATTAGGGAAAATAAACAGAAACTAGGCCTAAACAGGAAATGAAACAAAGAATTTAATCAGACTTAAGGTAAATTCTACAAAAAAAAAAAAAAAAAAAAACAGCAGAAAATGAATAAATTAAAAACGGTACGGGATTTAACAAAATCCCAATAATTATGTGAAATGACTATTCTCGAATTATTGCGATAGATGTATTTTTTTCAGAATATGCATGATAAGACTTTCTTGTGTTAAACTCCAACGTAGGTACCTCGTTTACATGTTTCGATCTATTTATGGGTCATCCTCAGAACTGGTCGTTGTTGGTCTTGGCGCCTCTTGTTTTGTTTCAAATGAGGGTGCGTTCGTGTGGTATAGTGTAGAATCAAAGAGTGTATGTGTTCTAAAATTGAATTGTGTGTTGAGAATTTCGTTGGGGTGTGTTTTCGTGTGTCTGTATATTTCATATTGTTCTAGTGTGTTTAATTTCTCACCCACACCCACAGAGACATCAACACAGACATGGAAATACTACACATCCAACCAAAAAAGCCAGAAACTAAAAAAGTGACGAAGAGAAAGAAAGGTAAAGGAAACAACAAGAGTGAAGGAATCAATTGTGACCATGCGTTCAACAATTTTAAATACGCGTCCTTGGTTTCAGCCGATGTTGAACGCAGTTTCTTCCGTATACAAGGTTATACTATCCGACATTCGGCAGTCATTTCACTTGAAACTTTGAAAATTAATGTTGCTGTTTATTGCAGCAGGAGCCGAAACTAAGTGAACAGCAAGCAAGAAAAATGAAGTACGAAATTGATGTGATAAATAAATTAATGTAACTGTTAGATACAGAGATAGCAAAATATACGTTTTCGGCATTCTAAAACTGTAATGCAAAACTCTAAATATACTAAGGTTGGATAAAAAGTAATGACAGCAGTTCGATATTTCTGACATGGCTTTATTCACAGGGGTACAACATTTACGTACCTTCTATATAGTCGCCCCCCTTATTTATTACCTTTTGCCAAATGTTTGGAAGGTGTCGTACACCATCAGCACGTCCATCTTTGTTGATGTTCCGTATTGACCGCCCTAAAGCACGGATAAGTTCATCTCTGGTATTGTACCGGGTCCCTCGCAGTGGTTCTTTCACTTTGGTGCAAAAGATCGTAATCGCATGGATCATATCGGGTGAGTACGGTGGATGTTTCAGTAGTCCGCGTTTTCCGTCTGCCTTGGAGGTACAGCGTGGTGCAGTATTACCCCATCAAGGTCATACGCCACAATGAACATCCCTTTCACATCCCTGCCTTCCCGGAACGCTTTAACCCATCGTGCCACTGTGCGATATGGCAACACTGCATCGGTCTATGCTTCACGCAGTCCCTGAAAACATTCTTGTGCACTACGACCTCGTGTCACTTCAATTTTGATCCAGGAACGTTGCTCTAGTTTTGTAAACGCGGTCTTAGGGCGCTCGCACTATCCCTATGAAAGTCAACGTTCTACACACTGCAGTAGATTGACAGAGTACTGTCGCCGCTGGCTGCACTAACTCATCTAACAGTCCTTGTTCATGTCCACACAGCTGGCAACTCTCGAACACACCATCGTCAAGTGACTGCAGTGTTGCCATTACTTTTTATTCAACCTATGTATATATATATATATATATAAACATTTTTTCATACTTATGTTTTATCACATTTGTGACTATGTAAGTACGATTTCCAACCTCACCAGCATTTTAGACCTTTCCGATATTAACCCTTATATACAATGATTGTACTGTCTTGATTTTATAATACCCAATAATCGTATACAAAACACGGAACGTGCTTGCTTAGGCGTGTATCAAATTCTCTTCCGCTGCCTGTACTTGAAAACGCCGACTACATTCTGTCCGGGGCGACTTAAGGCTGGTTTACAATAAACCGGAAACGAGAATCGGAACGAAAACGAAAACGGTAAAATTGTTAAAATGTGTACATTTAAATGTGAACATTCACAATTAACGAAAAGCTTGCCGGAGCCCGGGATCGGGAACGGAGAGTTGGCCTAGTTTCAACTCTGGCGTTCACGTTTCCGGTCACAGCCCACTAGATTCATTCTATTGCCATCTAAAAGCTATTTTGTCGTCGTATATTTTGTAGCAAGAAGACCGTGACATAACCTATGCATTATTTTGTTCTGTGCTGTGCATCATGGAGCAAGTTTTATTTCATGAGATTATAATATTGAGTGCTGAGGAAAATCCTCACGTTTACGATAAGCGGCGCGCCTCGTATAAAGATGAGAAAATGAAGGAGAATACGTGGCTTTCAATAGCTGCATCTTTGAACACCGATCGTAAGCGAGTCAAATTTTATTACTGCATTGATTGTATGACACACTACATATTCATGCTTCAATTCAATAACTACTGTTGTGTTCATTTTTGTTCTATTACAAATGTTTCTTCTCTAATTATTTTACGTTATGGTAGACTTAAAATAGGTTGTGATAATAAAGATGCATGGGCATATTTATAGTACCGTACCTAATGAAATGTTTAAGTTGAAATTCGAAGTTGGTTAACCTGTGTTTATGTTGGCTGCCTTGCACTCATGAGAGAAAGCCATTGGTCAATTATACACAAATAACATCAGAATGCGTAATATCGACTTTACATATCGTTATTGACATACATATCGATATGCATAGTCGTCTACGTTCTCGGTTTATTGTGAACCAAAAATTTTGACATTCACGTCCTCTGCCTCTCGTTTTAATTCTGGTTCTCGTTCCCGGTTTATTGTGAATCAGCCTTTATGTTCACCTCAGACTAATACAAATATACTGACGTCACGGTCCTAGCCATAACATAACCCATAAACCCAATATTTCCACGATTATGTGAAGAAAGACAATAAGAAAGAGAAATGAGAGAAAAATTAATTAAAAGGTACACAACAGCGTGTCCTGAAAAGGAATTTGGGCTATGAACATGTATCTATTTGAGCTCCAAGCTGTTGGTCACTTGTCTCACTTCGATTTTCACTGTTCCGTTTGAAGTGACTTTATATTTGGAAGGGGAAAATCGAAAATGGTTTGTGCGGAAAACTTCAAGGCACATTAGATAGAGAATGGAGTGACACGAACTGCGTAGAAAACCAAGAGGCACGAAGTTAATCTTACACTGCCACTGGGGGAGACCCTGGTGTACCAGCATCATGCGGAAGTACTGCGTGAAGTCTGCAGCCAGGTAGTGCCACTCGAAACTTCTGTCCAGCAGCCAGATCTTGGGGTCCTCTCGTTTTAGATCGGATTCGCACTCGCTCTTGTGAAGGTACACCAGACACACCTTTCCGATGCCTTGGCAAGCGTCCAGTTCGAAGATCTTGCACTTGACGCCGAAGTTGGGACACTGCCTGGGGTCGTCCTGCTCGCTGCAGATCTCGATGTCCAGCAGCGTGGGGCATTCCGCATCGCCCATGCTCTTGACGCCGGCCAGCCGTCGTAACTCAGACATAGAGTTGATCTTCATGTTGCCGATGGGGAGCACCCCGCCTTGTGGATATTCTCGACCATGGCTTCATTAAAGATCGGACATCCTCTCTCCTTTCTTCGTGGAAGTTTTGTTCTTGTGAACTTTCTACCCGTGCTCAAGCAGGTACGCTACACATTAAATGAGAAAGATCTCTTCTAACGACTACAAGTGACATCATGTTATAACGTCACAGTTTTTCACTAAAATAAATGTTTTACGTCAAAAGAAAGATACTGAGCAAAGGACAGGAAAAGAAAAGGAGCACTAAAAAGTAAAAAAAAAGAGAAGGAAAGAAAACTAGCCGATAAAAGACAACGAAAATAGAAGTGAATAAAAAGAAGAAAGATATAATTATGAAATATAGAACACAAAGAGACTGAAGAAGGAGAAAGGAAGTTAAGCATTTGAATGCAAAAAGTGGGCTCTTAAAAGGTGAAGAAACTAAATTCATTCATAGTTTTCTGCCCAAAGGTAGGTCTTTCACTGCAAATACAGCATTCTCCAATATTTCCTATTTTCTGATTATTAAAGGAGAAAAATTCGTTCCGGCGTCGGAGATCGAACCCGGATTCTTGGTTCTACGTACCAAGTGCTCTAACCACTGAGATACGCCGAAGTTCAATCCACAGCACCGGATCGAATCCACCTCTAGTGTTTTTCCCCTTTGTGGGCTGACTCCAAGTTAGACATATATTATGCTGACATAATATATTAAGTCAACTGCCATTATACACGGAGCGCACTCAATTAAGTGATTTAGTGGCCGGGATTCCACAATATTATGCACTGTTAGATTCCTAATTTCTGCCTTCCTCTTAGTCTCCGCATATGATCCATATATCTTAATCTCGCCTATCATCTGATATTCTCTTCTTCCCCGAAATCTTCTCCTGTTCACCATTCCTTCCAGTGCATCCTTCAATAGACAGTTCCTTTTCAGCCAGTGACCCAACTTCCTTTTTCTCTTCCTGTTCAGTTTCAGCATCAATCTTTCTTCATCCACTCTTTCCAACACAGTTTAATTTCTTATTCTGTCTGTCCACTTCACACGCACTCAATTAAATGAAACTAAAAAAGTGAAAGCAAAGGAAAGGAAAATAAAGGAAACCCAGAAAAAGGAAAGAAATTCAGAAAGGAGAAAAACCTGACACATAATAGAACAAATGCGAGAAGAAAAGAAAACAAAGTCTCGTAAAATGTAGCAAATAAATGACAGAAGTAATAAAAGGGAAAACTAAATTGAAAAGGAGAAACGAGAAAAACAAACCGACTGTATTATTGTTTACCCCTTCGTGTGCCTGGGGTCTTCATTGACGTCCAAGAACCATAAAGTGTCCGTGCACATTTGTTTCATTTCCTTTGCTTTCCAGTTCTCCTCTCTTCTTTCCTTCTGGACAAATTGGCCCCGTCTCCATTATTCCAGTGACGTATCAAGGATCGGTCAGATTTGTCTTGCGAGTTCCTGGTCTGAAGAGACAACGGACTGGTACGTTAAGACAAAAGACAAACACACTTCCTCTCTATGATGTGCCGGATACCGCCCGCCTTACTCACGGATCACAGCTTTGTCCTCGCAAGCTGTCCTTCAGGTAGTGTTCCAGTATACAAGGCCGACCACCGACACCGGTGCCATGTGTCACACTTAGGCCCGATTGTATAAACCATTTAATCTTAGATCAGAGGTTAAATTGATCCTTGTTTCAGCTGAACTTGGAATTTTGTGTTGTATAAGGTCTAATCTGAGATTAATTTGTCTCAAACTAAAGTCAACTTTGACTGAAGAAATTTCTCCGATTAAGTTAGATGATCCAAGTTCAGTTATTTATTTTCTGTTTGAAATATACGAGTGACAGATTGTGCAAATAAAATATCCATTATTAGTAATATTAATAGATATGCTAGGTACATTTCTATATATATCTTTCAGTTTCTTGCCTTAATACACAAACATTCTTATATTTTATAAGGCTCTATCGTGTTCAGCAGTATCAAATAACATAACCTATAATTATATTATGTTTATAACAATCATTAATTATTAATGGATATGATAGGTACATTCATAAATTTTCAATTAACTGTATTACTAAAAGAAAATTGTCGTTTTATAAAGCTTTATTATGTTTAGCAGTATCAAACACCATAACATGATAACAACTCTGAGAACAGTCAACCTTCTTCTAATTGTCCGCCATTATTTACATTGCACAAAAAACCAGTGTCTCCAACAGAGTGTAATACGGAAAGTCGCCAAAAAGTAGTTGTAAAGTCGCTAGATTTCTCATTATCAACAAAGAAAGATTAAATTTTGTCACTATGGGGTGCTAAAAAGGTCACTAAATCCCTATTTAAGCAATATAAAAGTTAAAAGAAATTGTTGTTGAAAAAGAGTTAAAATCGCTAGATTGGCAACACTGAAGAAACCTGTATAACATCACGTATTTCACCTGTTTATGCGATGTTGCCAAATCCTTTTCACGTGAACTTAGATTGCATTTGAACCAAGGTAATTTGATCGCAGAAAAGGTTTATACAATAGAAGAAGTGTCTGAACTCGGTTTACTTTCGATCTTCGATCAAAGTTGATCTTTAGTCAGGGAGTTTTATACAATTGGGCCTTAGACCCCGGAGAAAGTATTGCTTACAGGGAAACGCACGATGTAGTATAGCTAATGTTTATGAACCGAGGTCTCTTGCACGCGTCACTATGCAGGTAGGAGTAGTGCCGGCGTAGCTTAGTACAATTCAGTCAAAAGTAAATGAACACGGGTCTTCAGAATGCTGAGACCAAAAGTACGCAAGATAGAAACACTAAGGAAATTATGTTCGTCAATAAAGTGTGTTTTCCATCCATGGTAATGAACTGTTTTGTGAATTGGCAGCCGACATGGCATGCAACGTTAAGAAGCATATATATAGCAATAGGCTAAACATAAACGCGCATGTAAAAGACAACAGAATTTAATCAAGGTACAGCAGGAATCTCCTTCACAACTACTTGAACGAAAATTTATGGAGATATGTGTGACGCGTTTATTGCTTCAAATATTTCGTTAAACCAATTATAAAACGCGAAACTGCATGGCTTTTCAGAAAACTACACTGGAAGACAAATTCCTAAAGAAGGAACACTGCGGAAGAAGTACAGGGACATCACTTTATTTTTACCAACATTTTTAACATTAACCTGGCTGTACTCCGAAACACTGTTGCCCCCTTCCATTACAGGAGTTTGGAGTTGCTAGTACAATATGTAAACAAATCATTTAGTAGCTATAGGAGGAGAGAAAAGTAGCGTATCCATTTACGTTACAGGGAAATACAGTATTACGATTTTCAGTTTGATCATTACTTTTACAGTATTTTATCAAAAAACAGTAGAATAGTAATTTTTTTTTCACAAACTCAAGTCTTCAGGCGGTTATATACATTATGTAATGTCTACTTTATTCAGCATATTACTAACCTAATTTATTCCTGAGAATTTTGTGACCACTTCCGTAAGAAACCCCAATTTCTACAGCTAACTTCTTGACCGACTTATTAGGACCTCGCTGCATCCTTTCTCTAGCATCTTCTACAGCACCTTCTGTCACAGTTAATAAAACCGTTTTTTGAAATACTTTCGATTACGATTGGTATAAATCTATGATTTGCCCCACAAATTTCAGAACATTGACCTTTGCTGGCCATCATACACTTTTCTTCCTTTCTGTACACTCTGTTGCTCTAAATATATCTACCAGATTAATGATATTTCTACGAAAATATTCCGTAATGTTATAATCAGGAAATTGTGAAAAAAAGAAAAACTGTTGTTCACATATGGTTATATTGTAATTCCAGTTTCCATCATCGTCCTTCATACCTACAAACAGTAAAACAAAACTCTTGTTTAAATAATGCTGTTAAGTACCGTACCATATTATAGGGTACCGTACTTTCGGTAACTCTAATCTTCACTTGTGCTCAGTCCACACAGATAAATTCAGTTATGCTACACACGATACCTGTGTGAAAATAAACTTCAATAATATAAGCACTTTCTTCTATAGAAAATGCAACATATTTCTGAAACATACTGTACTCTGTACTGTTTACTTCACTGCTAGCAACACGGCCGTAAGTTTGTGTGACTGACGTTAGCAAGGACATTAGTGAAAGGGGTGGGAGTCAAGTACATTTAGAAACGCAGGTACAATAAAAATTGAAGTAAAAATAAAATGATGTCCCTGTATGTGCAATATGCATATTAGAAATGTCTGTATGAAGTGAAGTGCAAATTGCAAAATGAGAAGATATGGGTATCTATAGATGAAAGCATGGACTCCGTTGGACGTCACGTTGCATTACTAAAAAAATTGTTAGAGAATTTGTTCAAGGTAACAAATGTATTGGTATTTTCCTGGACATAAGAAAAGCATTTGATACAATGAAACATGACATCTTAATTGAGAAATTATACTTATTAGGAATCAAAGATAATGCTATAAACTTAATAAAATCGTATCTTAACGACAGAATTCAAATAACGAAAATTGACAAATTATTCAAGTGAACCTTTAATTATTAATATAGGTGTTCCCCAAGGCACAGTTCTAGGCCCTATTCTATGTTTAATATATATTAATGACTTATTAAGAATTGACTTACAACAATACAATGGTGTTCACTATTCTTATGCAGATGATTACTTTTTGGTGGAAAAACCTGGTATGACGCATATAATAATTCAAATAATGGACTTAAATTAATAAAAAAATGGTTTGACATAAATTATCTTTCTATCAACGAAAATAAAACCATCATTATTCCATTCTCATTATCTGAAAAATGTAATAAAACTCCGACATCTATATTAAGTATTAAATTACGTAATTCTGATTGTTGTCTTATACAGTGTAAATGTCCGATTATTAAAGAGTCCTCTGAACGTAAGTATTTAGGCATAATTTTCGATAATCATTTAAAATGGAACCAACACATTAATTACCTTTGTAATAAATTACGTAAAATAGTATATTATTTTGTTTTATTGAGGGATTACTTGTCAATAAGTTTATTACGCACAATTTATTTAACTTTATTTCAATCGGTAATTATGCACGGAATTATAGGATGGGGTAGCTCATTTAAATCCAATTTTAATCCACTTTATTTATTACAGAAGAAAATAATTCAAATATGTCTTCATAAACCTATTGATTTTCCATCTCAAAATTTTGTTTCTAGACTTCAATGTACTTAACGTAAGACAAATTTATTATATTGTATTAATAAAATTCATACATAAAAATCGATATAATTTTGAATTGTATTCTCATAGTTATGAAACAAAAGGTATGAATTCTTTAAGATTGTCTGAATCAAAATGCAACACTGTTACAGTATTTAATAATAGTAGTAATTTAGGCCCAAGAATATATAATAAATTTATATTTAAATATCCTAATCTTGTCAATTATAATAGTTCTAGTATTAAATTTAAAAAGTTATGTATGGATTTTATAAAAATTGAAAAATTGTAAATTTAAATTTATATACTATAATTGCAAATTGTATTGTATAATTAATAATTATAATTGTATTGTATAATTATTAATTTCAATGCAGGAATCCGCCCCTGAGCACGAGTTCTACTCTCTCAGGGGCGAGTAAAGTTTCTCTGTATATTTTATAATTTGTTACACTTATTAGCAAAATAAATAAATAAATAAATAAATAAATAAATAAATAAATAAATAAATAAATAAATAAATAAATAAATAAATAAATAAGTAAGTTAGTAAGTAAATAAATAAATAAATAAATAAATAAATAAATAAGTAAATAAATACATAAATAAATAAATACATAAATAAATAAATATATAAATAAATAAATACATAAATAAATACATAAATAAATAAGAAATAAATAAATAAATAAATGTGGTTGAGGGTGCCCTTAGTGTGGAATGTTGCTGTAGACCCTATCTCTTAATGAGTGAAATGTTAGAAAGGGTTAATTATTTCACCATATGTGAACTTTTTGATACTGCTATGGAGTTGCTATGGCCATCATGTGTGCTATTCGAAAATGTGTTACTATATGTTATAGATGCTGCAAGCTATATGAAGAAATCTGCTAAGTTTCTTGAAACACGTTATGATACGTCACATGTCTTGCACATGCATGTCATAGTTCATTTCAACGCATCAATACGTAAATAATATTACTACTAGTAGGCCTATGTCAAGTGCAATGAAATATTTAGGTCTCTTAATGAGAATAAATTAGAAATGCACTTTTAAGCTTCATAGCATGTCATAGTTCATTGCAACGCATCAATACGTAAATAATATTACTACTAGTAGGCCTATGTCAAGTGCAATGAAATATTTAGGTCTCTTAATGAGAATAAATTAGAAATGTACTTTTAAGCTTCATAGCTAATCACTGGAAACTAGTCAAAAGGACGCAGAAATAATGAGACTTTCATGTATTACTGCATTTGTCATGACCCAAACTGTACTACTGCCAACGTCACGCTGTCTATCGTTATTTACCCCATCCCTCCCAAAGCAGGTATGCTATATTGCATACTAAGCTGATAGCAATACTTTTCCCGATGCCATGTGTTATACTGTATTACATATACACGTCACTTATACAGAGTGTCCCAAATTGATGTACAGGCTACACTCTTTAATGTTGTTCACCTGAAATCTGGATGTTGAAACTTTTATACAAGTGGAGATATTAAAAGGAACACCTAGAAAGACTGAGGGGTCAAATTGATACCGTCGATATTATCAGTAAGTATCTAAAATCACCAGCCCTAATACTGATCTGAACCTCACAAGTGACACCAATAAGGCATCACTCATGAGACACTAAGCCAGGAGATAATGGGGTAGGGTGACCAGTTCCTTTCCCCCCCTCCATTGCATACATCGCTGACTAGATACATATTACATTAATCAGACTTGAGATGTAATTATCAGTAGGCCTATATTATTCAATTGCTGATTAGCTTTGGACTCAATCCTATGCTTTCATAAGTGAAACACGTAATAGTAAATTATGCAACGAGCCTATAATGATAGTAATTAAGACGCAAGTATGGTTATTTATGAAACGAGCGCAAGCCAGTTTCATAATATTCATACGAGCGTCTTAATTACCATTATAGGCAAGTTTCATACGACTTTTTATGCTCGACCATATTTCTAACTTGAAATTATTCAGATGTATACATTTTATTTATATCTGACAAGATCGGAAGTGACCTTGTTCTAGGTCGTGAATTGTGAGATGTGCGCAGACGCGAAAGTATTGATTTTTTCCGAGGAACAATAATGTCATTGACCTTGATGTAATCCCGTTAAACTTGATATGACCTTGACTATTGAATTCGACATTGAAAAACGAGATGACAAATTGAATTTATTTGAATATTATTTACAATTAACGCTAATTATTATAGTAACAGAACATAACCTTCTGCGACAGTATTGGATTTCCAGCCTCCGTGACTTTTCGCTAATTCTCTTTCGATTGCATATCCGAGAATAATCGATACTTGCGGTTTTATAACGGTACAAAGCTGACTTGTCATTGGCTGAACACCTGTAAGCTGAGTTGTCATTGGCTGAATACCTGTACTTTAATGAGTAGGTGTACTTTAATGACATACATTAAAGGACTGCTACCAGGTGTATAATTACTACATTTCGGCATGGTCGAGCATAAAATACATAAAATGAGAATTGCTGTGTTTGAGTATCATAATCTTACTGTTTTGTGTTACCTATTGCATTTTTGTGCTGACTGTACTTCTGTTGTGAAGGGCCATCATTATGATGCTTTAAATATATTGATAACACATTACATTACATATTACACAAGCAAATCATTCTCTCTGCATATTAAGGCAATATAGACCCTCTCAGCCTCTCTAGGTTTTTCACCATATCCAGTCTTCCTAGTGTTAATTCGACATTAGATGATTCAAGCTATTTGATAATTAGAACAATGTAAATGTTTCCTCTGAAATGCCTATTTAAATGCTGTTACTCCAAGCCAGGATTTCATGGATTCAACGAAATTAGCGTCCCAGCTGGAATTGTACACAAAGCCCAAAATATGTTTGTGTTAATCTTAATTATACGATGAAAGAGTAATGGAACGGAGAAAAATCCTCTCCGGCTCCGGGATTTGAACCCGGGTTTTCAGCTCTTCGTGCTGATCTTTTATCCACTAAGCCACACCGGATACCCACCGGGCGTCGGACAGAATCGTCTCAGTTTAAGATCAAACTCTTGGGTTCCCTCTAGTGGCCGCCCTCTGCACTACGTCATAGATGTCTATGAACATAGGACTGAAGACCACACATGTGCTGAGGTGCCGACGCCGGGATGGGTATCCGGTGTGGCTTAGTGGATAAAGCACCAGCACATAGAGCTGAAAACCCGGGTTCAAATCCCGGCGCCGGAGAGAATTTTTCTCCGTTCCATTATTCTTTCATCGTATGATGACGCAGAATATCTGCATGGAAATATCATATGTACTTCGGTACATTAAAATAATATGTATATGATATGCGTAAATCACTTCGTGATTTAAGACGGCGCTTATTCCGTCGGATCCCGGCCAACTAGTCACTCATAACGAGTGCACCTCAGCACATGTGTGGACTTCGGTCCTAGGTTCATAGACAGCTATGACGTAGTGCAGAGGGCGGCCACTAGAGGGAACCCAAGAGTTGGAACTTAAACTGAGACGATTCTGTCCGACGCCGGGATGGGTATCCGGTGTGGCTTAGTGGATAAAGCACCAGCACGTAGAGCTGAAAACCTGGGTTCAAATCCCGGTGCCGGAGAGAATTTTTCTCCGTTCCATTATTCTTTCATCGTATGATGACGCAGAATATCTGCATGGAAATATCATATGTACTTCGGTACATTAAAATAATATATATATGATATTCGTAAATCACTTCGTGATTTAAGACGGCGCTTATTCCGTCGGATCCCGGCCAACTAGTCACTCATAACGAGTGCACCTCAGCACATGTGTGGACTTCGGTCCTAGGTTCATAGACAGCTATGACGTAGTGCAGAGGGCGGCCACTAGAGGGAACCCAAGAGTTGGAACTTAAACTGAGACGATTCTGTCCGACGCCGGGATGGGTATCCGGTGTGGCTTAGTGGATAAAGCATCAGCACGTAGAGCTGAAAACCCGGGTTCAAATCCCGGCGCCGGAGAGAATTTTCTCCGTTCCATTACTCTTTCATCGCATGATGACGCAGAATATCTGCATGGAAATATCATATGTACTTCGGTACATTAAAATAATATAATATCAACCTTAGTTGTTTAATGATTCCAAGAATTCATATTCGATTCTTAAACATATTTCGCGCTGTATAGATTATAGGCCTTAGGTGCACGTGTACCCATTGTTCTTACCCACCAATCAGTAAGTTAAAACAGCACGAATTTGTACAAATCTTCATTATTTGCAACTCCAAGGTCAATAATTATGACACAAGACAAACCACAAGGAAAAATTACTTCTTAAAAATTCATTCCTAACTTAATGAACTGTCAGCGAAAGAACCGAGGGTTAGATTCCTGGATGATTTCTCACGGGTCATGAAAGATTTTCTTCGAATACCTGCGTTTGTCATGCTTTTTGCCTTTCGCTAGCTCATTTGTTGCAATGTAGTCATATCCTTGAATTCGAATGAAACTGATACTTCGGAGGACTCATTAAATGAAGCTCTTTTCTCTTAGAAACACAACACTTTCCAAAGGAATGTAATTATAACATCACAGCTATACCAACCTAAAATATTGAAGTCGTGTTTTCTTTCCGAATTCGGAACGACTCCTGTTATTCAATTGCGAGAGCAGTGAAACAATTGAACATGGGAATCGATTCAGGACTATAGAATCAGAATACTAAACCACAGGTTAGTCTGAATTATTTAGCGACCTAGAGCTCGGGGACAGACGTTGATTTTGTCAGGGGTCAACTGGCTGCATGCATTATAGAGGCCTTCGAAGCCGCCTGGAGATTACTGTCCTAGGATTCAGTCACGATCCCACATTCTAATGCACCTAAACCAGGAGTTCGCACACTGTGGTTCCCGATTCCACACGTGCTAATGTATAGGCCAGATCAGTTTACTTAATACGTTAAGGGTAAAACCTAACCTTTTCCCCCCATTACTACATAAGCTAGTGGATTATGGTGACTTTCTAGTTTGAAGATTGAATTTTCTTTTGCCAAACTTCGTTTAGAATTTCCGTACTGAGAAATACTACAACTAGTAGTGAGTTTCTAACTGTTATGTTGGCAGCAGCGACAGCAGTTGTCGGTAGAGAAAATTCTGTCAAATCAAATTGATCTAGATTTCTGAGCCGATTACTGGAATCTAGTGAAATTATAGCAAATCAGTAACGCTGAACAACAAATTTTTACTTTTTGTCTTGCTCCGAAATAAAAATAGGTGAATTTTACTAATATGTATGCCCTAAATCTGAATTTAAAATCTAAATTGCCCCATCACGTAGCATTTTCCGGGGAAAATGAATTTAATTTTTTATGACTATTACACTCTTACTACGTCATACTACTTTTGACCAATAAAACGGTACGAAAGGACGTATTTCAACCAATCATGGCTGCTTATCGCACAATTTTATCGCGTCCCTAGCATTTGTTTAATTTTATCGCGTCCCTAGCAATTGTTTAATTTTATCGCGTCCCTAGCATTTGTTTCTTCGTTTGCCAACATTTGAAATTGCGCTGGTCTGGACGTCAAAAAAAAAAATATATATATATATATATATATATATATATACATACATACATAAAATTACAAACCACTCCAGTCGATGCACAGCAGTTTCAAATTTGACTCGCATTGGCATTCAAGAACAAGAATTAATAAAAATCACAGATCATACCTATGCATCTTCTGAAATCCGATTTACAAATAAATGAAGAGCACCATTCGGAAATCCTGAATAAGTTGAATACACCATGTAGGCCTAAATCAACGAGTTCCACTTCTATTACGCACACGTCCAATATAACATCAATTGAACCACCAACCACATTCAAATTTGAAAATTGTACATTCAATAATTATTCGTTTTAAAATTATTCATTCGGAAATTCTGAATAAGTTGAATACACCATGTAGGCCTAAATCAACGAGTTCCACTTCTATTACGCACACGTCCAATATAACATCAATTGAACCACCAACCACATTCAAATTTGAAAATTGTACATTCAATAATTATTCCTTTTAAAATTATTCATGTTTATTTTTTATGTCATCGTCGTTAATTAAAACTTTTCTAACACTTGTGTATATTAGTTAGGTTATGTTATAGCTTCTGCTATATGATATTATGGATAGTCACGTATCAGAGATTGTTTAATATTAAGATTTATTGAAAATCATCTGTCAAGTGACGTTGATTACTGGGATTCGGATAATTGAAGTGGAATAAAACTGTCTTAATAAAAATGAAACTGAATCAACAAAGCCTTCTTGACTAGTAACATTGCCATCGTGTATAGATCTCGACGAGAAGGCTGTAGCTAAAATACAATATACTGATTAAGTGAAACTCAAGAACAGTTTTTATTTCTCGTCAGAAAGATACAAAACAATTCACAACAAAACCGTTGCCAAGGAGAGCAGAATTTCCATAGCCCACTCCGTTTGTATCATGAACATAAACGTAGGCCAGTTGTGACTGCAGAACTCAGAGCCCTACAAGGCATTGTTCACTACTGCCATCTAGCATGCATCTAGCGTAATATTTGTAATGTTGAGAAGGTATAAAAAAACATTTGAAGACAGTTGTATTTTCGTAAGTCAATTAGTATTTTATTGTATTGGAGTACTTCGTTACTTCTAATCTTTATATACTTTCTTCTAATCGTGTAATAGTCAATTAAATCCCACTCGAGTTTTGATTTTCTCTAGATAAATCAAAACGTCTAGTGAGATTACTGTTGACAAAACTTATTTGTTTTTAATTTTTCGCTGCTACTGATAAAATTACAACACACTAGGGATTCAAAATTCCTCATAATACTTGAAAAATGTGTACCAGATACAAAAATGATTTAACATTGTTCAAAACACAACAGCAATAAAAATATTTCATACATATAATGAGAAAAATCTCGGAATTTGAACTTACATTTAAAATAATATTCTGGATGACTTCTGTTTATAACTAGACCCGGGACTGTATTTTACAAGGAACCAACAATAGTCTACAAGCATGCTGGATGATGATCTTCCTTTATATCGTCTTTCCATTACAGATATTTCTTGATGAAATCTTTCCTCATGTTCGTCGTTTACCGCTCCAAAGTTAGGAGGAACTAAATCCAAATGAGAATGTAAAAAGTATATTATGAGAGACATACTACACTCCATTTTGTCATATGCACTTATCATGGTTTCCACAACAAGTTCTATATAGTTGTCTGCCCTAGAATTTCCAAGGAAATTTGAGCAAACGTCTTTGAAAGCGCGCCATGCCATTCTTTCTGTAACGAAAAGTTTTTCCTCAAACAAAGGGTCAGCCATAACTTTGTGAATTTGTGGACCGACGAAAATGCCGTCTTTTAATTTTCCTTCACTCAAACTGGTAAACTTTTCCTTTAAATACTGAAAACCACACCCTTGTTTGTTCATTACATAGACTTCATTTTGAACTGTTATGAAATTTACTTAAGGGGAGAGGATGGTATTTTTTTAACTTTTTTCCTATTTGGTGTAAAATATTAATTTTTGTATGGAGAGAGCTCATAGCTGTAGCAACTCAACCAATTTTAAATATTTTGAAAAAAAAAAAAAATATTTGGGGGCCCAGATTTAAAAAAATACATACACAATGTAGGATGTTACTAAAACCGATATATCTAAACCATTTTTAAAGATAGATTCAAACAATTTTTTGCAATGTACTTTCAAAAGCATGTTCTACAATCCGTCTGTAACAGAATTTTGATATTGGTCCCTTCGTTTGTAAAATAAACAATTAAAATTTAATAATACTATTTGATTTCCTTTTTCGCAAACAAATGGGCATATATTAAAAATTAAATCTATTAACAAAATTCTGTTACAGAGAAAAGTTTCCTAATAGTCTAAAGAATGTGTGTTCTAAATTTCATGCATGTATCTTTAATAGTTCAGAAATTATATCCATTTTTATCTGGCAATGGAGCAAAAAAAATGAAGTTACCGGAAACAACGATAAAGGGGTCGAGTGACTTAAAAATCCATAACGCAGGAAGTTTAAAAATGGCGTCTCAACATCCGCTAAGGTCACAGAGTATTCTAAAGACATTTTTTTTTTAATTTACTCATTTTTCACCAAAAAATATCGTCCTCTCCCCTTATAGAAGGGACCAATATTTATTAGAAATACAAAATAACATGCCAACAACCATAATAAACCGTAAATAAGTCATAAACTCATAACATACGTTAGCTTTTGTTTTGGTTTATACCCCCAACCCGCGCCAGATATTTCCTGGGGGAGAGCTTATCGAAAAGTGAAATCATAGTATATCTTAAATACCTTACGTGATACGAAGAAAAGAGATTCATTTGAATATTTTTACGCGTAACTTCCTAACCTATACGTGTCTGAGTATTTGGGAATGGTACCATGAGCCAATAAAATAAACTCTATATGAATCGTTACTGGAATCGTTTAACCCAAGTCATATGACTAGTTAAATTACAACACATTATCTGAACTTTGACATAAAACAGGCGTTCATATAAATAACATATTGTCGATATTAAAACTATACAAAAAAGAAGCACAGAATCACCTGATCAGCGACACAATTACTACAACATCTACTTCCAAGTAGGCCTATTCGGACGGTTGACCCATAGTGATCTCGGGCTATCAAGATCATGAACTTCCACGTCATTCGTATAAGTTGCGGACTTTCTTAGCCAGGATGCTGCAGAAAGAAATACAAGACAGGTTCATCCTACACAGAGATATAAATTTCCACCTCCCTACCAAGAATCTAGTGATCCGTGACCTTTTCAGTCGCAGATGTCACGACTTGGATTACAACAGGTTATAGAAATACAGAGGAAGTACAATTCTAAAATTTCTCCTGACGAAAGAACAGACATCTATGTTGAAGGAGCAGATTATGAAGAAGACAGCGATGATAAAAATAACACCGATAATGACGATGACGCCCTTTACAACGAAGAATGCCACAACAATGGCAATGACGATTACGACGAATACTCCATGATGACAAAGACAACAATGATTACGAGGAATCAAGCGACGATTACAATGACAAAGATATCAATGACGACGAAGACAGCGATGCTAACAATGACAACAAAGAGGATGATGATGATGATAATAGTAATAATAATAATAATAATAATAATAACAATGAATGTGAAAATGACGATTAAGAGAAGAAGACGGCGATAATGACAAAAATGAACGGCAATAACAATGACGAGAATGAACGGCAACAATAATGATAAAAACGAACGATAATAACAAATAAAAAAATTAACGGCAATAATAATGATAAAAACGAACGATAATAACAAATAAAACAAATTAACGGCAATAATAATGATAAAAACGAACGATAATAACAAATAAAAAAATTAACGGCAATAATAATGATAAAAACGAACGATAATAAGAAATAAAAAAATTAACGGCAATAATAATGATAAAAACGAACGATAATAAGAAATAAAAAAATTAACGGCAATAATAATGATAAAAACGAACGATAATAACAAATAAAAAAATTAACGGCAATAATAATGATAAAAACGAACGATAATAAGAAATAAAAAAATTAACGGCAATAATAATGATAAAAACGAACGATAATAACAAATAAAAAAATTAACGGCAATAATAATGATAAAAACGAACAATAATAACAAATAAAAAAATTAACGGCAATAATAATGATAAAAACGAACGATAATAACAAATAAAAAAATTAACGGCAATAATAATGATAAAAACGAACAATAATAACAAATAAAAAAATTAACGGCAATAATAATGATAAAAACGAACGATAATAAGAAATAAAAAAATTAACGGCAATAATAATGATAAAAACGAACGATAATAACAAATAAAAAATTAACGGCAATAATAATGATAAAAACGAACAATAATAACAAATAAAAAAATTAACGGCAATAATAATGATAAAAACGAACGATAATAACAAATAAAAAAATTAACGGCAATAATAATGATAAAAACGAACAATAATAACAAATAAAAAATTAACGGCAATAATAATGATAAAAACGAACGATAATAAGAAATAAAATAATTAACGGCAATAATAATGATAAAAACGAACGATAATAACAAATAAAAAAAATAACGGCAATAATAATGATAAAAACGAACGATAATAAGAAATAAAAAAATTAACGGCAATAATAATGATAAAAACGAACGATAATAACAAATAAAAAAATAACGGCAATAATAACGACAAAAATGAACAGCAACAACAAAACAATGACAAAATGAACGGCAACAAAAAACAATGACAAAATGAACGACAACAACAATGTCAAGCAACGGCAAGAATAATGACCAAAATGAGCGGCAAAACAAAGAAAAAAATGAACGGCAACAACAATGACAAAACTGAACGGCAACAACAAAACAACAATGACAAAATGAACGGCAATAACGACAAAAATGAAAGATAACAACAATGACAAAAATGAATAGTGTTAACAATGAAAATAAACAGTGATAAAGATAAAAATGAACGGCGATAATAACAGACGACAATAATAGTCGAAACAACGGACGATAATAACAACGAAGAAGAGGACGCTATCAATAATTACGACGGAATAAGACGGCACGTTGGTAGTGACGAATATGAAAATTACAATTTATAACGATGGTTATATTGACGACGATTGCAATTTAAGAGGACAGAAATTATTATTATTTTCACGACGTTCGTAATAGCAATGATTTAAGGATGGCAATGACGACTTAATAATGAAAATAATGATGATAAAGGCGACGCAACAACTGTGACAGCTACATCAAAAAGAAAATATGACGAAAATTATAATTATGGAGAGATAAATGTTGAGTGACTTATTATGACGATGTTGATAATGACGTCGATGAAGGATGAGGGTGACAACATTCGAATATGAGTATGACGATGACGAATATGATGGCGACAACTACGACAATAACATCGAGTTCGATAAGAACTAGTACGAATTTCATAACATGGGCGTATTATATCAGTGGTACACAGCACTTCTGTTACGCTACTGTAGTCCCTGGTTGTCATGAACGCCGTCTAGCGTAGAGTTGCCCCGTGACTCAGGTAATAGCATTTAGACGTGAGCCCATTACAGATTTATAGCGCTCTGTGTGTTGGTGGACCAGTGGGGACCGCACGCGCGCGATCTGGGCCATTTCCTTCCTAAAGCTTGCCCCCCTCCGACGTCCAAAACATTTGCAAAACTTCTTCTTGTAAGCAGAAGCTTCCGTGGCTCCAACGCACTGCAAAACTCTCACAGGGGACTTCTAGCCTTCCGGCTTCTTCTTCTTCTTTCTTTTTTTTCACCTCGGTTTATCCGTTTAGAGCTGGACAAGCTGCAGCAGGTAGTCGACCAACTGATGTTTGTTTGCTTGTTTGTTTGCCGCAGACTCGACGGCACTGGACTGGTGTATGTGTGTGTGGACATAAAATATTTCTTAAAAGTTTTTTTCTCTTTCTCCACTTTCGAACCACAAAGTCTGGAGGTAGGAGAACTTATTTTTCTCTACTACTACTATTTTTTTTTCTCTCTTCCTTTTTGTAAATTTATGTTCCCCCAACAGGAAACTATAAACCAGAATGTGTTTGGGAATATAGTACCACAAGATTTATTACAGGTTTTTATGTCCGTAAAGATACGTTTTAAATAAGTCTCCGGTATATTAAAGTTAACCGCGTAACAAAAAATCTGATACTTTTACAGTGACGCCATTCTGAATGCCGACATCAAAGTGAATTCGATTTAGTTTCTTTTGGCATTTTCCTTGTGTTGATTTCCCCGTTTGTTATACTCTTTTATGTCTGCATTTTTCGTTCAAGCGTAGATTTCCCATGTTATTGGCCGTTCTGTTACTATGCAATAAATCAACCTATTAAAAATGAAACGCGCGCATAGAATGGGTTAAGAGTATATCCGGAACAAGTGTACAATCTTCATTTTAAATTTTTCAACAAAACTTTGCGATTTCGTGCGATAAAATAGCATACTAACTAGCATAAGCATTAAATAATACCGGTACAGAAATCTAAATTATTTCAAGATATCTTAGCAAACAATTTCACAAGTTGATTCCTTCTCGTCATCATGATCAGAGTACAGTAAAGAAAATGTAGAGGTGTCTTTCTTTCTTTCTTTCTTTCTTTCTTTCTTTCTTTCTTTCATTCATTCATTCTTTCTTTCTTAATTTAGTGGCTTATTTTACTGACAACGTATCGACTAATTCAATGATCAACCATTACACCAACTACTCGATCAAAACATTAATCCAACAATTAACAAACGAAAAATTAATCATCATAATTATATGTTTTGTTCAATAAACCACAAAATTTAACAATCGATCACTCAATAAGCAAAACAGTAATTCAATAAAAGTCAATAGGAAAATGGATCTAACATATAATAAATTGAAAATGCAGAAATATCAATTAAGGGGACACTCAACTTAAAAATTGGAGAAAAAGTGTCATAGAAATGAAAAATTAAATTTCTACACTAATTTACGTGACAGAACTAAATCAATACGCAGAATTCTTCCCCTATTCATTGAGAAGTCACAGTCAAATGACAAAGCCAACAAAATAAAAAATTATAATTAAAAGTCATACTTCAATTAATGATTGATTAAAAATTGAAATATTTTTTATTTTGAAAAGTATTGGATCTAATGAGCTGAGATTTTGCATGTTACTTTCCATGTATATATTAACCTTTTTCTCCAAATCTGAAAAAGATTGGTCAAATAGGAAAAAAGTTCCAAAATATAGTTTAGTGTCCCCTTAATCTAGAAATAAATATAACAATAGCTTAATCAATAGAAAAATCATTCAGCTAGTGAAACAGCTTATAGACCGATTAAATAAGTAAAATCAACAATCAATGTCGAATAAACGCATAATACACTTCTTTTTCTAAAGAATGGTTGAAATAGGATTATAGTATGCACTTTGACTATGTAATGTGGACTTTACATCACTAATAAAAATGTTGTAAACATATTTATTACGCAACTAGTTAGGTAATGATACTTCTATTACACAACTAGTTAGGTAATGATACTGCTATTACCTAACTGGTTGCGTAATATGAACCACACATAAAATAAAATAAAATGGAATTGATTTTATTTGTTACAAATAGAGACAAGAATTTCATGCACTATAAAATCCCAAAATATGCATGCATTCATGCATTATCAAACTATGAAACATGCACGATCAAGCGAAAAATACATTAAAATACGCAGTTTAATTTTTGTTCCAAATTTTTTTGTTTCATTTGACTTTTATTTTTCTTCGCACAGTTAAGAACTAAGGTTCCTGATCTTGTCAGTCAATATGTTTTTGTGACAGAGAACGACCTCTCTACATCGCAAGAAGTTATGGGTGCAAACTTGAATGAACTTTTTTTCTGTTACTTAATTTTTTTCTTTTCCTTTTTCAGTTCTGACTCCTGAAACTAAATGAGGGTCATAAAAATCGAGAAACTGAGGTGTCCACTCAACACGATTAAAACATGCATTTTTAAACTGAATATAATGTATATTATATGCATTATTATGCTAAAACTTGCTTAAATATGCATTCTGCATGCTTTTATCCCCAAAAAGGCCAAAACATGCAAACATGCATGGAAAAAGTACACATATTTGGAACGGGAAATAATGAAATGGATAAGTCCTAAGTTTGAGCTATGTCCTATGTTCCTATAAAAACATGCATTTGCATGGAATTCTCGTTTATAGTTATAAACAGTTCACAATTTGGCACTAAATATTCATTTAGAGAATTTGCAGCATTTTTAGTAACTGAATACTCGTTTGAACTCACCTTAACAATGTCTGTTTATTTATCTTCTCCTAGTAATGCTGTTCTTCTGTTATAAACAAAGTCCTATCGTTTTCAAAACTAATAAAACATAAACGAATCGCCTCTCGCAGGAACAGACTAATAATCTATATATATAATTTGAACTGGTAATGGAAATTATGGGAAAACGGCTGAACGGATTTTAATAAATGACCCCTCATTTTGAAGCTTGGAACTCAACGTTTTTCAGAAAAATAGTAGTTTTCAGTGAAATGTCAATTTTTCAACATAATTTTCTTATTTTCCAAAATCCATTTCTTGTGAGTTTTGAGAACTAACTAATTGCACTTCAGAATAAAACAAAACACACACTACAGTAAACAATATTACACGAAGGCCATGATCTGCAAGAATGCTGACATATTTAGAGCTCAAATTAAATTGTTTATTAAAAACTTAACTTACTAAAAATAATTTACAGGTTCGATTCTGTGGTGTGTAATTTTCTGGATACAGCTGTGTATTGGATATTAAAAACTACAAAACTTGAGGTGGTTTGATGACATTATTAGCGTTAGAAATAAAATATTATTGTAGATAATGCCATGATGTGACTATTTTTCACTAATTATACATATTAATGCTATATTGATGATATGAAAGTGAAACGTTTTGGGGTTATATAAGTAGATGTAGAGAATAACTTAAATTAGATTTTGATTTCTATATTTTACTGAGTGGCGGCTATATAGCATATGTTACGGAAAGCTATAAAACTTACATAAGATAATAATATTATTAAAAATCAAATATTTGTATAATATTAATCAAGTGGGGTTGGGTCTTTTTCATATATTTAATGGCGGTGTGATGTAGATATTTATATGCGTGGTTCTCTACAGTATTGGCTCGAGAGAGTATCTTTCATTATTATGGAAGGAAATAACTTTCAGAATGTCTGGTATTCTTCATTGAAAATAAATCTGAAAAATGTTTATTTAAACGTCTTATGAACTTAGTTTGCAGCATTTGCTGCACAAGCCACTACTGGGTGTTCAGTTCAAAATGTGTCATGGCTCGCTGTATGCCGTCATGTGGCTAACCGATGAGCCTAGCGAATTCAATCTTCCTACACTTCCGCAGAGGTGCATAACCTGTGAGGCAGAGAAGTTGCCTAGCAAGTACGGCGTTCATTCTGAAGAGTACGTACCGAAACGTACGGTAACGCCGGTAGTAGCAGGAATGTGAACTGTTTGGAAATACGTACTGTCGGGATATGGGGAGAGGGTTAAGACGATTACTTACGTATTTGTTGGCATTAACTTCGACGGTCAACATGGACACGGAGCATTTGATTTGTGTTGTGGAATGTTACCGTACGCAACCGATGATAACAAATACCCTGCGTACGACTTTCCCGCGCAAAACACAGTTCGAAAGAGGTTATGGTAGCACACAGACCGTACAGACCGCCATCTGTTGCTACCACGTTCAAGTTATACCGTACACGTTGTCAAGTTCAGATTGAAGAACGCCTTAAATAATAGGCAACTTCTCTGACATATAAGCTGAAACTCGCTTCAAATCGGTGACCCAACAACAGTGACGTCATGACACACTTTGAAATGAACACCCAGTAGTAATAATACAGTCGCCTTTCTACAAAAGACATGTTCAAAACTACTAAAAATAATATATTTATTTTTATTGAATTTCTTTTTATCAACCTGAATAAAACGTTGTGCGATAGGCTATACTTAATTCTAACTTCATATTAGTACAATACTCTACTGGTTACCAAACTTGTATTGTAATATGAGACGTTACGATACTGGTATTGTAAATACGAGTAACTAGGCCCATTTTGTGAGGAATTTTTCTGGAATAATGGACAGACCTCTTCTTCTCCGCCTGGGGTCGAATTTGCAAACCTCCGCCGATCTGTCATGCTGACAACGCTTGTTAGAGCCGCGTACTAACGATGTTGTGTGACTCTGATAAAGCAAACACGTCACATAACAACATCCTACCTTAAAATTTCCTGCTGAAGCCTCTTTCCCCCTGCTGATATTCGAGACTTCAGTTTAGCGGGTTGCAGGCGCAACTAATGATGTTCCCATTACATCGATCAGATATAAAAAGGGTCCTAAACGCGTTGCCTATTAAAGTTTTCTCAGTCATTTTCTGTGCCTTCGGTACAGAGATGCTGTCTTCCAAACCCTCCCATTTTCCACCCTTCCAACAATCCCCCTTCCAACGCCTACGACTTTACTCCCTCCACCCATTTTCCCCATACATTATCGATTGGTTAAAGCAACCCTACTTGTTGAATATTAAGTATAGGGTGAGTAGAAGTATGTTTCAATTTTTTATCTGTGTGGTACACTTTCCAATGAAGCCGTTGACTGTTTTCTTTTCTTCAGGACTCGACTCTTTCGGCCACCATTCTGTCATTTCACATCATCACTTCCCGATGTTTCTCTCCTAGACATTCCAACAGCATTTGGTACTGACCTTTGGCTGATAATCACTCATTGTTAATCATTCCTATATCATTTCAGTGTTTATTTTTAACACTTAAACCAGACCTGCAGAACAGTATCTTCTCAGAGCGACTGCTTTACTCCCTTTTCTTACCCCACCCACCTTTTCTACCAGTGCGGTCATGACATTCTAGTTACACTCGGCTGCATCAACATTCATTCTCGTGGCGGCAGATATACAATACGCTATCAAGAATTACAAATAAACAGATAATAAAATCCTTAGGAACATACCTTTAGAAAGTATGAGAAAAATGAATGAGGGAAATAAGTAAATTAAAAGATATGTATAATAAATTTAAAAATGTATGTGTGCATATAATGTAAAAAGGTCTACCTATGTATATATCGTCCTATTACTAGTAAAGCCGATTAAGTCCACTTTTTGTGTAAAATAAGTTAAGTACAGTCCCCGACTTGTGTTTCCGTGCTCTGTATTCTACTAAAATGAAATAAGTCCGAAATGTTGCATGCAGGCAACAAACCAATTACTTTATTTGAGCAATTTATTACGATTTTTCGTGCATTAATGAAGTTTTAATTCCTGTTTTTACAAAACTTGTATATCTATATATATCTATATTTGATTTTCATCTACATACCAAGGATATTATATTTTTCTTTGTCTTGTTATTGTATTCAATAAATTGTCTACAGTGATTTCACTAGAGGCTTTGATTTATGTAGAGAAAATAGAAACTCGAGTGGGATTTAATTGACTATAACAAGATTAAAAGAAAGTAAAGATCAGAGGAAATAAAATACTCCAATACAGTAAAATATTAATTAACTTAGTAAAATACTACACTGTCTTCAAAATGCTTGATTGTACAATTTCATCATTACAATATTCCGCTAGATGGCAGTAGTGTGATATGATGATTGATGAGCTGTTCTCTTGTTACCAGTTGTGCCAACTATACAATCTTCATTGAAGGCAATGGACGATTACTAATCAAGAAGGCTTTGTTGACTCAGTTTCATTTTTATTAAAACAGCTGCATTCCACTTCAATTATCAATATATATTAAACAATCTCTGATACGTGACTATCCATAATCTCATACAGCAGAAGCTATAACATAACCTAAATAATATAAACAAGATAAATGATAGAAAATTTTTAATGAAAGATGATGAAATAAACATGAATCATTTTAAAAGGTACACTTATTGAAAATACTATGTCGGCAAACAGAGAAACAAATGCTAGGCAGGCGATAAAAACAAACAAATGCTAGGGAAGTGATAAAAGTTGTAGGATAAGCAGCCATGATTAGCCGAAACATGGAGTACAAGTGAACCCCAAATAAGCATTAATGTCTAACAAAACTTATCTTTTGAAGAGGTGGAGAAGTTCAAATATCTCGGAGCAACAATAACAAATATAAATGATACTCGGGAGGAAATCAAACACAGAATAAATATGGGAAATGCCTGTTATTATTCGGTTGAGAAACTTTTATCATCCAGTCTGCTGTCAAAAAATCTGAAAGTTAGAATTTATAAAACAGTTATATTACCGGTTGTTCTGTATCGTTGTGAAACTTGGACTCTCACTTTGAGAGAGGAACAGAGATTAAGGGTGTTTGAGAATAACATTCTTAGGAAAATATTTGGGGCTAAGAGGGATGAAGTTACCGGAGAATGGAGAAAGTTGCACAACACAGAACTGCACGCATTGTATTCTTCACCTGACATAATTAGGAACATTAAATCCAGACGTTTGAGTTGGGCAGGGCATGTAGCACATATGGGCGAATCCAGAAATGCATATGGAGTGTTAGTTGGGAGGCCGGAGGGAAAAAGACCTTTAGGGAGGCCGAGACGTAGATGGGAAGATAGTATTAAAATGGATTTGAGGGAAGTGGAATATGATGATAGAGAATGGATTAATTTTGCTCAGGATAGGGACCAATGGCGGGCTTATGTGAGGGCGGCAATGAACCTCCGGGTAAGTAAGTAAGTAAGTAAGTACGTAAGTAAGTCTAACAAAACGACCTATGCACTCCAGGTTTAAATAATTAGTTTCAAAACATTCTATTAACTGCGAGGTTATGTAGCGTCTATGGAATCTGTGATAGTCGTATTTGGTGAGATAAGTTCAAGGATTCGCCATGGTATTATATGACATTTAGTTGGGAAATGTCTGAAAAAAAAGTATTTAATCAGTCCAAGTGGGATTCGAGCGAAGTCTCCCGAGAACAAGTCCCGTTCGCTAGACCTTACAGACATCGATGACCTAATTAGTTGATAATCGTAAATTTGTAAACCTCGTTTTAATTACAGCCTATTCTATATGTATTTTATTATGTTCAGCTATGTTTCCTATGGTAGACAGAACTTTACACAGAGCCTGGTTACGTGTACAATTTAAAGTCCACGAAATTATTAATGAATATTCTCATATGGTATGCAAATTATGGAGCAGTTACCAGCAAAAATTTTATGCAGCTCGAATGTCGTAAAAATTCACAGCATATTGGCAGCAGGTTTTATAGTTTCGCGTCTAATATTGGAGATGGAACAGTAAGACACAGCACAGAGAGCTTGATTGGAACGATTTGGAGGTCGTAGTTATAGTCTACAGGGTAGGGGAGTCTGATAAATATGACTACATCCTTCCAACTTAACGTTAATTAGTTCTATGTTCATAATGGACAGATCCCAAATTAGAGTGTTAATATAACGTTAGTACCAGAACTCATCTGGATGAAAGTCGTCACCAATTTTATTGAACTGCAGAAAGAAAATTTATTAAATACTATTTCATTCTTCGTCTACACCTACTTATAGAGCAGGCCTGCACAAGGTTTGCGCTCTCTGAGCCGGCTCACAGCTCATGAGCGGAATGCAGATATTAGCTGAGCTCTGTATAAGGGTGGACTGGAAGAAGGGGTACTTCTCGTACAAAATATACACAAAAGGAAATGCTATTACGAGTGCTTATGAAATGAATTCCCGTTCAGTGTTTGCAAAACTGTCTTGGACTATTATTAATTAATAAAGAAATATTTATTTTACAGAAATAATAGAAATTCTATAGCTACTTAAATGTATAATATCATTTTGTTATATTTTTATTTATCAGTACATCAAAACGAGGTTTTATGCTGTTGGCAACTGAAAGGAACAGTAGCCTACTGATCGTAATGAAACATCAGTTACAGATGTTCGATGTCTGCCTTTATTAAAGTTGATTATAGAAAACAGTTGCTCACAAATACAAATGTTGAGCCAAACATAGCAATCATTTTCACAGCCAGCCTGTGTAGTCGTGGATATTATTGCTAATGTTTAGTCTTGTAAAACTCAACCAGGCTAGTAGTATTATTCAAACGATCTTCAGCCCTTAGGTCACATTGAAGATTAATAAGTTCGAGCTGTAAATCGTTAAATGGTAAATGTTATGTTCCGTCTTTTAGATTCCTCCATACTGTACTGTAGCAGTAGGTAAGCAACGTGAAACAGTTACTGAGAATAGGCCTACACACTGCACTCCACTAGATAACTGAGTGGTCGTTTCCCTCTCCTCTACCTATATCAAGTCTATGTCATTCTGACGTATCTTCCTCTTCGTTTCGGCGAGCGGTAAACACAGCTCTCCCGCTCTGAAGGAGCGCGTATGTTATAGATCAACCTATATACCTTCTAACACTGCATTCAGACGTATGGATCGTATGCGGAGACTAATAGGAAGGAAATGTTGGAAATCCTGTGTTTGCAGAGAAATTTTATCTAACTAGGCCTGTACTCTGACGTTCGTAGTTTGAACAGACTGTCTCATAGCAACGTAAAAGTAAAAATCATGTACAAAAGAAAGCAGACCATATTTTCTTTCATGCTACAAAAAAAGATGAACTGTATAGACCACTACCGCTTCTGATATGAAAAACTCGAGTTTATTATGAAAAGCTTAACTTATTTTCTCTATTAGATGCAAGGTGAAGGATTTTTTTCGAAGCCCATTGCATTCAAGTCACCTTTGTATAGAAGCTATTTAGAAAACTCCCTTCAAGAGCATTAATTACGTCTCATATAAAGACACTGATGTACATGTTTTCTTCATAGACTAAAATATGTTTAATTGCGACTGGGAAATTTCTAATGTGAATGGCAGTTATTGTGAGAAGGAATTTTTTTCAGTAAGTTGATACATTAAAGAAATAAAGAGAAAAGGGAATGGAAAAAGAGCGGACAGATTATATTCAGAATGTTCAATAAGCTACAAGCAGTTCTGTAAAACTAACATTACAGTTACGGCCAAATTTCTGTTTAGGAAACTATAGTTGGAATGCAGGACAGTGCATATGGAATTCCTGATGGACAGACTAAGTATTTAGACGAGATTTTTGGGTTACTTAAATTTTCTCTCCTATCACTTATTCACTTACCTATAATTCATAATCATTAACACCCGTGTAGTAGCATAGAGAAAATTATTGTACTGTAGGCCTCTATCTTATCAAAAAGACCGATTCCATGGCAACATTCTAGGAGATAACGTCGATGCCTAAGTATAAGAATGTAGGCCTAACATATAAACAAACAAAACACACATTATAAAAATATTTATGGTACTTGTGAGGTAAGTGCATCTTTATTGCACGAGTGGAAATATTTAAGCACGAGGCGTCAGCCTCGTGCTTAAATATTTCCACTCGTGCAATAAAGATCCCGCTCGCAAGTACCATACGTAATTTTATCCATGACCATAAACGAAAAAGTATGTTTTATAAAAGAAAATATGTTGAAAATAAGTCCTCATGTAATCACATACCATGGCATGGATTTTAGAATCGATACGTGTACTAGGTAGGTCATGATGTAGGAGGCCATGATTAGTAAAGAATGGTATCTAAGGCGTTGGATAAATAACAAATTATAATTAATTATATAAATTTAATATATATTTTTTCACTTTAAACGTGTATTTTCGTCTTTTTGAATTTTCAGGGATTATTTAGAAGTGTTCACGGGACTATTGTGATTAAAATATTTTACTTCTGTAAACTTAAAAGGAATATTAAAACTTAATTAATCATCGTGTCTGTTTAAAATCCTATAAACCCAACTTCGCAGGTTCAAGTCTCCTCGCATCCCAAAAGGTAAATTATTACAAAACTAGCCGTACCCGTGCGCTCCGCTGCACCCGTTAGAAATAAATATAAAGTAATTACATAATTAAAATAGGACATTTGATCCAGGGAACATTCGTGTTTGATAGAAGGATAAATCGTTTAATATGTTACTTAATTTAAATTGCATCCAAATAATTAAAATGCGATCATTTTGGTCCAGAGACACTCATTGGTGCAATGACAATTCCTTTAA
The DNA here is from genome assembly GCA_025594305.2 of Periplaneta americana. Taxonomy (NCBI): domain Eukaryota; kingdom Metazoa; phylum Arthropoda; class Insecta; order Blattodea; family Blattidae; genus Periplaneta; species Periplaneta americana. The sequence goes on from JAJSOF020000005.1 coordinate 3,036,594, forward strand.
CATGTTTCTTAATTTTTATTACATACAACCATAGTTTAATGAAGATTGACATCATTTAGATTTAATGTGTATATTTTATTTTACTTGTTATAGGTTTCCATTGAATCATGGTAATAACTTAATTTTAACCCTTGTTTTCTACGTATTCAGTAAATGGCGCTTGGCCCACTATGGTACTGAACCCTTCAAATAACTTAAATTATATTATGTTATATTATATTATATTATATTATATTATATTATATTATATTATATTATATTATATTATATTATATTATATTATATTATATATCAGAAGTTACTGTAATAACATTATAGCATTATGTCCATCTAGAGAAACTACACTTTCCAGTGGTGAAATAATAATTAATTATATAAATCGGTTAATTTAGCTTCCGATATTACTTCATACAAACAGAAACATTCTCTGTAGGCTATCTTTCATAGCTTTCGATTGGTGCTGTCTAAGGCTCCTTATAGACGAAGTCATTTGTTTTTTAATTCATTACACGGCCTTAGATGGCAGTTATTTTAATTTTAAACTCGTTTATCTCATTAAATATCAGTCCTATCAAAATTGTTCATGGAATAAAACTTATCGGAAATTATTTTTCAAGAAACGTTTGTTATGTAACATTTTTCACAAAAATCAATAATAAGCGAGATATTTCGATTTATTTAATTCAGGCCCCCTTATAACCCCCATTTTAAATAATGTATTTTGAATCCCATATAGGCTAAAATCTAAGTTACAACGAACTTCATTTATATTCCAATTTTCATCGAAATTCGTTGAGCCATTATCGCGTGAAAAGGTAACAAACATACAGACAGACAGACAGACAGACAGACAGACAGGCAGACAGACAGACAGACATACAAACAAAAATTTCAAAAAAGCGATTTTCGGTTTCAGGGTGGTTAATTATATATGTTAGGACCAATTATTTTTGGAAAATCGAAAATTACCAGAAAAATTTCGGCTACAGATTTATTATTAGTATAGATTTTAAAAAGATGCATATTAGATATGGATGTAAGTACAAATTACGACGTAGCAGATAGAGAAAAGAGAAGGAGATTGAGTGTATGTATATTTAAGAAATGGTAATAAAGAAGTAGAGGTAGTGACATCTAGTAACTAATATATTAACTTCTTGAGTAATAGTTGAATGGAAAAGTATACGTGTGTAGCCGGGTACTAGGAAAATCCTAATGAACTGTGAGATAAATTTCAAACTGTGAGGTGAAGTCTTTATCTCACTAGTGGAATAAAGTAATGTTGAATAAAAGCCTACTTTACAAACGCAAAAGTATTTAGTAAAGGTATGCTTTTCGTTATGGTCATGGATAAATAAATTTAAGGATACTTTTCTTTTATTAGCTATAAGAGTGTTTTTGATAGTTAATATATCGTTGGGACATATGCATGGATAAGGATATCAACTCTGAGTTAAAATTTGTTGCATCTAGCCTAAAAGGATTACATTTTTTAATAATTAATTGACTTACAATACGAATTATTTTGTTTGAACGTTTTGTCTTGTATTTCATTTACATGTCTATTCCAATGCATAAAAATTAAATACAGTGTACGAATGCCACAGTCTAGTGTATACAGTCACGAAGCTCAATATGTAGCAAATATGCATCCATAGATAGTTGCTAACTACTAGGATCGCTAATATTGCTCATTACAAGCAATATGAAATAGTACCGGCACGGTCTATTGTTTCTAGCAACCTCACAACTCAAGCTTCGTGACTGTATATACTAGATTGTGCGAATACCTTTATGATCAATCGTTGCAAAATTGGATCGATGTCTGGTAGAGTTCCCGGGTAGCTCAGTTGGTAGAGCGTTGGTACGTTTAACCAAAGGTCCCGGGTTCGATACCCGGCCCCGAAACAATTTTTTCCTCAAAATTATTCAAATTAACTTTACAGGGAGTTATACCTGAAAGCTTGATTTGCAATCGTTGCAAGTTAGTAACTGGCGGAATTAGAAAAAGTCGAGGCATTTCTGCTAGTCGAAGATGATTTATCATCATCATCATCATCATCATCATCATCATCATCATGACATGAGCCGAATGGCCCGATCCGTCCGCATCGGAACATTATTGATCTAATTATATAATTCTTGGTCTGCTCTTATTTTTCATACCTTGTGATCTGCAGAGTAACATTTTTGGGGATTCTATGATCTGCATGGCCCAGGAAGAATGGTCCGCCTATCAGCCTTGGATTCACGAATGCCATCCTTCGGTCTCAGACAATAATCGCATATAGCACATACAATGGCCTAAACTGCCTAAGTGCAAGGATTCATCCCGGATCCAGCCCACGTGAAATAAATAAATAAATAAATAAATAAATAAATAAGTAAATAAATAAATAAATAAATAAGTAAATAAGTAAATAAAGAAGTAAGTAAATAAGTAAATAAGTGAGTAAGTAAGTAAGTACATAAATAAATAAATAAGTAAATAAATATATAAATAAATGAGTGAATGAATAAATAAATAAATAAATAAATAAATAAATAGGGAAATAAGTAACTAAGTGAGTAAGTAAATAAATAAATAAATAAATAAGTAAATAAATAAATAAGGAAATAAGTAACTAAATAAGTAAATAAGCAAGAAGTGAATAAGTAAGTGAATAAATAAATAAGTAAATAAGTGAATAAGTAAATAAGTGAATAAGTGAGTAAGTGACTAAGTAAGTAAGTAAATAAATAAGTAAATAAATAAATAAGTAAATAAGTGAGTAAGTAAGTAAATAAGTGAATAAGTGAGTAAGTAAGTGAGTAAATAAGTGAATAAGTAAATAAGTGAATAAGTAAGTAAATAAATAAGTAAATAAGTGAATAAGTAAATAAGTAAATAAGTAAGTAAGTAAATAAGTGAATAAGTGAATAAGTGATTAAGTAAGTGAGTAAGTAAGTAAGTAAATAAATAAATAAGTAAGTAAATAAATAAATAAGTAAATAAGTGAATAAGTAAATAAGTGAGTAAGTAAGTAAATAAATAAATAAGTAAATAAATATATAAATGAATGAATAAATAAATAAATAAGTACGGTAAATAAATAAATAAATAAAAACAAATAAATAAGTAAATAAATAAATAAGGAAATAAGTAAGTAAATAAGTGAATGAGTAAGTAAGTAACTGAGTGAGTAAGTAAGTAAGTAAATAAGGAAATAAGTAACTAAATAAGTAAATAAGCAAAAAGTGAATAAGTAAGTGAATAAATAAATAAGTGAAGAAGTGAATAAGTATGTGAATAAATCAATCAATCAATCAATCGACATAAGATTAAAAATAAGTTCCCATTTTGAAACAGCTGTATCTTCTGTACATATTAGCAGTTTGATTTCATATAGGTACAATTACTGTTTCTTTAGAGGGTTTGGGGTTTTTTAATCGATTCGTGTTTCGTTGCTATGGTAACTGTGTCACGCTTGTATAAACAACAGTTGTTGTTCAGAATACAGACGGCTGTTATAGGAGAGTAATTTTAATAATTTTTAAATTGGTTTTACCTTTACGAGTTCGAATGGGCCTCCTCCAGTGCTATTACGAATGCAGTAGACAATATGCATAGGCATGGAGAAGATATCGAGGGTTACATGGATTGAGGAATGGACCCTGCTGAACATATTTGAGGGAACTGTTTCAGTTGCCGATAGAAAGCGATCGGGTAGATCAAAATTAGTAGAAAACGAGGTGAGTGCAGCTCTAGTTTTGCGAGAAATCCAGGAAGTTGGTGAAAATTCAGACTACAATGTTTGTAGCGCTAATAAAGTTGCAAAAAGTCTGGACATGAGTTATTCAACAGTATGGTGAATTTTGAGGAGACAGCTTCGGTTCTATCCCTATAAAATTAAAATGCGTTTTGAACTCAAAGAACAAGATAGGGTTTGTAAAATCCCTATTGCGCAAAACACTTTGTGATCGTGTAATTAGTAGACATTTTCCGAACAGTTGGCCTTCTAGGTCACCAGACATAAATACAGCTGACTACTGGTTATGGGGTTATCTAAAAGAAAAAGTAATTATTAGTGACGGAAATATTGTACGAAATGGAAATATAAAAATTGGAAATTTATCCTTTGAAGAGGTGGAAAAATTCAAATACCTGGGAACAACAGTAAATGATACTCGGGAGGAAATTAAACACAGAATAAATATGGGAAATGCGTGTTAATATTCGGTTGAGAAGCTTTTATCATCAAGACTGCAGTCAAAAAATCTGAAAGTTAGAATTTATAAAACAGTTATATTACCGGTTGTTCTTTATGGTTGTGAAACTTGGACTCTCACTTTGAGAGAGGAACATAGGTTAAGGGTGTTTGAGAATAAGATGCTTAGAAAAATATTTGGGGCTAAGAGGGATGAAGTTACAGGAGAATGGAGAAAGTTACACCACACAGAACTGCACGCATTGTATTCTTCACCTGACATAATTAGGAACATTAAATCCAGATGTTTGAGATGGGCAGGGCATGTAGCACGTATGGAAAAATCCAAAAATGCATATAGAGTGTTAGTTGGGAAGCCGGAGGGCAAAAGACCTTTGGGGAGGCCGATACGTAGACGGGAGGATAATATTAAAATGGATTTGAGGGAGGTGGGATATGATGATAGAGACTGGATTAATCTTGCTCAGGATAGGGACCAATGGCGGGCTTATGTGAGGGCGGCAATGAACCTCCGGGTTCCTTAAAAGCCAGTAAGTAAATAAGTAAGTATTTCTTAGTAGACCTACTACACGTGAGGAACTAAAACAGTCAGTATCGGATGTCATTGAAAACATCCCTAGGAATTTTCTTACTAATGCCGTTTATAGCACAGAAGAAAGACTATTTCTTATTCAACAAGAGAGTGGTGGTCATATTAAATTTTTTCGTGTTTTAATAAAATCCTATTTCTTTACGAACAAGTTGATGTTATTATTTCTGTGGAATCTAAAATTTTGACAAACTTATTACCATTTCAAAATGGGAACTTACTTTTGAATAACCTTATATACAAGCTGCAGATTTTTAGGCACTAAAAACAGTTGAAATAGGCAGGCAAAATAGGCACCCATTCAAAATTCTAAAATAGGCATTTAAAAAGGCACTAACAAATTTCTAATTCTCAACGGCTAACACGATCATAGCGTAGCATTATACACTACTTTCTATAGGAATGTCATTATGACAGTGAATAATTAAGTATTCTTCCAAATGTTGTAATGAGAACTGATGTCTATTGTCTGTAAGAATGTTCTTAAACTGGGAGAAACTCCTTCCACTTCACATGAAGTGATGAGGCAATACTTCAGTGATCCAATCTCAGCTGGGGACCAAACCAGTGGGAACGCAGTAATGTCAATGTATTTTCCAATCAGTGCTTCTGATGACTTTTGTTTTGACATATCTCCACGGTATACTTTACGTATTACAGCAGAAAACTCAACTCCAAATTCAAATCACAAACTCACAAAACGGATACAGAGCTTAAAACAACTACCCTAGTCAACTACCATAGTGATTCATGCGGCTTTCGAAATACATTTTTTCTTATTGGTTGATTTTAAATTATTCGACTTCTCCGCGCACAGGATTATCGATAGTTCCCTCTGTTAGATAAAAAAGAAACAAATTACAGATTCAAAAATATCGATAGAATGGTCAGTAAATTCAAGTATAATATACATATATATATATATATATATATATATATATATATATATATATATTTATTTATTTATTATTTTGCTAATAATTGTAACATAAAATATTATAATATATACAGAAAAACTTTAGCTCGCCCCTGAAAGAGTAGAACTCGTGCTCAGGGGCGGATTCGTGAATTGAAATTAATAATTATACAATACAATTTGTCTTATGTCTACTGTGCAATTATAGTATATAAATTTAAATTTACAATTTTTCAATTTTTATAAAATCCATACGTAACTTTTTAAATTTAATACTAGAACTATTAGAATTGATAAGATTAGTATATTTAAATATAAATTTGTTTCATATTCTTGAGCCTAAATTACTACTATGATTAAATACTGTAACAGTGTTGCATTTTGGTTCAAACAAATCTTAAAGAATTCATACCTTTTGTTTCATAACTATGAGAATACAATTCAAAATTATTTCGATTTTTATGTATGAATTTTATTAATACAATATAATACATTTGTCTTACGTTAAGTACATTAAAGTCTAGAAACAAATTTTGAGATGGAAAGTCAATAGGTTTATGAGGACATATTTTAATTATTTTCTTCTGTAATAAATAAAGTGGATTAAAATTGGATTTAAATGAGCTACCCCATCCTATAATTCCGTACATAATAACCGATTGAAATAAAGTTAAATATATTGTACGTAATAAACTTATTGACAAGTAATTCCTGAATAAAACAAAATAATATACTATTTTACGTAATTTATTACAAAGGTAATTAATGTGTTGGTTCCATTTTAAATGATTATCGAAAATTATGCCTAAATACTTAACTTCAGAGGACTCTTTAATAATCGGACATTTACACTGTATAAGACTACAATGAGAATTATGTAACTTAATCTATACTAATGTAATATAATATAATATAATATAATATAATATAATATAATATAATATAATATAATATAATATAATATAATATAATGTAATATAATATAATATAATATAATATATGTAATGTAATATTATATAATATAAGTTAAGTTATTTGAAGGGTTCAGAACCATAGTGGGCCAAACGCCATTTACTGAATACGTAGAAAACAAGGGTTAAAATTAAGTTATTACCATAATTCAATGGAAACCTATAACAAGTAAAATAAAGTATACACATTAAATCTAAATGATGTCAATGTTCATTAAACTATGGTTGCATGTAATAAAAATTAGAAACATGTTAAAGGAATTGTCATTGCACCAATGAGTGGTCTCTGGACCAAAATGATCGCATTTTAATTATTTGGATGCAATTTAAATTAAGTAACATATTAAACGATTTATTCTTCTATCAAACACGAATGTTCCCTGGATCAAATGTCCTATTTTAATTATGTAATTACTTTATATTTATTTCTAACGGGTGCAGCGGAGCGCACGGGTACGGCTAATACTTTATATAGATGTAGGAGGTTTGTTACATTTTTCAGATAATGAGAATGGAATAATTATGGTTTTATTTTCGTTGATAGAAAGATAATATATGTCAAACCATTTTTTTTTATTAATTCAAGTCCATTATTTGAATATAATACGGATATTTAGGCAACTTTTAGGCATGTACTAGTGAAATAGGCAATTATAGGCACTATAGAATTCGTATATAATACTCACAATGTCTTAAAATGGATATGTAACCTAAAACCTTCCGTCTTCAGGTTAAGGATTAAAATAGGCATGTAGGCATAAATCCGCAGCTTGCTTATATATTAATGGAATTTCAATATTAAGTTCATATTCTAAATTTCTACTCTACAGGATCTGAACTCGGATCGGTAAGAGTAAATCCAACACATTACCCGTTTAACTAAAGTATGGTTTATTAATGGAACTTCAGTGTTAAATCCACAAAGTTTAGCAAAGCCTGAGAAGCAAACCCAACAAAAGACTGCTATAAACACATCTTTCCGCCGCTCTTATAAAGTCACGTGACTATTCTTATTTTGTCTCCGAGGTGACAATACGCGGAACACGGATAAGGTTTTGGAATTCTCTGTTGTAGTGTAAGGTAGATGGAGAGGTGTGCTGGGACACGGCAGTTTCGGGTGGTTGGAGGTTGGGGAGGTCCCTCGCCTTACAGTCTGGGCTTCTTCCTTCTCGCTATTGAATATTCTACGTGCTTGATTCCCTTTTCATTCCCCCCCGTGCAAGCTCGCATCAATCCCATAGTACCAGGAGTGCTCAGGGGCGGACTGGCTCCGAGAAGGCCTTCAAGATAGGCAAGTGAATAAAAAAGTTGCTGACAATCCACCCTCAGCTGACAGCTTACAAGAATTTAGTTCCAGACACACATTGTGTGACTTTCGGCAAAACAACACTCAAAGAACAGGTATTCTGTGACTACTACCATGTCATATCATTCTCATTCAAACATGCTTGATTACTTTTTTTTTTTTTACAATTCATTTTAATATATCAATATGCCTGGTAAATTATTAATAAGTATTTAATGAATTTCAATCTTAAGGCATATAAACTTGCAAATGTTTATTTGCTATTTAATAACAATATATGAACGTTTTCGCCGTTTAGGGCATCTTCAGATATAACAAAACATATTATCTGGACCTATGATAACATATTATGCAAATAACAAGGAAAATAGAGAACAATATATGTGGTACATGAAATTCATGAGCTTTATGTAGATATAACATGAAACAGGATGAATATTGAGATAATCTTTGAATCTGAACTTAGACTGGACGAATATTTTATTTTATACATATAGCTCATGTTACAATTAATATACAATGTTTAAAATTTGTCAACGTTAAAATTTAAAATGATGATAATAAAATATTTAAAGTAATCATGGCTGAAAGTTGTCGTAAGTTACAAGATAGTATGCGTAGTTAATGTTCTTGTGTTTTGTAACTATTTCGCTTAGAGAGGCCGTTGGCATTTGAATGGATGTTGTTTTACGTTGATGACTACTTTACAATTGATATACAGTAATTAAATTAGCCAAAGTTAAAATTTTATAATGAAGATTATAAAATATTTAGAGTAATCATGGCTGGGAATTGTCGTAAGTTCAAGATAGTTTTCGTAGTTGATGTTGTGTGTTTTGTAATTGTTTCACTTAAAGGTCATTGACTTTGCAATGGCTACTCTGATGTGATGACATCCTATTACGTGTTCTCAGGTTTATTGATGTATAAATGAAGAAGTTCTATAAATTTGTGTGTACTGGTGTTGATGTGTTGGAGGTTTTAAGATGCCTTAAGATTGAAATTCATTAAATACTTATTAATGCTTGATTACGTCATACTGCAATCTCATCGTCTTCAAAAGATTTTGAGGATAAGGAAGAACGTTAAGAAAATAATTTTTGTATTAAAATTTACCCATTTACCATAATCATCATCATAATTATCATCATCAATACAACTACAGGAAGTGTTACAATAAGGGTACAAATATGAAATAGTGTGATGTACGGCTGAGACGTGTTGTACTCTAGCGGAAGCTTCCAAACTACTACGCATTAACACCCTCTTTCAGCGTTGCCAAATCGATTCTCAAAAACTCGTTAAGAAACGGTGCATCAACCGCTAAATTGCTATTGCTATGAGATATCTAATTATAGACCTATAAGTATAATACCTACTTTGTCGAAGGTTTTTGAGATTTTGCTTAAGAAACAAATCTACAATTACTTTGAATCTAATTCTTTGTTCACCAACTGTCAATATGGTTTTAGAACTTCACATAGTACGGTGGAGGCTGTGGTGTCCTTTGTTAAACGTTGTTTTGTGGGTACTGAAAATGGTTATCATATTAGTAGTAATGATGAAAGAGTGATGGAACGGAGAAAAATTCTCTCCGGCGCCGGGATTTGAACCCGGGTTTTCAGCTCTACGTGCTGATGCTTTATCCACTAAGCCACGCCGGATACAACCCCGACGCCGCTTAGAATCGTCTCAGATTAAGCTCCATCTCTTGGGTTCCCTCTAGTGGCCGCCCTCTGCACTACGTCATAGATGTCTATGAACGCAGGACCGAAGTCCATACATGTGTTGAGGTGCACTCAGATGAGTGACTGTTTGGCCGGGATCCGACGGTATGGGCGCCGTCTTAAATCACAAGGTGATTTATTACGCATATCATATATATTTTGATGTACCGAAGTACATATGATATTTCAAGCAGATATTCTGCGTCATCACATGATGAAAGAGTGATGGAACGGAGAAAAATTCTCTAAACGGCGTCGGGGTTGTATCCGGCGTGGCTTAGTGGATAAAGCATCAGCACGTAGAGCTGAAAACCCGGGTTCAAATCCCGGCGCCGGAGAGAATTTTTCTCCGTTCCATCACTCTTTCATCATGTGATGACGCAGAATATCTGCATGGAAATATCATATGTACTTCGGTACATCAAAATATATATAAAAATATATAAAATATATATTAGTAGTAGTTTTTATGATTTCTCAAAGGCTTTCGACACAGTTTCTCATGAAACTCTTTTACTTAAGCTTAACTATTGTGGTTTTAATGGTCTTAGTGTAAAATTTTTAGCGTCTTATTTGAATGATAGGCATCAATCTGTTTTGGCAAATGGTAAAAGGTCACAGTATCAGGTATTAAAACATGGTGTGCCTCAAGGCTCAATTTTGGGACCTTTATTGTTTATTATTTATGTTAATGATCTTCCCGACTATATTCGGGATGGATGTTCTGAGTCTTTCATGTTTGCTGATGATTTAGCCGTTAATACTATTCACAAAAAATAGTGACATATTGTCTATGGAACTTGCTGATGTATCAAGTAGGGTTGTTGATTGGTGTAGTGCGAATAACCATATGATTAATTCTAACAAAACTGTTAAATTAAACTTTGGTATTAATCGTCTTACTACTGTTAGTAATACTGCTGTTAGGTTTCTGGGCATCTTTCTTGAGCCTAGAATGGGATGGAAAACTCATGTTGACTATGTTGCTAAGAAATTAAGTAAAGGCATATATATGTTAAGGTTGTTAAGGAATAATTTACCTAACAAGGTATTGTTTACAATATTTCATAGCCATATACAAAGTCATTTAAATTATGGTATTATTCTTTGGGGTCACCATACTTCTGCTCTTTTCATATTACAATAGAAAGCTTTAAGATTAATTTATGGAGTACCAAATACGACTCATTGTAAACCTCCTTTTATAAGGTCACAAATCTTGACATTGCCGTCTATGTATGTATTGGCCTGTCTTCTTTACATTCGGAATAACATTAATAATTACATAGCATGTACTTCTGTTCATAAATATTCTACAAGAAATAATACAAATTTATATATTGACAAATGTAAATACAGCATTACTCAAAATAGTTTTCTATTCTTTGCTTTTAAATTATTTAATAGTCTACCTGTTGATATCAGGAATCTTCCATTCCGAGTGTTTAGGACACGAATTAGGACTATATTATTGGCAAAACCATTGTGTGATGTCGATGAGGTTTTTTTAATATTCATGTATCTTAATTTGTATCCATTGTATGATATCGTGTATTTTAAATCGTATATGACGATGCCATACATGTTCCACATGTTTTTGCAAAATAAACTATCCATCCATCCATCCATCCATCCATCCATCCATCCATCCATCCATCCATCCATCCATCCATCCATCCATCTATCTATCTATCTATCTATCTATCTATCTATCTATCTATCTATCTATCTATCTATCTATCTATCTATCTATCTATCTATCTATCTATCTATCTATCTATCTATCTATCTATCTATTGTCAATATAAAGTAAGACTGAACCAACAATGAAAACTCCACATCTAGCGGGAAAACCGCTGAATTGGCAATACTGGTCTCTTTCGCGGGAATGTGTTAGTTTACAGTTAGAAGCTGAACTGTTGAAACGTTTATCATTATTGCGTTTTAGAAGAAAGTGAAAATATTGGCGGTAAATTCTTTCTTCTTCATTGTTATTCCTCAATGTTATAAATATTAATGTTACATAATGGTACCCACAGAGAGATCAACACAGACATGGAAATACTACTCATCCAACCAAAAAGCCAGAAACTAAACACACTAGAACAATATGAAATATGCAGACACACGAAAACACACCCCAACGAAATTCTCAACACAACTCAATTTCAGAACACACACACTCTTTGACTCTACATTATACCACGCGAACACACCCTCACAGGAAAAAAAACAAGAGGCGCCAAGACCAACAACGATCAGTTCTAAGGATGACCCATAAATAGGTCGAAACATGTAAACAATGTACGTTAGAGTTTAACACAAGAAAGTCTTATACATATTCCGAAGTGATACAGTGTTAAAAGTTGTGTAATCAAGATGTGTAATATAATGTAGTTGCATTATAATTTGCAAAAAAATAGACAAGTTCAGAAACGGAAAATAAATTGTATATAACATTATGTTTGTTTTAGATTTTACACAGATTTGTATTTTTCCAATGGGGTTAAGTACCGCTACGGTAGTCGGGGTCACAAACAATATTGTATAGCCTAAAAGTGCGACGCACTTTCAAAAAATATGTAAAATACGAGTTACTACTGTAAAATTGATGTATTCCAACCCCTCTATAAGCCTCTTCAGTTTGAGCACCTCCTTTTGAATCACATTTTATATTCCTGGATTGCAAAAGGTTTCCCAGAGTCGTATTATTTTGCATGTCTTTTCAGAGTATCTCAGTTTATTAACATATTACCATTTCATATTGACACTGGTGGATAATACAACGTTAGATGGACATGTTGTATACCTTTGTAACAACGTACTATGGTAGGAACGATCATGATTTTAAAATAAAATGTAGGAAATAGAAAACGAATGTAGGTAAATTCTCATTTTTAAATAGAACTATAAATGACTGGAATGACCTACCTGCAGCGGTCTTTGAGGGCTGTCCTTCCTTAAGGAGATTCAAGAATAACTGTAAAAGTTGTGTATAAAGTGTAAATTAAAATTAAGGTGACATTTAACTTTTAATTTTTTAAGGTGACATGTATTTATTCAGCCTGACGAGTTACTACCTTGGTTTGAATTGTAAATTATTTAAAAACAGCGTGTAAGAGGGCCTTAGACTAGAAATGTTTAGCTTAAATGTAGTTCTGTTTATAAGTATGCATAAGTGTGTAAGTATTTGTCTTATTTGAACTGTTGTATCAGTGAAGCGAGGTGAGTCAGTGAAGTTATGGTTTTACAGTGCAGTGAACAGTTCCGATCAGTGATAATTTATAGCGTCAATGAAATGTGTTCTATAGTGTCAGTGAAATGCATCATAGTGCCTCTACAGTGAGTGAGATGAGAGTAAAGTGAAAGACTATTATCAGTACCAATGTGAAACTTATGTATGTCCATGGGTGGGTAACTCGTGCTCTCAAAGTCACAACACAATCTCAGTGCAGGTAGAACGGACTTTGTACTAGCTGTACTGTCTGTGTGCGGTTCTTTCAAGACACAAGTTCGATCGCGTCTGCAGTAAGTGGCGGCTCGTTTTAAGTGAAAAATAATATAATTCCCAGATTATTTCCCTTTAGTTACGAGTAAAAAGCGAATTTTTTTATTAAGAAGAGAGGTAAAGCTTGTATTCTATTACATTTTCTTACGCATGGCATTTTATGTTACAAATAAACAGTGAAGGTTTTAGTAAAGAAATACTGTCTGCATCTGCTTTAGAACAACTAAAGGTAAAAATGAGATATCAACAAGGTGAGACTTATATCAAATATCATTAGCAAGTTGTGCGTGCGAGTTCCAGAATTGCACGACATATAATCGACTAGCTAAGAGCATTTATGGATAAATTTGAAATGTGGTAGTATCATGTAGAGCATAGACAACTTCACTTTCTTTGACTATAAACTATCTTGAAGAGAGATAAGAAAATCTTCTTATCAAATATAAGACCCTAGTTCAAGACCTACAGCAGAATTCACTGCTAAGTTTGGAGAAACAGTGACAATTGACAAGGAATCGAAATTTTTCTGAAATCTTTTTGGCTTACGTCGATAGAAAATCCTGAAAATTTATAGTGTGAATTAATAAATCTACAGAACAGTACACCACTCAGATTCCAGAAAAATCAGGAATCGAACTGTTCGTAATGTTGCCTCCATATATACTGTATGTGCTTGAGGCAGAGTTTAATACAAAGGAAAGAAAGAGCTCAGAAGTAAGCTTATATCATCTGCCGTGAAATGTAAAAAAAATACTTCCTTCAATTTGTTATTGTTTGCGAATACAGACTATTATCTTTCTGAGAACAGAGGAATACTCTTTAATGTATCAAGACTTGTAAATTCTAGCGCTCTACGTTTCAAATAAGACATATAATAAGAAATATTAACAAATAGTGTAATAATAAGTAAGTGTATCTTGAAAAGGTTGTATTCAGTTTGTGTTTCCAGTACTAAACTAATTTACAGAGATAGAAAATAATATAATTTTGTTATGTGTTCAGGTACAGTCTGTCTAAAATTACTACATTACTGTACCATGCGTCATTCTGAAATTCAAATCATGGAAAAGATATCACGACCACCTGCATGAGCCGCCAGAGCGCACCGTGGCTTTTGCAGCGAAAATACAAACAACTTGTAACTGCTGCGGCTGGCTCCGTCTGTCTTTCTCTCTTTCAAGGTTTTTTTAGCAATTTGGGAGCACGAGTTGCCCATCCATGCAGGTTGTATTGTAAAATTAGGTTCACTTATTAATTAGGTTATTTTATGTCATCCTTCACGAATTAGGCCTCTGTAGACCTGCTTCGGCCACATCTAGCAGTCTTCTTAAAGGTCTTCCTGGTCGACGATGTCCTCTAGGTTTATATTGCATCATAATTTTTGGGATTCTTGAATTTTCCATTCTTCTTACATGATCTAGCCAATTGAATTTGTATCTGCTGATTTTTTCTTCTACTGACTCTACTTCTAATTGTTCTAAAATTTCTTCATTCCTTTTTCGGTCTAAAAGAGTATATCCTGCTGTCCTCCTCAAAAATTTCATTTCCGTTGCTTTGATTCTGTTCATGTCTTTTTTCTTTAATGTCCAAATCTCGCTTCCGTATAGAAGGGTGGGTAATGCTAGTGTATTATATATTTTTATTCTTGTAGATTTTTGTACTAATTTAGCTTTTAATGCATTGTTTATTATTCCTAGAATTTGTGTAAATTTGGTAATTTTCTTGTTCACATCTTTTTCATTTTGATAAGATATTTCACAACCCAGATAATTGAAATTTTGCACTTGTTCGAGGCATTGGTTATTGCGTATTATCTTACTTCTGACTGGGTCTTGTCCTAAAATGCCATTACTTTTGATTTTTGTGCTGAAATTTCCATCCCAAAATCTTTTAATATTTTATTTAATGTATACAATCCTCTTTGTAAATTATCCTCTGAATTGGAAATTATGACTTGATCATCGGCATAGAGTAAGGTATTTAATGTTAGAGCACTGGTTATTTTGATTCCTGATGTGTAGATTTGGTTCCATTTAAAAAAATTTCATTTATATAACTATTAAATAAAGTTGGTGATAGTGGACAACCTTGTCGAACTCCATTATTAACTAATTTTCTTTCGGATATACAGTTACTTATTTTGACACTTATTTTGCTGTCTGTGTAGATTTCTATTATATTTTGCAATAGCAAATTTGGAATATTTTTTTCTTGTAATATGTCGAATAAAAGGTCTCTTCAGACTTTATTTTATGTATTATTATTAATTGTAATTATTGTGTTAAATTGTATTGTGTATGCTTATTGTATTGTGTGTATAATTGTATTGTTTATTGTATAATTGTATTTGTATTGTATAATATTGTATTGTGTATTGTAATTTTATTGTGTATTGTTTATATTGTGTATATCACTGCCACCGGGTGCTCGCCCACTTGCAGTGTAAATAAATACATGCATACATACAACATACTATTAAATAACTGCAAACTACAATAATAAAACTTAGTTACTGATACACAATCAAGTGTAAGGATGCGTCTTTTATGTGAACACTGTAAAAATTCACAACGGTGTGTTTTGACCATTCTGTACTATAATTTCAATATTTGATTACTGAAATGTTATTTCAATCTGAAACAATATCAAATATGTACAGACTGCAGTTTAATGGAAGGTACGAGACTTGGTTTTTCCGCGTATCGTTGTCATAAACAGATGAAAATTGAACAATAACAACATTATACAAATTTTTGGAACCACTTTCAATATGTGTGTAAACATGGGAGGGGAATGAGAGGGACACTTGGAGAGCTGTGTCAACAGTAGCAGCCATTTAAAAATAAAGCCATCGATAAATAAAGTATGAACCGATAAATTTGACATCAAAACATGACGTGTTTTCAATCGATCAATTCATTTACTAATAGCTTAAGTGATGAAGTTAATTGATTTCAAAGAGAAATCAGCCGGCAAACACGATAAACATGTTACTAAGTGGATAATTGATCTGAATGATATAATCGTTAGTGATGAAAATAAACACAATTACCATATCATACAGCTCGTAACTCTGCCATAACATAACTCTACATTCACAAATTTCAGCGTCATGTGTTTGACGTTTCAAGTTGTTTTCCTTGCTTAAGAATTTTTTATCTTTGAGCTGGCTTTTCTTTCTTAACCTTTCGATAAAATTGAGTAATAATAATAATAATAATAATAATAATAATAATAATAATAATAATAATAATAATAATAATAATAATAATAATGTCAGTTTCTCTCAGATGCGTTACCAATTCACTGTGCGCTAAAGCAAGGAGATGCACTATCACCTTTACTTTTTAACTTTGCTCTAGAATATGCCATTAGGAAAGTCCAGGATAACAGAGAGGGTTTGGAATTGAACGGGTTACATCAGCTGCTTGTCTATGCGGATGACGTGAATATATTAGGAGAAAATCCACACACGATTAGGGAAAACACGAGAATTTTACTTGAAGCAAGTAAAGATATAGGTTTGGAAGTCAATCCCGAAAAGACAAAGTATATGATTATGAATATTGTAGGCCTACGAAATGGAAATATAAAAATTGGAAATTTATCTTTTGAAGAGGTGGAGAAGTTCAAATATCTTGGAGCAACAGTAACAAATATAAATGATACTCGGAAGGAAATTAAACACAGAATAAATATGGGAAATGCCTGTTATTATTCGGTTGAGAAGATTTTATTATCCAGTCTGCTGTCAAAAAATCTGAAAGTTAGAATTTATAAAACAGTTATATTACCGGTTGTTCTTTATGGTTGTGAAACTTGGACTCTTACTTTGAGAGAGGAACAGAGGTTATGGGTGTTTGAGAATAAGGTGCTTAGGAAAATATTTGGGGCTAAGAGGGATGAAGTTACAGGAGAAAGGAGAAAGTTACACAACATAGAACTGCACGGATTGTATTCATCACCTGACATAATTAGGAACAGTAAATCCAGACGTTTGAGATGGGCAGGGCATGTAGCACGTATGGGCGAATCCAGAAATGCATATAGAGTGTTAGTTGGGAGGCCGGAGGGAAGAGGACTTTTAGAGAGGCCGAGACGTAGATGGGAAGATAATATTAAAATGGATTTGAGGGAGGTGGGATATGATGATAGAGAATGGATTAATTTTGCTCAGGATAGGGACCAATGGCGGGCTTATGTGAGGGCGGCAACGAACCTCCGGGTTCCTTAAAAGCCAGTAAGTAAGTATAATAATAATAATAATAATAATAATAATAATAATAATAATAATAATAATAATAATAATATTGTATAGGCTACTAATCATAAAACTGTAACCTAAATTTGTCTAGTAAATTTCGCTTTTACAAAAATAATTGGTGTTAACTTGTACAATCAACCAGCCTATGACAATCGCATTTTTTAAATTTTTGTTTGTGTGTGTGTACATTTGTTACCTCTTCACGCGGTAATGGCTGAACCGATTGCTATGGAAACTAGTATGTAAAATACGTCGGGTGCCACTTAGATTTTAGGCTATTTGGCATTCAAAATACTTTCTTTAAAAGAGGGATTATAAGGTGGACTGAAGTAAATAAATCGAAATATCTAGTTTACTATTTATTTTAGGATAACATTACATAACAAACGTTGCTTTAAAATGTTTTAGATAAGTTTTATTCCCAGAAAAATTTTCATAAGACATATATTTCCATATGAAAGAATTTCTACCACTTAGTCTAAAAATAATCTTATTCAGACGCTTGTAATGCCTCATTTTGATTATTGCGATTCCTTACTAACTAATGTAAGTTCACTCTTAGCTCAGAGACTACAACGTGTTCATAATGTGTGCATACGATTCATCTGCATTACTCGTAAATTTAACCATATAACACCTTCCCTCCAGTTACCTTCATGGGTGCGTCTGAAGGAACGAAGAACAATACATTCACTGTCTCTTCTGTATAGAATCATGCATACTTCTAGTCCGAATTATCTCTTTTTGGTATTGCTAGAAGTATTGATTGTTTTTTTTCTTTTTCTTTTTTAATCTTGATTAAAATTGCAAGTTTGCTTATGTTAGTTAATTAGTTAGGATATTATTAATTATGATACTTAATCACTCATTTAAAGTTTGTGTGACTGCAACCTGTGTATATTTTTGTGTGGCTTTACTTTGTTTATAGTTTTTCTCTCTCTCTTTATTTCTTGAGTAGCTTTACTTTGTATATAGTGTATTTTTTCTGTTTATTTCTATTATTGTATTTGTATTCCTGGTGTTATGGCAGAGAAGGCCTGATAGCCTTAACTACACCAGAATAAATAAATAAATAAATAAATAAATAAATAAATAAATATTTATCGATTTATATTTTTGAATTTTAAAATAGCAATGCGTTTTATATCCGTGCAGCATCAGTCGGGCTAATATAATAAAATTAAAACAAATGATTCTGCGATTATTTAAGGGGGCCTTGTATAACAAGCTGAAGATAATCATTTAACACTTTTTATTGGATATGCCCGAAACAGGGGCTATACAAGAACAGACACAATAGATGCAATAAACCTAGGACTATGAATAAAAACTATTCTATAATAACGCCTACAATAATCAAAAGCAAACCTAACTTATAAGCACTTCTGTTTCACCCAACTATTACCAATTTAAATAATTAATTACATATCATCTTAATTAATTACATATCACCTTAATTTATTTACATATCAACTTAAATACATATCATCTTAATTAATTACATATCATCTTAATTAATTACATGACACACTTAGATAATTACACTGCACTTACAATTACATTTTCAGTCTAATCTTCGTAACCTTTCTTTAAATGTATTGATTTTGAGAGGACCACCCTGAAAGATTGCCGCAGGTAAGCTGTTCCAGTCTACTATTGTGAGGTTAACAAAGGAAAATTTTGCCACGTCCGTTCCTTGTTTTCTACATTTAAACTTCCTAATATGATCTGCCCTGCCTAAGTATGATGGTGTTGCTAATCTAGCATTGATGTCGGTCCATGCTTTGTGTCACATTTGTGCCTTAAACAATTATTATTATTACTATTATTTCAGTATAATTTTATTATTACTTCATTATTACTAAAAATGGAACTAAGCTGGTATGGTTATTTAATGCGAAGAAAAGACAGTAAAATTTCATTGGATATCACCTGAAAGGTCCAACCTACCTGGAATGACGGAATAAGGGAAAGCATGCGGAAAAGGACATGACTGTTGAAGATTTTTTTAGATTATGAGAATGGTAAAAGAAAACTATACTTTACCAGTAAATCTCTGCATATCACATAAATGTTCCTACAAAAAATAATAATATTGATAACCATAATTATTTTGTGGTATGGTTACTCTGATAACGTTTGGAGCTCAAATGTATCAGATATAGATTAAGTTCGATTTGAAATGTGGAGATTTTTGACGTATCTTTCTTCCGTAGAGAGTACCCGGTAAGTGTCTTCCCACCAGCGTCTATGGCTCTAGTTCTAGAACCCGGGTTCAATCCCTGCCCAGGTCGTGAGGGAATTTGTGGTGTACAAGGCAGAACGTTGCAGAGTTTTTTTCGGGGTACCCCTATTTCCCTCTATAAGTCCACCAACACTCTCTAACTTTCCCTCATTTCATCTATCATCCACAATTGTAAAAAAATAAGGCTGGGGATAGTACGGATTTCCAATTCTGATATAGAAAGGGCTTGGATCTCCAGGCCCTTGGATTTATCAGTGGGGAAAAACACTATAGGCCTATGTTATAGGAGTGGAAATTTTCGGTGGTTTTCATAAAACAACCATAGTCCACAGATTTTTTTTGTGAAAACAATTATTCTCCAGCCAGGACGATGGTAGTATTTACAAATATCCCATTCATATCACCTTGTGGTCACTGGTTGAGAAGAAACGTCTTTCTTAAGGATTCACTGGAAGGAATGGTGAACGGGAGAAGAGTTCGGGGCAGAAGAAGATATCAGAGGATAGACGACATTAAGATATATGGATCATATGAGGAGATTAAGAGGAAGGCAGAAAATAGGAAAGAGTGAAGAATGCTGGATTTGCAGTGAAAGACCTGCCCTTGGGCAGAACACTATGCATGAATGAATGAATGAATGAATCACCTTGAAACATTATCCATACAATTTTACTTCGATAGCTTAATGCACACATGTGTTAAGTACATTTTCCGGTCAAATTGAGTTAAGTACAAAATCGGAGTCCTGTGAGGTGTATCTTTAGTGTGCACAAATGTGGGAAGTGAATACTAAAATTTTCCTATGTTATGTTTACTTTTTGAGAATAGATGTTAATTGAAGTGTAATTAAGTATTGAAAATTAAAACTTTTCCTCAAAATTGAGAAATTAGCACTTACAACACGTGTGCACTAAGTGTCAACAACACACATGCCAGATAGTTTTTTTGTTTCTTCTGAAAAATTTATGTTTTTGGACTATGATTGTTTTTCCTAAAAAAAACCTTCAATTGAGCTATTAAAGACGCTGTCGTCCAGATCGCGTTGTTATATTTCTATTGTGACAGTCTTCTGTTTCAGACTCGTTTCCTAGGCTACCAATCATGACATATGAATGTAGCAGTATCACTCCCGTGGCTACTATCGCAGAATTCTCAACATTGTCCTTTTGTTCTTCCGCCACCTACTTGCCTAACCCCTTACCCCCTCCTCCGAAAAACCGGTGGTGTCGCGCCAGGGCGCGGGCAGATTAAGAGTGTCGCAAAGTAAACTTAACAGCCCTCCCGCGTGCCTTCCTTCGCAGTTCACACCCTCAAACCGCCCCCTTCTTACCTAACTTTGCTCATGCTTCCCTAAACCTTAATCCTACTGCGGTGGAGGCCACCGTATATCCGAAGCGCAGACAACACTCATCTCTGCAAATAATTGCGATGAAGTTCCAGAATGATTACGGTAATCTTCCTATAATTCCAATTGATAAATTGCCCGAAACCTTAGGGGAAGAAATCTCTTCTACAGATTTCTAAATTATTATAACCCGAAATTTAAGCAAGATACCAACAAAATTCATTCTACATCTTGATTACACAACTTTTAACACTGTATCACTTCGAATATGTATGATAAGACTTTCTTGTGTTAAATTTCAACGTACCTTGTTTACATGATTCGATCTATTTATGGGTCACCCTCAGAACTGGTCGTTGTTGGTCTTGGCGCCTCTTGTTGCTTCCTGTGAGGGTGCGTTCGTAGTGTAGAGTCAAAGAGTGTATGTGTTTTGAATTTGAGTTGTGTGTTGAGAATATCGTTGGGGTGTGTTTTCGTGTGTCTGTATATTTCATATTCTAGTGAATACAATTAATATTTTATTACTCAGTCAATCATAAATCAATGTAAAATAATTACTTATTTTATAGTCATTAAGTTTATATACATGAATTACAAAATTGCGAACGTTTTCGCCTATTCAGGCATCCTCAGGCAGAGTTATACAATATCTCAATGTCACATACGTAGCTATTGGTGGTGAGTACTATTTGAATTAATGATGTACAAGACATAATATTACAGGTAGTAAACTTAAATACCTGTAATATTACATTTTAATAATGGAGATGTCTTGTACATCATTAATTCAAATAGTACTCACCACCAATAGCTACGTATGTGACATTGAGATATTGTATAACTCTGCCTGAGGATGCCTGAATAGGCGAAAACGTTCGCAATTTTGTAATTCATGTATATAAGCTTAAACTTAATGACTATAAAATAAGTCATTATTTTACATTGATTTGTCATTGACTGAGTAATAAAATATTAATTGTATTCATTTATAGAAATTGACAATCTGAATATTCCATCATGCTTTCTAAGTTCATATTCTAGTGTCTTGAGTTTCTGGCTTTTTGGTTGGATGTGCAGTATTTCCATGTCTGTGTTGATGTCTCTGTAGGTGTGGTTGGCATTTGTGATGTGTTCTGCATATGTGGAGGTGTTTTGTAACTTTGTTATGACTGTAATGTGTTCTTTGTAACGTGTTTAAAATGATCTGCCTGTCTGTCCTATGTAGAAGTTGTTGCAGGTGTTACATTTGAGTTTGTATACGCCTGTGTGGTTGTATTTGTTTGTGTTGTTTGTGTGTTGAGATGTTTTTGTAGCGTGTTATTTGTTCTGTATGCGTTGTTGTAATTTAATTTCTTGAATGAGGTTGCAATTTTGTGTGTGTTTTTGTTTTCGTATGTTAGTGTGATTTATTTTTTGTGTTCTTATGTTTGTGTTGTATTCTTCTGTTTTTTGTGGTTATGTTTTGTCTTTTTTTTTTGTGATGTGGGACGAAAAAAAAAATCGAAAAATCGAAGGTGAATTGGGAGGAAAATTTAAAAGGTACGCAAAACGCGTCCTTGCAAGGGGTTGGGGGCTGTACAAAACTAAATATGTGAGCTCCAAGCCTGTTGGCCACTAGTCTCACTCCGGGTTACGCTGCTCCTCTGAAGGAGCTCTAGAAAATTTTGAAGGGGAAGCCGAAATTGGACGTAACCTCTTAGGTACCACATACGCGAGGGGGGCCGACATTGATCAAGTGATCACGGAACGGGGCGAGGAGGAGTTGGCTGGTGTTTGCCGTTAGGATGGCAAGACGCCGTCATCTGTTGTTCGATGACAAATCATGTTGTTTTGTCTTACGTATTATGTTGTCTATTTACGTATTATGTTGTCTATTTATGCGTTGCATGTCCAAATTGTAAGAAATACGTAGTAGGCCTTCACATTGTAAAAATATGTGGTAAAAGTTTCAGATTAATTGGAGTAAAAATGTTGAAGTTAGAAATTTGACAGATCCATAGTCTTAATTGCAATTGCGACTGTACAGAAAATAAAAATTGCAGACATTTCAGTTCGAAAATCAGCTAAGTCCTTTGTCCAATCGCCAGACCAGTCAAGTGCATTTTATTTTAATAAATATAAATTGTATTTATCATTCCATATTATATAGAACTTTTTAAGTAAAAATATTTTTTTAATCTTAAAAAAACATCGTTTTCATAGCTCGAATGACAAAAACAATAAAAGTTTTTTTCGCTCTAGCGAAAAACGATTTTGGCAATGGTTTACTCATTTTAGAAAAAGATTCCGCAAGTCAATGTGAACGAAAGTACCAGCTGCCATTAAAAGATATTTCTAGAAATGGAATATAACATATAATCTGAACAAACTTTTGTAAGATCTCTCTTTGACCTTTGACCTGAGTCTGGGTTGAGATTGTGTACAGCTGGAGAACAAGTAAAGAGCAATGTATGATACCCTTTGTATAATTAGACAATTTTTATTGTGCCGTCTCATTAAATATGTAAACAGAATTTTGTATGCATGCCAGGTACCAGAATGGAACTAAAATTGTAGCGCCTGAAACATGTTCATTCCCTTCTGCGTATTTGTTGAGATTCAACTGTTTATAGGAAGACTGTTGAAAGCTTTGCTCCAGAGTGAGACTGTACTAAAAGCCGATTAGCTGGAGCGGAGATGAGATTTTATGATAAACAGCTGGTTCCAACGCCTTTATAGTATAAGATAAGATGACGCCTCGGGTAGAGTGCGTATTTAAAGGCTGAAGGAAATTAATACATGGCCTGCGAAAGTCTTAAGGCTGGAAGCGAAGTCTTAAGGCATTTCTCCAACGATGCGGAAAAAGCAGACGTGCAAAATATAGAAAATAACAGATTTAAAAGATCGCATCTTCAGTGCTTTGTAACATTTCACATAATAATTGTGTAGTTGTTCATCTGGTTAGTTCTGAGATAGTCACCATGAAGTCATATTTTCAATAAGCTATCTATTGATCTAGTCAATTCGCTATTCTTTAGTGTTCTATGTCATTTAAATTTTTATGCTCGACCATGCCGAAATGTAGTAATTATACACCCGGTAGCAGTCCTTTAATGCATGTCATTAAAGTACACCTATTCATTAAAGTATAGGTCTTCAGCCAATGATAACTCAGCTTACATGTGTTCAGCCAATGACAAGTCAGCTTTGTACCGTTATAAAATTATAAAACCGCAAGAATCGATTATTCTCGGATATGCAATCGAAAGAGAATTAGGGAAAAGTCACGGAGGCTGGAAATCCAATACTGTCGCAGAAGGTTATGTTCTGTTACTATAATAATTAGCGTGAATTGTAAATAATATTCAAATAAATTCAATTTGTCATCTCGTTTTTCAATGTCGAATTCAATAATCAAGGATATAATATTATAATATTATCAAGTTTAACGGGACGTCAAGGTCAATGACATTATTATTATTTTTTTCGTTGTTGGTAACTCTATAGCATGTACTAGATGCAAATGACATTATTGTTCCTCGGAAAAAATCAATACTTTCGCGTATGCGCACATCTCACAATTCTCGACCTAGAACAAGGTCACTTCCGATCTTGTCAGATACCTACAAATAAAATGTATACATCTGAATACCGGTAATTTCAAGTTAGAAATATGATCGAGCATAAAAAGTCGTATGAAACTCGCCTATAATGGTAATTAAGAAGCTCGCTTGCGCTCGTTTCATAAATATCCATACTCGATTCTTAATTACTATCATTTTAGGCTCGTTGCATAATGTACTATTATGCTCGACCATGCCGAAATGTAGTAATTATACACCTACTAGTAGCCCTTCAATGCACCTCATTAAAGTACACCTATTCATTATAGTTCAGTTGTTCAGCCAATGAGAAATCACCATTGTAGCATTATAAAACCGCAAGTATCGATTATTCTCGGATATGCAATCGAAAGACAATTAGCGAAACGTCACGGAGGCTGGAAATCCAATACTGTCGCAGAAGGTTATGTTCTGTTACTATAATAATTAGCGTTAACTGTAAATAATATTCAAATAAATTAAATTTGTCATCTCGTTCTTAAATTCTAAATCAATTTCCAAGTTATATCAATATTAATGTTCATGTTATTCTCTAGATTATATCAAGGTCAATGACATTCGTTCCTCTGAAAAAATCAATACTTTCGCGTCTGCGCACATCTCACAATTTAGAAGATCAGTTCCGCTCTTCACTTAGATAACCATAACATGAATACTTATAAATAATTTCAAGCTTGAAATACGGTCGAGCATAAAAAGTCGTATGAAACTTGCCTATAATGGTAATTAAGACGCTCGTATGCAAATTATGAAACTCGCTTGCGCTCGTTTCATAAACGAACACACGCGCGTCTTAATTACTATCATTATAGGCTCGTTGCATAATGTACTAATGTATTTGCATATATACTGTATGTTCAAGTGTTGTTTTTTTCAAGCGTCTCTTAATTTTTCATCTTTATTTATGTCTTTATTCCTTAATGTTGGCAGCTGTTTTCGACATTTTATTTTAGTCACTGAAAATTCAGTACACATTAAATCAACGTCCCTTCCTTGTCAAGCAATACTGGATTACGAATTCAATTACAGCTACTCCAGAGAGAATTTGGTGTTCGTAATCCCCCCCCCCAAAGAAACACAATACTGAGACTGGTAAACAAATTGGAAATAACTGTATCTCCAAAAGAATAATAATTCACAACCATACGGAACAACCGGTAATACAAATTGTTTTATATCTTCTAATTTTCAGCTCTTTTGAGAGCAGACTGGATGACAAAAGCCTCTCTACCGAATAATAACACACATTTCCCGTATTTATTCTGCGTTTAATTTTCTCCCGAGCATCATTTACATTTGTTCCTGTTGCTCCAAGATATTTGAATTTTTCCACCTCTTCAAGGGCTAAATTTCCAAATTTATATTTCCATTTCATACTATGTTATGGTCACGAGACATAATCATATACTTTGTCTTTTCGGGATTTACTTCCAAACCTATTTCTTTACTTGCTTCAATTAAAATTCCCGTGTTGCCCCTAATAGTTTGTGGATTTTCTCCTAACATATTCACGTCATCCGCATAGACAAGCAGCTGATGTAACCCGTTCAAATCCAAACCCTCTCTGTTATCCTGGACTTTCCTAATGGCATACTCTAGAGCAAAGTTAAAAAGTAAAGGTGATAGTGCATCTCCTTGCTTTAGTCCGCAGTGAATTTGAAACGCATCTGACAGAAACTGACCTATACGGAATCTGCTGTAAGTTTTACTGAGACACATTTTAATTAATCGAACTGGTTTCTTGGGAATACCAAATTCAATAAAAGTATCATATAAAACTTCTCTCTTAACCGAGTCGCATGCCTTTTTTGAAATCTATAAATAACTGATGTACTGTACCCTCATACTCCCTTTTTTGTCTCCATTATCTCTCGAATACAAACAATTTGATCAATAGTCGATCTATTACGCCGAAAACCACACTGATGATCCCCAATAATTTCATCTACATATGGAGTCAATCTTCTGAAAAAAATATTGGACAAAATTTTGTACGACGTCAACAAAAGTGATATTCCCCGAAAGTTACTACAGTTAGTCTTGTCCCCTTTCTTAAAGATAGGTACGATTATGGACTCCTTCCATTGTTCTGGTACAATTTCCTTTTCCCAAATAGTAACTACAAGCTTATAAATTTCGTTAGATAATGCGCTTCCACCCTCTTGTATTAATTCTGCTGGAATTTGATCGATACCTGGAGACTTATAATTTTTCAGGTTTTCTATCGCAATTCCGACTTCAAAAAGTGTGGGTTCGGGTATAAATGGCTCAGCAGTTTGTATTTCAATTTCTATTTGGCCTATGTATAAATAAAGTATAGTAATAATAAATAAATAAAAAACAAAACTATTTCATATACAATAACAAATATTACACACAAACCGAAGGCCTACCCATGGGATCACCCATTTCCAGCATACTGGCTGAAATATTCTTACACCACTTAGAACAGACATAGACAACAACAAACACGCAGACAACATTATATATTGGCACAGATACGTAGATGACATACTAATACTATACAAAGGAAACAAAAGACAGATCCAAAACCTGCATCAACACATAAACAAAATACATCCAAAGCTACACTACACATTAGAAATTGAAAACAACAAATCCATAAATTTTCTAGACATCACAGTAACAAAAGTAGACAACAAACATACATTCAAAGTATACAGAAAACCCACAACAACAACACACATACACAAAACATCCAACCACCCCACACAACACAAACAAGCTGCATTCCGAACAATGGTACACAGACTACTCAACATACCAATGAACCAACAGGATTACAACGAAGAACTAAACACAATCAAATACATAGCACAAGAAAACGGATACAACCCCAAAATAATAGACAACATAATACATAAGACAAAACAAAACCACAAAAAACAGAAGAATACAACACAAACACAAGAACACAAAAAATAAATCACACTAACATACGAAAAAAAAACACTCATAAAATTGCAACCTCATTCAAGAAATTAAACTACAACATCGCATACAGAACAAATAATACTCTACAAAAACATCTCAACACACAAACAACACAAACAAACAAACAAATACAACCACACAGGCGTATACAAACTCAAATGTAACACCTGCAACAACTTCTACATAGGACAGACATGCAGATCGTTTCAAACACGTTACAAAGAACACATCACAGCCATAACAAAATTACAAAACACCTCCACATATGCAGAACACATCACAAATGCCAACCACACCTACAGAGACATCAACACAGACATGGAAATACTGCACATCCAACCAAAAAGACAGAAACTCAACATACTAGAACAATATGAAATATACAGACACACAAAAACACACCCCAACGATATTCTAAACACACAACTCAATTTCAAAACACATACACTCTTTGACTCTACACTACGAACGCACCCACACAGGAAACAAGAGGCGCCAACACTAACAACGACCAGTTCTGAAGATGACCCAAAATAGGTCGAAACATGTTAACGAGGTATGTTAAAATTTAACACAAGAAAGACTTATCGTACATATTCCGAATTGATACATTGTTAAAAGTTGTGTAATCAAGATGTATAATAAATAGTAAATAAAAATATAATAACAAGAAATACAATGGCAGCGCCGACAGTAGAAAAACTGATTCAGCTGACAATATAAAAAGGTCTTCTTTTAATATAAAATATACAATTCGGAAAGCAGAGCTAAATAGGAAAGAAGCAGAATTCATTGCTTCATTTCATGCGGGCTACAAGTTGACAATAAAGGCAGTGTGAGTCCCATTCTCAAACACCTTAATCCAAAGTTGGGGCTCAAAGTGGGGTTAAGTCCTAGCCCAAGTTCGGCTTGTGTGCAATAACACAACATTGTTTTCTGGCGGTCCCTGCAGGCTCGTTCGTCACATTGAGAGAAGGAAGGGCTTTACGGGCAGTTTGGGGTTCCACTTGCATAAGGTGCGAAGCCTCTCGCACACTGCATGGGGCCAAAATATTGCGTTACATTGTATTACTTTATTGGAACGACTACAGAAACAACCAGGATATCGGTTTATAGGCATCATAACATTGTTGTTCTTGTTGATTAGAGCTGAAGAGAATAAAGGTACAAAAACTCATTCAGCATTTCATGTAATAGTTGTTTGTGTATTAAATTATTTTATGCTGGACCATGCCGAAATGTAGTAATTATACACCTGGTAGCAGTCCTTTAATGCAAGTCATTAAAGTACACCTACTCATTAAAGTTCAGATGTTTTCAGCCAATGACAACTCAGGTTACAGGTGTTCAGCCAATAACGAGTCAGCTTTGTACCGTTATAAAACCGCAAGTATCGATTATTCTCGGATATGCAATCGAAAGAGAATTAGCGAAAAGTCACGGAGGCTGGAAATCCAATACTGTCGCAGAAGGTTATGTTCTGTTACTATAATAATTAGCGTTAATTGTAAATAATATTCAAATAAATTCAATTTGTCATCTCGTTTTTCAATGTCTAATTTAATTTCAATGTTATCTCTGTAGGTTCTTATGGCCTAGCAAGGTGAATATGAACATCTGTTCCTCGGAAAAAATCAATACTTTTGCGTCTGCCAAAATCTCACAACATACGGGACATTGGTCAAGGTCAGATACAAAGAAAATTAATAATATCAAGTTAGAAATATGGTCGAGCATAAAAAGTCGTATGAAACTCGCCTATAATGGCAATTAAGAAGCTCGTATGAAAATTATGAAACTCGCTTGCGCTCGTTTCATAAATATCCATACTCACTTCTTAATTACCTTCATTATAGGCTCGTTGAATAATGTACTATTTTCGGTCTTATCTACTGTAGTTCAAAGTTGTAAAGAATTTACGTAGTACAGTAGACTGTATTTAGAATTAAACTACAGTAATACATTTCATTTAAAGCTTGAATGGATACATAATGCATATTACAAATTTAGTGTTAGATTGGGGAGCCTCCCTCCCACTAAGGGACACTTCCCAGTTGCGGACAGATTGTTACGTCCCTTCGATGTCTGTAAATGAGAGGTTTCACTGTACACGAAATAAGCAGTGTTTTCATCCTACAATCAACTGTTAATAACAAAAATATAGGTTGCCATGCGACAACAGAAAACAAATGATGCGAAAACAAATGAATGAGGTGTATAACAATTGAATACTCTTTGAAATTAAGTATAAACATATAGGGGTGCCATCTGAAATTTCAAAGAAGAGTTGGTTGAGGGTGGGGGGGTGAAATCTAAAATGCAATTAAGCCTGGTTTCAGATTTCCCCTCAATATCTAAATTGACGTGTTTTTGTTTAAATTGAATTTAGTTTAAATAATTAGTTACTTAGACTGAGAAGTTTTGAAATGAAAGCCCTATATATAAATACAAATTGTATACATTTTCAGTTAAATAAACATTTTCAGTACTGTTTGTTTTAGAGCACACTGTATTAATATAAATAAATGAATATTTTCATGAACATCACAATCAGGATTTTAAATTTACATTAAAAAGTCAACGTTTAAACGACAAGGAAAAAAACATTTTAATAAATTAAAACTAAAATTAGAAGATAAATATATACATATAGCCGAAAATACAAAGCAAAGGCTGAAATGTGGACATGAAAATGAAAATAAGAAACGTAAGAAAGGAGACTATATGAAAAAAGTAATAAAGTTGAGGACATTGAAGACGAAAGAATATTTGAATCTTAGGAAACGTAATAATAATAATTCTGAAGAAAGTAACATAATAAAAGTAGAGGATATGAGGAAAAAGCATCTCTACAAATTTTCTCATTCCTATATGAAGAAAGCTGCTCCTTTTTTTAAATCTGCAGATCGGGACAGCAATAACGGCTCTGAGGTTTTCAGTTAATTAAGTGACACGACAGACAGGGGAATTTTGAAGTAATGCGGTGACAGAAGAAGAGCGCGCGATTTCATTTTCCTAGTGTGTGGCTCCACTCACACTGTGCATTTTGGCGCGGCTTTAAATTCTGCTCTGGTTTCAAAGCCTGCGGTTCTAGGACGCCGGATAGATAGTCGAGTGCAAATTGAAGTAGTACAGTACTCTTTTATAGTGAGGATCACGTAAAGGTAATTCCTAAAAGACAAAATTTGGCCGTCTCTTCACCGTTACCAACTAATATAACTTACTTACTTACTGGCTTTTAAGGAACCCGGAGGTTCATTGCCGCCCTCACATAAGCCCGCCATTGGTCCCTATCTTGAGCAAGATTAATCCAGTCTCTATCATCATATCCCACCTCCCTCAAATCCATTTTAATATTATCTTCCCGTCTACGTCTCGGCCTCCCCAAAGGTCTTTTCCCCTCCGGCCTCCCAACTAACACTCTATATGCATTTCTGGATTCGCCCATACGTGCTACATGCCCTGCCCATCTCAAACGTCTGGATTTAATGTTCCTAATTATGTCAGGTGAAGAATACAATGCGTGCAGTTCTGCGTTGTGTAACTTTCTCCATTCTCCTGTAACTTCATCCCTTTTAGTCCCAAATATTTTCCTAAGCACCTTATTCTCAAAAACCCTCAATCTCTGTTCCTCTCTCAAAGTGAGAGTCCAAGTTTCACAGCCATACAGAACAACCGGTATATATAATTTATTTCAAGAAATAGTCTGCCCAGGCATCCTGGGTTGCCAAAAACACAGAATAACACACATATAAGAATAGTAATGATTACAGTAAGATAGATGAGCCAAATTTAAATGTGAACTAGGAGCTTAAGTTTAAGAAATAATAAATTTGTACATATATTTGTAACAATCACACACTAACGAATAGAAAAGGGGGGGGGATTATGATATTCCGTATAAATGATTTTTCAGAATTGCCACAGATCCTTTAATGGTTGAAGTAATTATTTTTGGAATGATGTCATGGATTCCAAACGTTTTGATAGTGTTTACAGTTGATCGTGGGATGGTGCCCCCGCTCCGATCATTAAACCATGTACTTCCCAGGTGCCTTCCATCTGATATTTTTCTCGAAAATACGGAATAGTAGGCTCATAAATTTGTTGTTTTTCTTTGTTGACCTCGAATGGTTGGGTCTGGCTCATCTCAAATCTAACAGTTGGGTCCAGTATAAATCCTTTACTATTAGTCTTGTCTAGAGCCACGATGTCCGCTCTTCTAATTCCGCCGCCTTCAGACGCAACGCAGTGCACCTCTTCATGGACCTCGAAGGATTTGTTTCTAAGGGCTTGTGCTATTAGTTTTCGGATGTTATGATGGTGTGAATTTCTCAGGAGTTCTCCATGCTGACAGGATCCTAGGACGTGTGCTAAGGTTTCAATCTCGTTGCAGTATCTGCAACGGAAACCGTCCAAGGATCTCCCATGAAGACTTCTCACTGGTGCTACGTTAGCATTCATCTTAATTGCGTCCCGCCATTCAGAGGAAGATAGACCCTCCTTAGAAAAAATCCATAAATCCTAACTTTCAGATTTTTTTGACAGCAGACTAGATGATAAAAGCTTCTCAACCGAATAATAACAGGCATTTCCCATATTTATTCTGTGTTTAATTTCCTCCTGAGTGTCACTTATATTTGTTACTGTTGCTCCAAGATATTTGAATTTTTCCACCTCTTCGAAGGATAAATCTCCAACTTTTATAGTTCCATTTCGTACAATATTCCGATCAAGAGACATAATCATATACTTAGTCTTTTCGGGATTTACTTCCAACCCTATCGCTTTACTTGCTTCAAGTAGAATTTCCGTGTTTTCCCTAATCGTTTGTGGATTTTCTCCTAACATATTCACGTCATCCGCATAGACAAGCAGCTGATGTAACCCGTTCAATTCCAAACCCTCTCTGTTATCCTGAACTTTCCTAATGGTATATTCTAGAGCAAAGTTAAGAAGTAAAGGTTATAATGCATCTCCTTACTTTAGCCCGCAGTGAATTGGAAAAGCATGAGATAGAAACTGGCCTATACGGACTCTGCTGTAAGTTTCACTAAGACACATTTTAATTAATCGAACCAGTTTCTTGGGAATACCAAATTCAATAAGAATATTATATAAAACTTCTCTCTTAACCGACAACTAATATAACATATCACCAAAAGGGATAAAATCAAAATGCTACGTATTGAAATTCATTCATTCATATTTGTGTGCTGGTTAACAGCCGTTGTCAATTATATATCAGTACATTAAGTACAAAAAAAAAACAAATAATAGAAATGATATTAGTATGTTAAAGTTTAGATACAGATGTAATATTAATGAAGATTGAAATAATCAGTGTTGAATTAATAAATAATCATAAAGAAACACAAAAAACATAAAAAGACAAAATTTACACATTATATAATGCAATTAAATCAGTTGTCAATTAGTCACTATTATAAATTAAATAGATCGAATGAAAACCATGCATATTGGCATTTTTTATGCATCGGAGAAAGAGATTTATTATTTCAACGTGAGATAAAAAGCTTCGATGGAATCGATGCATCATCTTAAATCATGCCTCCTGTAATTAATAAAATCATCCTTATCACAGCCTTTTAATATTTACGAGATCGTTGTACAGAGTGTCCGACTTCAGCCACCCATTTTTGCTTAGGCAGCCCAAATAACAGTCGAACATGTGGGAGGTATTTAATGGCTTCGTAGGCGTAATCAGTGGGTATAACGCTCACTGACAACAAACTCGTGAATGTTACGAATTTTTAAACTTCGTATGACAATTTTTATCAAACACGTGCTGTCAATCTGCTATGTTAATTATTTATTTTCTTTCTCCTCTCAAACGTTTATTCCAGTCTTGGTTAATGTTTTATCGAGTTATTTGCAATTCTTATTTTTCCCATAATATTTTTTCTAAGTATGCAAGTTATATGCTTTTGTACCCATTGTGATCTTATAAATATTATTTGTCTCATTCTTTTTGCATTTGTGATTTTTTGTATTAGTATCTATAATTTTACTATTATTTCTTATTTATTCCTTCTTTCTGCATTTCTTTTAAATACAAATAGACATATACAAATAAATATACAAATGAATGAATGAATGAATAAATAAATAAATGAATAAATAAATGAATAAATAAATAAATGAATAAATAAATGAATAAATAAATAAATGAATAAATAAATGAATAAATACATAAATGAATAAATACATGAATGAATGAATGAAGGAATACATGAATGAATGAATGAATGAATAAAGAAATAAATGAATGACTGAATAAATAAATAAATGAATAAATAAATAAATGAATAAATAAATAAATGAATAAATACATAAATGAATAAATACATGAATGAATGAACGAATAAATGAATGAATGAATAAATAAATAAATATATAAATAATTAAATAAATAAATGAATAAATATGAATAAATAAATAAATAAATAAATAAATGAATAAATATGAATAAATAAATAAATAAATAAATAAATAAATAAATAAATAAATGAATAAATAAATAAATGAATAAATAAATGAATAAATAAATAAATGAATAAATAAATGAATAAATACATAAATGAATAAATACATGAATGAATGAATAAATGAATGGATGAATAAAGAAATAAATGAATATATGAATAAATAAATGAATAAATAAATAAATGAATAAATAAATAAATGAATAAATACATAAATGAATAAATACATGAATGAATGAATGAAGGAATACATGAATGAATGAATGAATGAATGAACGATATAAATGAATGAATGAATAAATGAATGAATAAATAAATAAATATATAAATAAATAAATAAATGAATAAATATGAATAAATAAATAAATAAATAAATAAATAAATAAATAAATAAATGAATAAATAAATAAATGAAATAATACATGAATGAATGAATGAATAAATGAATAGATGAATGAATGAATGAATGAATGAATGAATTAATGAATAAGTAAATAAATAAATAAATGAATGAATAAATACATGAATAAATGAATAAATACATGAATAAATGAATAAATACATAAATGAATTAATACATGAATGAATGAATGAATGAATAAATGAATACATGAATAAATGAATAAATAAATGAATAAATCTATGAATGAATAATAAATGAATAAATAAATAAATAAATAAAACAAACAAACAAATAAATAAATAAATAATTAAAAATGAAATAAATAAATAAATAAATAAATAAATAAATAAATAAGTAAATAAATAAAATAAATAAATAATTAAAAAATTAAATAAATAAATAAGTAAAGAAATAAGTAAGTAAATAAATGCGTAAATAAATAAATAAATGAGTAAATAAATAAATAATTAAATAAATGAATAATAAATAAATAAATAGACAGACAATTAAATAAATAATTAATAATTAAATAAATAAGTAAATGAATAATTAAATAAATAAATACATAAATAAATACATAAATAAATAAAATAAATAAATAAGTAAATAAATACGTAAATAATAAATAAATAAATAAATGAGAAAATAAATAAGTAAATGAGTAAATACATAAATAAGTCAATAAATGAATAAATAAATAAGTAAATAATTACATAAATAAATGAAATGAATAAATGAATAAATAGACAGACAAATAAATATATAATCAAATAAATAAAAATTTAAATAAATAAACAAAATAATAATGAAATATCCAATTTTTCAAATTAATTCTTTTGTTTTGTTTCATTCGGAATAGGCGAAGTATCTTTAAAGAACAGACAGTACAGAATTTTAACACCATTTATTAAGTTACTTCGATATATTTAGAATATGTCACGCCTAGTGACACAACCATGGAACTTCAAAACCTGGATAGGCCAAGAAAAAAGTTGGATTCAGACTGTCACAGACCATATTATGGTCTAAGACATACGAGATCGACAACAACCCGCATGGAGTTGGACGATGTCGACGCATTTTGCTTGCTGAAACATCTTAAATCTTCTCTCGCTATCTTTCACTTTTGCTGTTACGAGATTCACATATTCAAAGCGTGAATGGTAACCGCCGGTAGAATTCAAGATTTTACAGCTATTGCAGTGAAACTTTCTGGTTCATATTGTGACACTGCAATGGATTGCATATTTCCATTTTAAAGTAGTATTAATTACAATATTCTAGAATAACTTGGAATCGAAGTTCGAAATTAAAAAGTACGAAAGGAAGATCCGAGTATCGAACCCTCTCAGGCAGTCGAAACATCCATACGAACCCATCACTCTAGCTGAGAGCCATGAACTATCCTCCAGAGATCCGTAGGTTATATTATAAATATTTGTTTCTGCACTCAGACACATCGTATGAATTAATGTATCGAATAGTCACCAAATCTATATCTATTTATTATTTTAGATGTTCCTAATTGTTACTTAAACTAAAATACAAGCGCTGCTAGTTAGAAAATTTCAACGACGAAAAATATTGTGTGTACACCCCTAGTCGTGTTGTGCGTGATGCCTAAAACAATTAATGAACTGCATGAGTCAGACACTAAGGATTCATAGATATTTCGCTAGCCCGCGCTATGAGCGTGGTAAACTAGCCCCGGCTATCGAGTGGTTACTTGTACAGGATTCATATCATATCATATCATATCATATCATATATCATATATATATATATATATCACACATCATATCGTATCATATATCTTATCATATATATCATATCATATCATATAATATCATATATCATATCACATCATATCATATATATATCAAATCATACCATATAATATCATATATCATATCATATCATATCATATCATATCATATCATATCATATCATATCATATATATCATATCATATCATATATCATATATATCATATCATATCATATCATATCATATCATATGTATCATATCATATATATCATATCATATGTATCATATCATATCATATCATATCATATCATATATCATAATTATCATATATCATATCATATAATATCATATCATATACCATATCATATCATATACCATATCATATCATATACCATATCATATCATATGATACATCATATCATATATCACATCACATAATATCATATCATATATCATATCATATCATATATCATATCATATATCATATATCATATATCATACCATATATCTAACATCGGTTTATGAATACGAAAAACGTTAGTTCGCCGATCATCCATCGGAAGCCTGCGATAAGAATGTCTATGAATACGGCCCTCTGTGTATTTACCCTGCTATTTTGATTCGGAAATTTGTTTATTTATTGTAGTACTATCATTATCGTTATCGCTATCATCATTATCTTCTACATCATCATCATCATCTCATCGTGTTTTAATAACCTCTGTGATTCAATGATAAATACGAACTCAATCGTGAATGTAAAATTTCTACATCCACTTTTAAACTTTGCAATAAGAGAACCGACTTTTCGCTGCTCCTTGAATTCAATTCTGCGCCATACTCTGAGAAAAAGTTGTCTCGACTTTTGCCTATATTGCTAAATTGACAATTCTCCTTCACTGTAAAAAAAAATCATCTCCGATATTCCTTACAACAATTCCCGTTATTTTTGCATGACATTATCAGCACGTTAGAAAAGTTGCAACTTTCAACTTTTCCGTAGAAAAATGTCAATACATAAAGTCAGAAAAAGAAAAGCGGCTCAAAGGGAAGTGAAAAAAAACGCTAACAGAGAAAAAGAGAAAGGGAATATTTTGACTATTTTCTTATTCAACGAAGCATATGCGAAACCCGATGTTCAGTTTTTTTCAGTTCATTCAAGTCTCAACTTATTTCCATGGTAACCCCCGAGAAGCATGGGTATTGTAAAAGAGAGCAGCCCTACTCGATTCATTTCGAGCCCGCCACCGTTAAAAGTTTTTTTTCTCCGATTCCTTAAGGTCCGACAAGCCTATTCACATGTAGGTTTCTATTTAAAGAATTTTTCGCGTTTATTCGTGACTACAGGTTTCTTTCCTTCACTTCGACCAAACCTTCTTTACAGAGCAAGAATGGAATCTGACTAAATGCAGAATCCCTTTTCCTTATTCCTATGAACACTACAATGAGATAGACGTATAGCTAGGTCTACTGAATGTATGGGTCCTCTCATTTTCTAGTCTAATAAAGTTTTCCACCGAAGGGATTTGAATGTTGAAGTGAAGAAATAATAAAAATGGAACGTTTTCATAATAAATAAAACAACTTAAAATTTGGACTCTATGAAAAAATTATTATCATTATTTATTGGATATCCATTTGAATATCCAAAGATAATGAATGGATAATACTGAAATTATACGGCAAATTCGGCTAATTTCGTGGTGTTTTTATTTAAATTCTGTGGCCGGGAGGAAAAAGGTCTTAAGTAAAAATTTTAAACTTTTCAGGAGAGCAGTAGAAAGATTGAAATTTGTTTCAATTAAAGAGTTTATTAATTAAGAGGTTTTTTCTGGATATTATTTGTTTATATTTCTTATAAATTAGGTAATGTTGCTCATTTAACAATTTTCTTGATTATTTCCAAAAATAGCCGCTCTTAAGCCCTTTAAATACTACAACCCAAACTGAGTAGAAGGGATTATTTAAACATATGACCTTTTTCATGTCAAAATAAATGAGAAATGTAAATTATTAGGAATGCAAAATGGGTCTTAAACAATTATAGAACTGTTTACCCTGGTGCTTAAAGTTTTAAAAGGAAAGGGCATCAGTATGTGATAAAATGGCTAAAATACAAGTTAGACCTTTTTAATAGGGAAGCATGGAAAGTAAACATGTGATGGTTTCAATAATTTCGAAGGAAAAACTGTTCCGGGGCCGGGCATCGAACCCGGGACCTTTGGTTTAACGTACCAACGCTCTACCAACTGAGCTACCCGGGAACTCTACCCGACACCGATCCAATTTTTCCCTCTATATCCACAGACCTCAAAGTGGGCTGACAACCGTCAAGCAACCAACTTCGAGTGCACACTAGCTCCGTTTGACTTAAATTGTGGTTTTCTGTAAACGAACAGTGACGTGTATTATGCAAATCAAGATTTCAGGTATAACTCCCTGTAAAGTTGATTTGAATAATTTCGAGGGAAAAATTGTTTCGGGGTCGGGCATCGAACACGGGACCTTTGGTTTAACGTACCAACGCTCTACCAACTGAGCTACCCGGGAACTCTACCCGACACCGATCCAATTTTTCTCTCTATATCCACAGACCTCAAAGTGGGCTGACAACCGTCAAGCAACCAACTTCGAGTGCACACTAACTCCGTGTGACTTAAATTGTGGTTTTCTGTTAACGAACAGTGATGTGTATTATGCAAATCAAGATTTCAGGTATAACTCCCTGCAAAGTTGATTTGAATAATTTCGAGGAAAATTTGTTCCGGGGCCGGGCATCGAACCCGGGACCTTTGGTTTAACGTACCAACGCTCTACCAACTGAGCTACCCGGGAACTCTACCCGACACCGATCCAATTTTTCCCTCTATATCCACAGACCTCAAAGTGGGCTGACAACCGTCAAGCAACCAACTTCGAGTGCACACTAACTCCGTGTGACTTAAATTGTGGTTTTCTGTTAACGAACAGTGATGTGTATTATGCAAATCAAGATTTCAGGTATAACTCCCTCGAAATTATTCAAATCAACTTTGCTGGGAGTTATACCTGAAATCTTGATTTACGTGTGATGGTTTGTAAGGAATAAAGTATTAAATATTCTTAAGTCTTTTATTCTGTGTGTGCTCGATTCAAAAAGTACTTAGGGCATTTGGTAACGCTCTATAAATCCAGTCAGGAGTCTTATTTGACTTTAACAGTTTTACCAGATTGTAGGGAATTGTTTCCGCTTTCAGAATAGATAAAAATCTCATTTTAACAAAAAATTGAATTAAGACCTTTTTCCTCCCTGCCACAGAATTATAACAGGGATAAATGTAATTTTGATGGTATAGACTAAATGACAGAAGATGTACTATAACATAGATTTTGTTCACTGTGCTCTTGCAGTAACGTCAGCAGGTTTTCTTTCCGAAAACTACTTGAAGAGTTGTGAGAT
Organism: Periplaneta americana; assembly: GCA_025594305.2. Lineage (NCBI taxonomy): Eukaryota > Metazoa > Arthropoda > Insecta > Blattodea > Blattidae > Periplaneta > Periplaneta americana. Next base: position 3,076,344 of record JAJSOF020000005.1, read on the forward strand.
CTATAGCTTTGAATTTGTGATTGAATACACCATTCGATTTACTTTGTTAAAAGAAGAGTTTTTTGCTGTGTTTTATGGTCAAAATTGTTTTCAATGTTAAGTACTGACATTGTATACTTCTTGGTGAAAAATATATGCTTAGACTATTAATGCAATGATTATGTAAACAGCCTCATCTTGGGAGGTTATTTTCTTAGCTTTTTTCCTCATTTCACGCGGCCATTTTTCTCTTTACATTTTCTCTATGATATAAAAAAAAACTTTCTTGTAGAAGAAATATCAAATGCATGAAACGTGAAATATTTTTATGCTCGACCATGCCGAAATGTACTAATTATACACCCGGTAGCAGTCCTTTAATGCATGTCATTAAAGTACACCTACATTAAAGTACAGGTCTTCAGCCAATGATAACTCAGCTTACATGTGTTCAGCCAATGACAAGTCAGCTTTGTACCGTTATAAAACCGCAAGAATCGATTATTCTCGGATGTGCAATCGAAAGAGAATTAGCGAAAAGTCACGGAGGCTGGAAATCCAATACTGTCGCAGAAGGTTATGTTCTGTTACTATAATAATTAGCGTTAATTGTAAATAATATTCAAATAAATTCAATTTGTCATCTCGTTTTTCAATGTCGAATTCAATAATCAAGGTTATAATATTATAATATTATCAAGTTTCACGGGACTACGTCAAGGTCAATGACATTGTTGTTCCTCGGAAAAAATCAATACTTTCGCGTCTGCGCACATCTCACAATTCACGACCTAGAACAAGGTCACTTCCGATCTTGTCAGATACCTACAAATAAAATGTATACATCTGAATACCGGTAATTTCAAGTTAGAAATATGGTCGAGCATAAAAAGTCGTATGAAACTCGCCTATAATGGTAATTAAGAAGCTCGTATGAAAATTATGAAACTCGCTTGCGCTCGTTTCATAAATATCCATACTCGATTCTTAATTACTATCATTATAGGCTCGTTGCATAATGTACTATTATGTGTGTGTGTTGATAGAATCTCTGAATTATTGTGCATGTCGTGAATTATGTAGATGGCAGATAATCAAATTTAGAAACAAATATAATATGAATGATATGAAAGAGCCAATTGATTGTGTCTTAAACAAATGAAAATTGCGCAGAGAAAGCTCATCTTTTTCTTGGCAAGTTCGACGAGAACCAGAAGGGACCAGTCAATGAGAATGACATCTGCAGCCTCTCTAGTGAGTTAAGAGGTAGACAACGAAACAGCGTCATCTTCAGGAGCTAAACAAAGAAGATCTGTGCTTAAAGAAAAGCCTAATAATTTGTGCGGACATTGCTCAGGAAATTTTGAGGACGGCAAGCACGGCGAAAGATGGATTCAGTGCACCAATTGAGGGGCTTAGAACAAAAAGGAGGTAAGTGACATTATTAAAAAAATTAGGTAAGTGCGTGTTGTGGTAGCCCAAAAGGATGTTTCTTTGGGATAAAATCAGGTAAGTGATCACGCTTTGCAGTCCTGCTATATGGGCATCATTTCACCGAACTAGTGTATAATATTTCATTGCATGTAGAACTTTAACTGTAATCTCCTCAAAACTAGGTTTCCGTCACTTACCTGTTTTTTTGTTCTAAGCCCCTCAATTATGATCAGTTGTTTCTTGAAACATGTCAAGACCTTTGAAAATACCGAAAGAACTTTAATTGTTTGGGTTGTAGATACGAATCTGACTCAAGAATTAAAAGTTTCACTGAATATGCCTAAATATTTTGAATTTAAGGACTATCACGAAAATATCCTTGTACTATCACGAAATTATACCATCCTTTATAGTGTGCTAAATTGGTTTGTTTATTTGCATTGCTTGTTTCTACATACTGTATAAATTTGAGATAAAAATGCTGACATGTAACTTCCTGAAATTTAAAAATGTACGTTCTATTTTTTTTTAATTTAACCTTATTTTTGCACCAAAACCTTAGTATCATGAAATTAGCCGAGTCTGCCTTACTAATACAGTGAAACTTCCCTTAACGGACACTTCCCAATAGCGGACTCCTCTCAATAGCGGACATTTTAAAATTCCCCTGCAAAGTGACATTGGCCCTTATCATAAAATTCTTCCAAATAGCGGACATTCTCAATAACGGACTCGGACAATGAAATGTATCTCCAACAACAATTAAAACTTCCAAATAACGGACAGCGTGAAAGAAAAAAAAAAGAAAAAGACGGTTGTAAATTAAATGCAACTCTAACGGAATTCTTTGCAACAATCATTATCGTGCATTTGAACGTTCTTGTACTTTATTGAAGGTAAGCAGCACAGTTGTTAGTTGTGATAGGATTTATTTTATTTTAATGGGTTATTTTACGACGCTGTATCAACATCTAGGTTATTTAGCATCTGAATGAAATGAAGGTAATAATGCCGGTGAAATGAATCCGGGGTCCAGCACCGAAAGTTACCCAGCATTTGCTCATATTGGGTTGGGAAAACCCCGGAAAAAACCTCAACCAGGTAACTTGCCCCGACCGGGAATCGAACCCGGGCCACCTGGTTTCGCGGCCAGACGCGCTGACCGTTACTCCACAGGTGTGGACAAAACCTGAGACGGTTCCTCATATAGGATAAGGAGGTTTTCATCGGATTAGTATTTCTTGTTAATATTTCTATATGGATAGGAAGCGTAGGCGTGTAAGAAAGTTCCAGAATGAGAAGGAAGTAACAGCTGGGCAGAAATGCCGAAGCCACGATACGGAGACAAGAAACATGTGTCCAGGCGTGGAGTTGACCGATGGGGGGCTACGTGGACTTTGCCTGCGGGTGGTCAGCTAGATGATGCCAAGCCAGGTTCGAAAAGGAGACGGTCTGGAATATTTTAGAGAGTTGTCAGAAAACACCGGAAGTGGGGAAGGATCTAGTTAACGAACAATTTTTGAAGAGCGCGTCTTAAGTGACGTAAGAGTAATCATGGCCAATCAGGATTCATAATAGAGACACGTGATTTATAGATAGAAGGGCGAGATGAGGATAGTTGGTGGTTGCAAGTAGAGGGTAGACTTGGCAGATAGACAGAGGGCATATAGAACGCGTTCGGTAAGGACGCACTCCACATATTCTCGGCGAACCTAACTCGGAAGGGACGGCGTGGACAACAATTTACGGACTTAGAATTTTTTAGTGGGTTTAGGAAGAAGTCGTGTGTAGTATCATCCTTGTAAGTCCGAATTCTTTTCTCGTAATTATTATTAGATTAGGAATAAATTGTCATCACGTTATCAACTCTCCGTTATATTATCGGTGTTATAGCATAAAACATAGATATTTTATTTTATTTTATTGGGTTATTTTACGACGCAATGCTATTTATTAATACAGTAGTAGTAGTATTAAATATACAGAATAAAGAATATAATTACAAAACAAACAAGAGAAATAGAAATAAAATAATACAAGCAATATAAAAAGAAGATACAGTAGTATTAACAAAATTTGAGACCGAATGAGCAGCGCTCGTGTTCGCTCGCAGTTCAGATGTAATATTAAAATAAAAAATAATAATAAAAATAAATAAGTAAAATAAAATAGGAACTAAAATATAATTACAGCGGCAATGGAATTACATAATATAATATTAACACTAGAGAAGACGCTGTATCAACATCTAGGTTATTTAGCGTCTGAATGATATGAAGGTGATAATGCCGGTGAAATGAGTCCGGGGTCCAGAACCGAAAGTTACCCAGCATTTGCTCGTATTGGGTTGAGGGAAAACCCCGGAAAAAACATCAACCAGGTAACTTGCCCCGACCGGGATTCGAACCCGGGCCACCTGGTTTCACAGCCAGACGCGCTGACCGTTACTCCACAGGTGTGGTATAAAACAGAATTACGCGAATACGGAAATTAGTCTACCAACTTGTAGGCAGTGAGAGCAGTATATTATACCCTTGGACACGCATTTCTGCTATTCCGAAACCAATACTTCATAATAATAAACGTTCTCATCGAGATTTCTTACCAACAACTTCTGGTGTGTCCGCTTACATCATTACAATCAACGAGCACGTCTCCCAAACCCCATGTCCCAACCGTTTGCAGCTGACCTGGGAACCTCATCTCTACCAGAGTAATCACGAGTTACTCTCCATACACAACGGGGCTGACAACCGTGGGCAAAGAGAGGCGTCTTGGGCAACACCAGCACCACATCGACCGCCTCAAACCTTAGTATTACGAAATTAGCCGAGTCTGCCTTACTAATACAGTGCAACTTCCCTTAACGGACACTTCCCAATAGCGGACATTCTCAATAACGGATGCGGACACTGAAATGTATCTCCCAACAACAATTAAAACTTCCAAATAACGGACAGCATGAAAGAAGAAAAAAAAAGAAAAAGACGGTTGTAAATTAAATGCAACTCTAACGGAATTCTTTGCAATAATCATTATCGTGCATTTGAACGTTCTTGTACTTTATTGAAGGTAAGCAGCACAGTTGTTAGTTGTGATAGGATTTATTTTATTTTATTGGGTTATTTTACGTCGTTGTATCAACATCTAGGTTATTTAGCGTCTGAATGAAATGAAGGTGAAAGGTGATAATGCCGGTGAAATGAATCCGGGGTCCAGCACCGAAAGTTACCCAGCATTTGCTCGTATTGAGGGAAAACTCAGGAAAAAACCTCAACCAGGTAACTTGCCCCGACCGGGATTCGAACCCGGGCCACCTGATTTCGCGGCCAGACGCGCTGACCGTTACTCCACAGGTGTGGACTTGTGATAGGATATTGTAAAGCATAGTGAGAAGGAGAAGTTAAGTGTTCGTGAGCTGGTCACAAAGTTTAATGTTGAAAAATCTCAGGTTAGTGAAAATTTGAAAAACAAGGATGTTATTTTAAAATCATACACTGAGAATGCAATTCTAGATTTCTTTGTGTAAGGTGAAGTGGTACAATGACTGATGTTTATTTCATTTACAAAACATTTACTGGTACGATTTCTCTCTGGATGAATACTGTAAACAATCTCGCTGTCTACTGTACTGTACTGTAAAATATAGTGTTGAATATGTATGAGAAATTTTAATGTACTGTATACATATTAACGATTTTCTAAATAGCGGACACTTCTCAATAACGGACATTAAATTTTTCCCCGGCGGTGTCCGCTATTGGGAAGTTTCACTGTAATGGAACGGAAGTAGGAGAGGAAAATGGTCTTTGTCAAAACCTGATATTCAGCCAATCTGTTCAGTCCTTATCTTTCAGGATCTGCCACAGACTGGTCAACGATAGGCTACGTTTGATAGTGATAAAATAGTGCTGTTGGTGATTGTGGTGGTAGTTGAGGTGGTAATGGTGGTGGTATTAATGAAGATGATAAAAATCATGATTACTAATACATACGATTAAGTTCATCTACACAGAGCGGAAATGTGGTCTAAACTCGACACAGAAAGTAACAATATGATTGATCATTTTCTCTCTGACGTAAATAGTGTGAGAGAAATAAAAACTTGATAAATATATCCCGTCTGAAAATTGATTCAATTTACGGAAATATGTATGGAGTTGTTTACATTACAAATTCAAATTTCAGCCACAAGTAAACAATAAAGTATTTGACAAGGAATAAAAAGATTTCACAGCTAATAAGTAATGACTAATCTAGGCCTAAAAGAAGAGTTACACAACGTTCCCTAGAATAACTCACCTAATGTTAATCCTTTTCTTGATGATGCCTCGTAATTCTGTACTAGCAGTGTATTAGAGATGTGAACATACCTGCAAAGAAAGAGAATACGTTTTCCATAAACCAATTATACACAATACCAGCAAAGGAAAGATTTCGGATAAAATAATTATTTACAGCGTATTGAATTATCATATGTGTATAGAATGCCTGACTATTACAGCAAATATCTCACAGGTTTCTCGCGTCGTCGATGCCTGGTATAAGAAGCCATACGTAGAACTAGCGATTTTAAATGAGTACTGGTTCGAGTCAATTCAATTTATTTTCGTCATTAGACACACAGTTTTAGACTTCGTCAGAATACACTGAAAAACATATAATACCGTAGAAGTGGGTAAAGTCAATCAATGGGTGTAAAATCGATCATTTGCGATTGTTATTGAAAATTATATATTTTCTCAGTTACTTGTTAAAATTTTGTTATGCTGATTTCATTGCCTGACATTACAAGTGTAAGCGAGAGGGACAACAAAAAGCCTGCGAATGCCAACAATGGGAACACTGTGTAATTACCGTTGAAGTGAAAATTGTTATTCTCAACTTTTTCTCTTGAACGAAAACAAAGTCTTACAAACTCTAAATTATAGTCACCAGTGAAAGGAGACAGGAAGTATTCGTAAGTACTTTTCGTTGAGATTGTATCCTGAAATAATTGTTTTGCAGTTCGTAAATGTTAGTATTGAAATTTATTATTTTAAGAAAACTTGTGCCTTTGTAGGGTTAAGTCGATCATGCCATCGACCTACTCGAAACAGATAGGACCAGCAGGGAAAATAAATTGTCCACCGAAATACCTCCAACTAACACTTATAAACAGAAAAGTGTCATAGTATAGCTTATATTGATGGGAAAGTGGGGAAAGAGGAAGACGAAATTATGATGTATTTCTTGCGTAAGAGAAGCACTGCCAAAGGAACATATTTTGTACACCCCTCTGTACCTGACTATGGGAATAACGTAGTTTCTAAAGTGACATGAGGAGGGGAAGATTTCAAATAACATCTGATATAAACATAAGCAATGTTGAATTGCATTTTAGATTATAATTGAAGGGTGGTATTTCAATGTAAATTTTGAATTCTTAAATCTTTGTTTGTTGGTATGTGAAGTATTAAAATGTGTTTTTATGTTTTGAAAGTTGGCAATCATAGTAACGATTGTACAGTGGAGACCTATAGGCCTAATTGTATCGAATAGTATGATCACAGTAACAAAAGATACACTATACAATGCTATAGGCATACATTGAAGATTATTATTTTTACACCCCTTATAACAAATAAAATAAATGTAATACACTTAATTTGTTTTTTAAAAACATAACCAGTGATCAACTTTACTCCGAAATATCTTTAAATCGATCTTAAACTAAAAATTCAATGGTGATCGACTTTGCCCTATTTAAGCAGGTAACTTCGATCACGAGTCAAATAAAAAAAATAGTTTTTTATAGATTGTAATTCAATTCTTTTAACGTGCCTTCGTAAGTGAAGGATATGACGACAAAATGCTATTTTCTGAGGACCTTCGCTACATTGCATAACCTCAATATCATTAAAAAATTGCAAAATTTTGATCGACTTTACCCTCTTCTACGGTACATTTGAAAAAAAAAAAACAGAGAGAGAGAGAAATCGTCCGGCCTTAATTAAGGATGACAACGAGGATCCGGAAATTAATAGCAAATAAAAATATAATCAATTAAATATGAATATTGTTATAAAAATAAAATGTAATAATTAAGCATCATTGATTATCAATTATATAATAAAATCTTAGAAATTGACTATAAAATTATACTTATAAATGAAAGATTTCATTTAAAATTAGCATACCCTTAATTAAGGCCTTCTGAGTGGTATCAATGAAATTGTATAATCTGCAGGGAATCTTTAAGAATTTGCGAGATGATTTTTTCTGAATTTCAAAAGATGATATTGATAATTGTTTTAAAAATGACATGTAAATTTTGGTAAAGAACTTCGAGCACCAAAAAATAAACCTGTCACTGACCAATTGAAGAGAGGGATGTTATACTTGGCACTAAGTAGGGAATACAAGGTTCATAAATGGCCCTCTTTTCCTGATCAGCCTGATGAGCTTGGTTTAGATCTCTCTCCATGCGTATAGTTGGATCTATGATAATAGCCTTTTGTTGTTGCCTGTTTATTGCTATTATATCCGCTCTTCTGTGAGAGTCGTCTTCAGAAATACAGAAAGAGTAAAATTTAAATAATACAATGAAAGCATGAAATAATTTGAAACTTTTAAATTAAAGAAAACAGTTCACCTTTAACGTAATAATTGTAACTAATTGAAATTAAATGTACTGTAGTTATTAATAAACAATTTCATACAAGTTTGTGTTGAAAAATTCAACAACAGAAGAAAAAGGATTATTTAATAACCAATTGTAAAATCTAGTTTTGAAGCTATTGATTGGTAATTTATAATATTGACTGGGGAGCTTATTATATAATTTCATCCCCATAATTAAAACGTTTGTGTTGTTCTTGTGTAATCTACAATATGGAATATTAATTTGTTCACTATTTCTAATTTCATGATCATGTATATTGGCCACTAATGAGTAATTGTCGATATTTTGTCGAGTGTAAAGTACTACATCATATATATATATATATATATATATATATACAAAATTATGATTGTTAAAATCCGTGATTGTCTGAAAAGTGGCAGACAATGTTCCAGATAGTTTGATCTACGTAAAATTCTAATGGCTTTCTTTAGCAATATCAGGACACTTCCATTTTTGGTTCCATTTCCCCAGAATATTAGAGCATATCGGATTATCGACTGAAAGAAAGATAGGTAGGCACATCTTAAATAATTTCTATGTAAAACTCTACGCCTCTGGAACTCTCTCCTGACCATGTCAGAGACTGTAGGCCAATATCAAAATTCAAATTTAAATTAAAAAATCGCATTCTAGTTCATGGAATTGCTTATTGAACACCTGTCAGTTTGCGCAACTTCGGCTTAACCCATGACATATAGTAAATATTGTAACTATGCTGTTGTAAAATTGACAATTAATATGTAATGCATTTATTATTATTATTATTATTATTATTATTATTATTATTATTATTATTATTATCATCATCATTGCTATGTCTGTTTTTCTTTCTTTTTTTCTTCTTGTATTAGCTCGATGAGAGCTCTAAAGTGTTCTTAGGACCTTTAATTTAATTTGTATTATTTTCACCAGCGTCTGTATTTCTTTTTGTATTTATATGTACTACCTGGTGGGATGGAAGAGAAGGCCTTAGGGCCTTAATCCTGTCAAAATAAATAAATAAATAAATAAATAAATAAATAATGATTTGCATAATACACGTCACTGTTCGTTAACAGAAAACCACAATTTAAGTCACACGGAGTTAGTGTGCACTCGAAGTTGGTTGCTTGACGGTTGTCAGCCCACTTTGAGGTCTGTGGATATAGAGGGAAAAATTGGATCGGTGTCGGTTAGAGTTCCCGGGTGGCTCAGTGGTAGAGCGTTGGTACGTTAAACCAAAGGTCCCGGGTTCGATACCCGGCTCCGGAACAATTTTTCCCTTGAAATTATTCAAATCAACTTTACAGGAGTTATACCTGAAATCTTGATTTGCATAATAGACGTCACTGTTCGTTAACAGAAAACCACAATTTAAGTCACACGGGGTTAGTGTGCACTCGAAGTTGGTTGCTTGACGGTTGTCAGCCCACTTTGAGGTCTGTGGATATAGAGGGAAAAATTGGATCGGTGTCGGTTAGAGTTCCCGGGTAGCTCAGTGGTAGAGCGTTGGTACGTTAAACCAAAGGTCCCGGGTTCGATACCCGGCCCCGGAACAATTTTTCCCTCGAAATTATTCAAATAAATAAATAAGTGGGTGGGTGGGTGGGTGGGTGGATGGATGGATGGATGGATGGATGGATGGATGGATGGATGGATGGATGGATGGATGGATGGATGGATGGATGGATGGATGAATGAATGAATGAATGAATGAATGAACAAACTCTTGATAGCTTTGTGCATATGTATTCGATGTGGTTATCCCATGTTAAACTGGAGTCCATAAAATGTCCTAGAAATTTTGTGTAGTTGAGTCTGTTATCCTTATTTATTAAATAATTTAGGCTGAAAGTTATGTTGACAGTTTTTTCTCGATTAAGCAAGAAACCATTAGATTCAAACCATAAAGCCATCTGTGATAGAGTGTCGTTGTTGAGAGCATGTAATTGATTTAGAGCAGAGCAATAACATAGGAAAGTAGTGTCATCTGCATACATAATTGTTATAGCTTTAATTAAATCTGGAAGGTCATTTATTGCTATTAAGAATAACTGAGGACCAATTAATCACGAAGGAAGAACTTTTCTCATAAAATTTCGACCAGTGTCCACCAGAATCGTGATGAATTTGTGGAGCTACAGTGTTGTTTTTTTTTTTTAACATTCCCAACACATTTAAACATAACTTTAAAGAAAAATTATGTAAACTTTGAAAATTAAGACAAGTTACATTTCAGTGTTAAAACTTTCACCATCAGTCTGATTTGTTTCTTTAACACACATAGATTTAAGAAACAAATCAGAGTAATTATTTAATTGTTTAAGCTAATTGAGTTAAAAATTGATACTCTAATATTTATGTACATTTGTATTTACTATTTGTATATAGTCCCTATTATTACATGCTGTATTATTTTACCATTTATTAATGTTACTGTGCTCAATGAACTCTCTTAATTTTGTAATATATTTTGTGCGAGATCGTGCGTATTTGCTTGTTTTCCGCACAGAACCAATACGCGGTAAGTGTGAAATACCACATTCAGTATTCCCAACGTAACACACATAACAATTTCCCTCTTCTTACCGCTTAAGCGCGACATTCATTTTACTGCTTTAGGCTTTTAACATATTATTTTTAGAGACGTTTAACATAGTAATAATTATAAATTGAAACTTACCACTGCAATTTCACCTAAATTGCACTGTTAATTATTGTTTTTAAATATTTGCAAAAATTAAGTAAAGTCCACTACTCCACGAAACTTATTGCTTTCCTGATACACGTAACATTATGGAAGCCGTTAAAAAATCAACAAGATTCCAGATGCCGATGTTATTACTGCTATATATATATATATATATATATATATATATATATATATATATATAATATTGTTAAAATATTAAAATGAAAAAATAAATCATTACATAACCTTACCGTTTGTTTTAAGTTCGCATTTATAGACTGGGGAAAAAAAGACTGACGTATATCACGGCCTGCTGGAGTATGGTAAACACAGAAAACATTTTATAGCAACAATGTTGAAGAAAGATATTTTGGTTTTCCGAAGTTGCCGTCATTAAACAGAAACCAAGATGGAGATTTCATTGCAACTAATTAGAAATTCGTCTTTCAACTATGTTTCGCTTTTTCAATATTTTCCTCGACCATGAAAACGTCAAAATACCGCTCTTGTAACGTATATTACTATTGTATAACTGATCTGAACTGTGCCCGAGCACGAGCTTCTGCTCTTTCGGGCTGCAATGCCTAATGTAGCTCAAGTGTAAAGTATTAAATAAATAAATAAATAAATAAATAATATATATTTTTTACTTAGTTATTTAACGACGCTGTATCAACTACGAGGTTATTTAGCGTTGATGGAATTGGTAATAGCGAGATGATATTTGGCGGGATGAGGCCGAGGATTCGCCATAGATTACCTGATATTTGCCTTAAGCTTGGAGAAAACCTCGGAAAAACCCAACCAGATAATCAGCCCAAGCGGGAATCGAACCCGCGCCCGAGCGCAACTCCGGATCGGCAAGCAAGCGCCTTAACCGACCGAGCTACGCCGGTGGCTTCACCATACATTTCTTACAATGTGGACATGCAATACAAAAATTTTCACTTTCATATTCCAATTAGTTTGCTTATAATTAATTTTTGTAATGTTTTTATAATTTTTCTTTAAAGTTGTATTTTATTTATTCCTGATAATGCATGTAAAATATGGCACATGTTATTCTCATTATTCCAATTACATTTTGAAAAAAAATATATATATCCTTTTAGTTGTTAATTTTTCAATTTTTTTTTTTAACATTCTCAACATATGGTGAACTGTGATACTTCACATGCTTTTGTAGACTTCTGTGCAAAATTTCACTGAGATTGGAGGAAACCTGCATTCATTAGGGGATTTTGAATGTTAAAAATTGGAAAAGCGAGAAAACTAGTATCAAAATACAGCATGTATATGATATATACTATCGATATTCTTTCTTCCTATACAGGTCTACCACACACATTTTTCTCCAACATAACAGCACGAAATATGAACTGCATGAAAAGTAAAATTAGTCAGAATGAAGAACAAAGTCTGTCAGAACGACAGCTGAATGTCAGTTTAAAGGGCTGCAGCTCCACGCATGCGCTGGTCCCTTTAAATTTGTCCTGAGGGACTTTAATTCTCATAGGCCCAAAAAATAAGGACAGATTTAGTGAACTGAAACATTTTATTATTATTATTGGATTTTTCGTTATTCTTACCGATCCTTAGCTTTAATGCAAACAATGACACAGACATTTCGCTGGCTACCTCTGGACATTGCTGCTCCCTGGTGGAAAATTGATAAAGCTTGATGTACATGGTGTACATTAAGTACAGGGTATTTCATAAGTAACGAGTATATCGGAAAATCAACTATTTTGGATAAGTTTTTGAAATGATGTTCAATTCTTACGAGAAAGAACCCTTCCAGGTCACATACAGTAGATACTGAAACAAACACCCTCTCCCTCCGCCACCAGGGGGAGCTACTTATCCATGTGTAATGTGCATTTGATGCCAACTGAAGCATGGTCTTCTATACGCCAAGGATAATGGCACATGGCCATGCCTATAGAGCTTAAAGTTATTGCAGAAGAGAAAAATTGCTGTCTGCTTTGAATGTGGAAAGTGTCGCTCAAATTAAGCATTTAGTCCGCAAACGAAATTTTTCCAGGCAGGTGGATCGGTCGCACAGGCCCAACACGTTGGCCTCCGCGATCACCTGATTTCACTTCCCTAGACTTCTTTTTTCTGGTGATTCGTCAAGGATCTTGTCTATGCCAACCACCATTTCTGAATTAGTTGAACGAATTGAACACACGATACAAATGGTTACGCCTCACATGCTCACCAGAGTCCATGAAGAGTTCATACGTCGCTTACATTTGTGCATTCAGCAGAACGGAAGAAATTTTGAAAACTGTACACCATAATTTGTCAACAACTCAAATTGTTTTTACATTTATGTGTTTTAATAAAAGTTTAAAACACTAACCATTCTTTCGTTTAATAGGTCTGGCGCGAGGAGAGGGGGCGTTTTGTTTGCAAATCGACTGTACGGTACCGGGAAGAGTTCTTTTCGTGAGGATGAACATGATTTCAAAAAATTATCCAAAATAATTAATTTTTCGATAGACTCGTTACTTGCGAAAGATGCTGTAAATATCAGACTACAAAATATACCATTAAAGATAAAGGTATGACACTACGTGCTTCTTTTAAAAAAAATAACTTACACCACTTCTGCTCTAAAGAATACAGAGTCACTGTCATTTACACGCATCTTCAAAGAAAAGAATCTGCTGGTGGACCATATAAAAGCTCAGCAGCATTTGTATGCGGGAGTGAACGTGTTACAAGGAATCATCACTGTCGTCTTGAACACTAGAAAAACATGTAATTCATAAAATGATGACTTAATTTTTTTCCATCAACTAAGATCACTCTTTGCTCTATAGGAATAACAATAGTACATTAATTTTTATGAATTTCTAATACTTCACTATTTGGTTTTATTTCTGGAATGGCCGACAAGCAAATGCAGTAACAAAAATCTGCTGTCTTTTGTAGAGGATTAAGACGACGATAATATTTTACTAATGACACTGATAACATTAAGAGATGGATGAATGGCTGGATTACAAATACAAAGTGGAACAAACCCATGCGCTTTTAGACCGCACATTTGTCTACTGTGCTGCATTCATGATATGGTAGTCTTTCATTCAGAGACAGGATCCTTTTACGTGTCCTAAATCCACAAAAGGGGTTTCTCAGCTATACATTCCTTTCAAACAGTGTTGCCACATTTCAAGAAATGGTCACAAATTAGGGAACTTTTGTAAAGAAGAGGGAAATTTTGATGATTAGAAGAAAATGTTACTTTGGGAAATGTTTGGCTTTTTATTTGTAGCTATATACTATCGAAGTGTGCAATAAAATTGAAGGCCATACATTTTCGATATTTGGTATACCTGTGTTGAAAATAATCTTACTTTCAATTCAATTTTCAATAAAATATGCTATTTTATGAGGATCTGCAATTTTCTTCCTACTCCCAGCTATAATTGATCGTGATATCTAAATCGTGTTTATTTATCACTTAACGCAATATGTATCCCACTGTGTTGTTTTTTCTATTATTAATCTATTTTTGTGTACATTTTATTCAATTGGTTTCTGGTTTAACTATGTAAATCCTACTTAATTATATTCTAATATTAATATGTATACTAATGTGTTTATTTTTATTTTTACTGTGTACATTTTTCTTTTATTGAATTATCGTCTTCTGTTTTTATGTGATTCGTATTTGATTCTAACAACATTAATATGTATTTCACTATGTTTATTTTTATTTTATGAGGTAAATTTTATGTAACTACCCTTTTTGATCTCATTATGTACCTAAATTGTATCGGTATGTAATTACTTATTTCCGATCCAGTTTTATGTTCAACTGTGTAAGCTAGTTTTAATCCTGGTTGAGTGTAAGAGAAGGCCTTACGGCCTTAACTCTGCCAGGTTAAATAAATCCATTATTATTATTATTATTATTATTATTATTATTATTATTATTATTCCAAAATACTTAACCATAAAATGGTAATTAAAAGTGACAATCCGTTGTTTCAAATTAATTTTAAAATGTAAGGTTGCGTTGTACTTACTCGTCACACTTGAAGCTTAAATTAACTGCATTATAAAGCAACATTAGAGTAAATTGTAAGTTTTACTGTTACTAAAATGAACAAAACATGAATTCTGAGTCCGTTCAAACCATACCTTTCTTTCTACTCGGCATTTCCAACGCCAATACAAGATTGACAGACATGTTGAGAAAATTTAAGGGTAATTTGTGCTTGTTTGGCTGAGGAAATTTTCTAATTTGAGTTGGCAACACTGCTTCCAAAGGAAACCATGCCATGGATTACATCGCCCTTAAAAATCAATCGGCCTAGATTCGATAAATGAAACTTCCTAAGAGCTCTATAAATGTGATGTAATCTTTCTAAATGATGGTACAATAAGAAACGATACATTTAATTAGGATTAATTTAACACGTAGACTAGATGCAATACTATTCAAAATTTCAAAATGAAATAATTCCTCGCCCCGACATTCGTTCCAGTCTACTCCTCTTCGGTTTTCATTGAATTTCCGGCGGTTCATTTGAACACATTCTTTCACGCCGCGTTCTAGATAGTTTATTAAGCCACCGATCTCGGCATATTGTCTAGCAAGAAGCTAGACTACGTAACGTCACAACACGTCATTACACACGACACATCGCTCGGCAGCCCCCATTCCTACTAATTTATGTGAATTGGTGGACAACCACACAATATAAGACTTTATTTTGGCGAGAACATAACAACGTACACCCTGCTACTTCTGGACAGTCCTGCGAAATCGTTGCCTATAAAGGGTTAGTTAAAAGTCCCGCACCACCTAAATAACTTTTGAAGCATACGGTTCAGTGACATGAAACTTGGTATGTGAGGATAACCATATGCTAAGAACTCAATAATGGTATTACCGAGTTTTTTCTACTTCCGGCCGGTTTAACAGGAAGTAACTCCAACTCTCTTATTTTAAATGGAACACCAATATATATATATATATATATATATATATATATATATATTATTTTTGAATAAAGCTCATTAAGAGCTTTTCAAAAAGTACCCACACTTGATACTTCTGTACAAATTCAGTGTTGCTAAGTCAAGAAAACAGAAAAGTGTATCGAATATTAAAAGAATAAATGCACCACCTAAATAACTTTTGAAGCATTACGGTTCAGTGATATGAAACTTGGTATGTGAAGATAATCATATACTAAGAACTCAATAATGGTATTACAGAGTTTTTCTACTTCCGGTTTAACCGGAAGTAACTCCAAATCTCTTATTTTAAATGGAACAACCAATATATTTTTTATATTTTTGAATAAAGCTCATTGAGAGCTTTTCAAAAAGTACCCACACTTGATACTTCTGTACAAATTCAGTGTTGCTAAGTCAAGAAAACAGAAAAGTGTATCGAATATTAAAAGAATAAATGCACCACCTAAATAACTTTTGAAGCATACGGTTCAGTGATATGAAACTTGGTATGTGAAGATAATCATATGCTAAGAACTCAATAATGGTATTACCGAGTTTTTTCTACTTCCGGTTTAACAGGAAGTAACTCCAACTCTCTTATTTTAAATGGAACACCCAATATGTATTTTTATTTTTGAATAAAGCTCATTAAGAGCTTTTCAAAAAGTACCCACACTCGATACTTCTGTACAAATTCAGTGTTGCTAAATAAAAATGGAAGTGGTGCAAGATATTCCTAAAGCCTGGTTAAATCATTCCTTAAATGGTTTCTATGATCGAGTGACACATTGTAAAGCAGCTGAGGGCTACCAATTTGAACACATAATTTAGAAGGTGAGCTAGTTTTTTTTTTGTTTTTGTTAAGGAAGGAGTATTTTATTATTTTAATATTCGATACACTTTTCTGTTTTCTTGACTTAGCAACACTAAATTTGTACAGAAGTATCGAGTGTGGGTACTTTTTGAAAAGCTCTTAATGAGCACTATTCAAAAATAAAAGATATATTGGGTGTTCCATTTAAAATAAGAGAGTTTGAGTTACTTCCGGTTAAACCGGAAGTAGAAAAAATTCGGTAATGCCATTATTGAGTTCTTAGTATATGGTTATCCCCACATACCAAGTTTCATATCACTGACCCGTATGCTTCAAAAGTTATTTAGGTGGTGCGGGACTTCTAAAGAACTCTGTATAGAGGTGGACTCCCATCAAGACAAATTTTAATTCCGTATCTGTATTATGTGACAAAAAGACAGAAGTGTATAAGTGTGATAGAAGACAGATGGAGCTCTATAATTTAATAACCTCGGCACTATAATGTGGTGATGTGGTCGGCACCACGCTCCGACCGCCTTTTATCACCGGGAAAGATCCGGTACTCAATTTTATAGGAGGCTGAGTGAACCTTGGGGCCGTTCTGAAAGTTTTCTCAAGGAGAAAAATCTCGCCACCACTTGGGATTGAACTCGGAACCTTCCAGTTCATATTACCATAAACTCAATTACAATAAATAACACTTCCGCTCAAGATAGAAATACAAGCTACTCTTACATTAAGCAAAACCATCACTGTTGCTATGGAAACAAGAAACAGCTCATTCAAATCTTGGGAAAGCTTTCTGGTCCTTGTAGGATTACACTGTATCGAACAAGAAATGCAAAGAAGTCTCTTTTTCTTCCACTCCTCTCCCTTCCTGTCCCTCAATGGGAATGCCTTGGTATAAGAGTAAAGGACAACTCCCTGATTTCTCTGATGTCAGGATTTTTTTCTGTCGTGCAAGAAAGTCTGGATATTCAAGTTGGACTGGAGAAAGGAAAGAACGTAGTAGTAATTAAAAAAGAAAAGCTTTTAACATTATAATAATTCCCTTAAAACAAGTTGCAGACTGTGAAAAGAGCTTTCTAACGTATTAATCACAGAAGCTCTTCGCTCGCAATATGAAGAAAGTAATCCTAAAGAGAAGGATTTCATTTCTTTAACTATACATATTTCTGGAAATTAAAATCTCTACTAGTAATTCACATTTTAATACTTTCAGATATAAAAGAACTACGTTTTAAAATACACCAAATCAAACATCTTGTTGAACTGCCTTGGTATATAAATATTCACATCATTTTTGTCCATTAATTTTAAGAAAACTCTGCAAAATTTAATGCAAAGAGATAAAATGCGTACATACAATGTGTAATACAATTCATACTTGAATAATTTTATCTTGGCAAAATAATGTTATTATTTAACTAATTATTTCTGGCCAGAAGTAATTGCTGAATTACTTCAATTTAAATAATTTCAAGGGAAAAATTCTTTCAGGGCTGGGAATCGAATCCAGGACAATGTATGTCACACAGAGCTTGGTGTGCACTCAATGCTGGGTCTTTGACGTCTTATCAACCCACTTGAGGTATTTGGATACAAAGGGAATAATTGAGACTGGATTTGGTAGAGTTCCTGGATAGCTCAGTCGGTGGAGACCAAAAGTCCCGGGTTCGATACCCGGCTCCGGAAAAATTTTTCCCTTGAAATCATTCAAGTCAGCTTGACAGGGAGTCAAAGACTGTCTGTGTTCTGAAATTGAGTTGTGTGTTGAGAATTTCATTTGGATGTGTTTTTGTGTGTTTGTATATTTGGTATTGTTCTAGTGTGTTTAGTTTCTGGCTTTTTGGTTGGATGTATAAACTTTCCATGTGTGTGTTGATGTCTCTGTAGGTGTGGTTAGCATTTGTGATGTGTTCTGCATAGTGGAGGTGTTTTGTAATTTTGTTATGGCTGTGATGTGTTCTTTGTAACGTGTTTGAAATGATCTGCCTGTCTGTCCTACGTAGAAGTTGTTACAGGTGTTACATTTGAGTTTGTATACGCCTGTGTGGTTGTATTTGTTTGTTTGTGTTGTTTGTGTGTTGAGATGTTTTTGTAGAGTATCATTTGTTCTGTATGCGATGATGTAATTTAATTTCTTGAATGAGGTTGCAATCTCCTTTTGACACTCTTTGACTTCAAATTACACTACACAAACACACCCCCACAGGAAACAAAATAAAAGGTGCGAAGACCAGCAACAACCAGTTCTGAAGATGGCCAATAGCAGGCCGAAACATGTCAACCAGGTGCAGTAAAATTTAACACAAGAAAGACATATCATACATATTCCGAAAATATAATTTTTACTACTGATAGACGAAACAAGAAAAATCAGGAGCCAGCCCCTTTATTTTTAGGACCCACAAGCAATGAGAAAACCATTCGAGGTAAGATAAAGATTCATTTCCTGAAATTAAACAATACTAAATACCTACGCAGTGCAAACACAAGCTCTCAGAGACGCTCTGAAGCAATGCAGGACAATATCTTCAGATGCGTAACAAATGTAACGATATTAATAATAAAAAAACACATTCGAATTTCTTCCTACAACCGCTTTTGTTAACATTATGTATTAGTCGTAGTAACATAAAAAAATAGAAGTCTTAAAAAAGTGTTGAACTCAATAAACAATATACATGCGCCACATACTAGTTTTAGTCGCCATGGTTACCTGGCGCCCGAAATTTGTCTACTCCTGATTTGCACTATAAGTGAAACTCATCAGGATACTTTAGATCTAATTAAAGTTTGGAATTAACAAATGAAAAACATACAAATTTCAGCACAAACTTAAAACAAAAGACACATTATGAGTGCGTGTTTCACCAATCTCTACAAATGACAATCAATGACTGAAAATTTTAAATGTTTGAAATGAACAATTTAGCCTACTTTCTGATAAAAATACAATTTCTTCTTTCCTAATGACGTCCTTGCTACCAAATTCTTCTATAATAGAACTAATTTCCAACCGCCTAGCTTTGTTTTGTATTGGCATGTTCACTGTACAGCAGACCTGAACTGTGTAAGTAGGGTTGGTGTCGTCGATCTATGCTCCATATACAAAGTGTTTCCGAGGTGGTGTTACAAACTTTCAGGGATGATGGCGAAGGGCACATGTTACAATTTAAGATAAGGAACCATGGTCCGGAAATGACCGAGTCGAAAGTTACAAGCAAAAATAGTTGTGTGGAAATGGAATTGTAATTTGGCACCACGTTCCCACCTTCCCTTAACTTTTGGAACAGTCGTGGAAAATTGGTATGGGTCGGATGTCTCCTACGTGGTACTTGTACCCTTTATCAAACTGTGAGCTTGTCTACTGTTCCCATTGGCTCATCCGTATTCGAAAATCAGGTCTGCTTATTCCGCTCTCGTGTACTCCTCCATTTCACTAGGACTGATCGACTGGACACTGCAACTTGTACACATACACTGCTGTCTACAGACGTGCATATCAGGACCGACCATGTCCGTTACACATTACGCTATCTGCATTGCTTTAGTGTAGTTTCCTGTCCCCATCCCTCAGACAGCGCACTGAATGGAATACTGTAAGTAGACAACGTAAACAACGTCAGATGAATACAGATGTACAGATAAATACACATAAATAAGGTATACAGAGGAATAAAATTATTTCATTTCCACAGAACTATTTTTGCTTGTAACTTTCGACTCGGTCATTTCCGGACCAGGATTCCTTATCTCAAATTGATACATGAGCCCTTCGCCATCATCCCTGAAAGTTTGTAACACCACCTCGGAAACACCCTATAGGTACCTACACTGTTGCCGGTTGCTTGGGGGCTTTAGGTAACCAAACATAGGACTCTAGTTAAATGTTAGCTCTTAATTTCTTTTATGCTCGACCATGCCGAAATGTAGTAATTACACACCTGGTAGCAGTCCTTTAATGCATGTCATTAAAGTAGACCTACTCATTAAAGTACAGGTGTTCAGCCAATGACAAGTCAGCTTTGTACCGTTATAAAACCGCAAGTATCGATTATTCTCAGATATGCAATCGAAAGAGAATTAGCGAAAAGTCACGAAGGCTGGAAATCCAATACTGTCGCAGAAGGTTATGTTCTGTTACTATAATAATTAGCGTTAATTGTAAATAATATTCAAATAAATTCAATTTGTCATCTCGTTTTTCAATGCCGAATTCAATAATCAAGGTTATATCAAGTTTAACGGGATTACATCAAGGTCAATGACATTATTGTTCCTCGGAAAAAATCAATACTTTCGCGTCTGCGCACATCTCATAATTCACGACCTAGAACAAGGTCACTTCCGATCTAGTCAGATACAAATAAAATGTATATATCTGAATAATTTCAAGTTAGAAATGTGGTCGAGCATAAAAAGTCGTATGGAACTTGCCTATAATGGTAATTAAGACGCTCGTATGAATATTATGAAACTCGCTTGCGCTCGTTTCATAAACATCCATACTTGCGTCTTAATGACTATCATTATAGGCTCGTTGCATAATGTACTAATATCAGTCATGCGGCTGCAAAATTCTCAACAGTCTCTGCCCATTATGATAAAAATTATGAAGCCTCCAGTCCAAAACAAGTAACACCACTTCAAAATTAACACGAAATATGCATTGTAGTAGGCCTACTTCTGAACTATCCATGGAATATCTTGCACGCACGTTTTTCACAGTTTAAATTACCCGAAATGTTGGAAATAACTTATCATTCTGTAGATTTACAATTATGAGGGGGTGGCAGATGCGGAGGACTAGCTTTTCACCCCTAACAAACTCTCTTCCACCTATAATACTTCTATGTTTTGTTCGTTGAGGGACATGGGAGGGTTGGGGAAGCAATTTTATATATAGTTGCATGCGAATTCCAACTTTTTTATGTCCTGTTTACCACCCAACCCCCCTCAAACTAACCCTTCATTTCCTTCCGTCCGATTCTGCTTTCTCTTCTCAGTTCACTCCATCTTCGTCCTTCGCCCTTTGTATAATTAATGACTCAAAAACTCTCCCCTCATTCGCAGGAAATATTTCAAACCTGCGTCTCCATGGATGAATGACTCGGCGGTATAACAGTTATTCTTCTGGTTTTATCCCAAAGCTTTGCCAGTAATGTAGACTACAAGAGTACTCTAGCAAGCATCAGAAATTGTTTGTACTCGTATTATTGTAGACGATTTCTGATAGAAATCCTGAAACTAATTTCCTGTTATACAGCTAAACAAGGGAACAGGAATTCAATTTCGATCAGATTCTTCATATTTGTGGCGGAGTGTATTTTTCTCATTTCATTTCATTTTATTTATTGTATTCCATACGGTAGATCTATCCACAAACGATTAGGGAAAACACGGGTATTTTACTGGAAGCAAGTAAAGAGATAGGTTTGGAGGTAAATCCCGAAAAGACAAAATGGAAATATAAAAATTGGAGATTCATCTTTTGAAGAGGTGGAGAAGTTCAAATATCTTGGAGCAACAGTAACAAATATAAATGATATTCGGGAGGAAATTAAACAGAGAATAAATATGGGAAATGCCTGTTGTCATTCGGTTGAGAAGATTTTATCATCCAGTCTGCTGTCAAAAAATCTGAAAGTTAGAATTTATAAAACAGTTATATTACCGGTTTTTCTTTATGGTTGTGAAACTTGGCCTCTCACTTTGAGAGAGGAACAGAGGTTAAGAGTGTTTGACAATAAGGTGCTTAGAAAAATATATGGGGCTAAAAAGAGATGAAGTTACAGGAGAATGGAGAAAGTTACGCAACATAGAACTGTACGCATTGTATTCTTCACCTGACATAATTAGGAATATTAAATCCAGACGTTTGAGATGTAGCACGTATGGGCGAGTCAAGAAATGCATATAGAGTGTTAGCTGGGAGGCCGGAGGGATAAAGACCTTTAGGGAGGCCGAGAGGTAGGTGGGAAGGTAATATTAAAATGGATTTGAGGGAGGTGGGATATGACGGTAGAGACTGGATTAATCTTGCTCAGGGTAGGGACCAATGGTGGGCTTATGTGAGGGCGGCAATGAACCTCCGGGTTCCTTAAAAGCCATAAATAACCAAGTATGGCTTTGGGAATTGGGCGAGAAATAGATCAGATAGAAAAAATAGCAACAGCTAAAATTAAATTTTTAAAACATTTAACACGACCAAGAAAGAAATGCGAAGTTTAAAGAAAGATTAAATCAATTTTGATTAACATAAAAATATATAATTATTAAAACAAATTAGTACGAACACATACTAAGAACGTAAGAATCCAGACTCCTTAAAGTGCTCAAAAATTAGAAACCAATTGGAACTAAACTTGCTGAAAGACTTGTTACGAGATGGGAAGATGAATTTAACTCTTGAGACCGGAACAATCACAATGGGCTTAATCTTTAAAGAAGAAGAAGGACTTGTTATAAACAGACTACAATAGAAATGGGGGGTAGGAGTAACTGACAGACAGACAACAAACAGACAGACACATAGACAGACAGAAAGACGAATAAATGGCGGACAATTAAGACAGATATATATATAGAATAGTAATATACGTTACAAGAGCGGTATGTTGACGTTTTCATGGTCGAAGAAAAGACTGAAAAAGCGAAACGTAGTTGAGCTTTTTCAATTTCCAAGAACATGAAAACAAACATACCACTCCTGTATCGTACATTATTTTGTGCGAAGATCGTTTATTACATACCTGAAAGACGAATTTCTAATTAGTTGCAATGAAAACTCCATGTTGGTTTCTGTTTAATGGCGGCAACTTCGGAAAACCAAAATATCTTTCTTCAACATCGTTGCTATAAAATGTTTTCTGTGTTTACTATACTCCAGCAGGCCGTGATATACGTCTGTCTTTTTTTTTCCCAAGTCTATAAATGCGAACTTAAAACAAACGGTAAGGTTATGTAATGATTTATTTTTCATTTTAATATTTTAACAATATTATTTATACAGGGAAATCATTTTATTTTTACTAACATTTTTAATATTAACCTGTCTATACCTTTAGAGAACCGGAAACACCGCTTGCTCCCCCCTCCAAGACTGGAGTTCGATGATACTGGCGTAAAACACAAATCACTCTACTAGGTATAGGAAGGAAGAAAAGTAGTTCATCCATTTACGTAAACTAGGAAATATCGCGATTTTGAGTTTGATAATTTTCATTAGGTTTTTCTTTAATCAAAGTACAGTACTGTATTAAGAATAAGTGTTTTTACTCACGAAGTGAGTTAGCCATGCGAACGTATTCATTATGCAGTGTATATTATACTGTCTACAGCACATTAGCGTACAATATAGAGAAAGAAGTTAAATTGAAAAATAATCATAATATGAATATTTAAACACAATTTTGAAAATGGTGGCCGTTCATTTCGATACAGGCTTCAGTTCTTTTGTGCATATTATCGCACTATAGACTATTGCATCTAATTCCAATTGCCAGTTTCGTCCTTCGTACTAGTAACTCATGTTGAAATAATTCTGTACCTACTCTACGTACTGTAAATTCAATCTTCACTTCTGCCCGACCCGAAAATATAAAATTACGCAGACATGCTATCTACTGTCCGTCCAAGTGGTTATGCCGCAGGATTGTAGAAAGGGAGGAAATCACGTGACAGTTAATTATTTAACGAGGCCCTTTTATTTAAGTTAAATTAAACAGCTGTATAATATTACGTAAACTTCCATTTCCTAAGAGAAATTAATGTTTTCAGAAAAGAGCTAAGACAGCCCAGCTATTACAGAGGGGCGAGCAGAAGCAGGTGGGGGAAATCGGGACGCGACGTAGGCAAACGGACAGTACCTGTGCGAAAATATGATTCATTATTGAAAGCTCTTTCGTCACTGGAAAACGCGAACATATTTCTGGAACGTACTATACTCAGTAACTCAGTACTGCTTACTATCTGCGGTCTTGGTTCTGTGTGGAGTTGGAACTTCTTAGTAGAAGGGGTGGGAGTGAAGTACATTCAAAAACTCAGGTACAATAAAAATTGTTGAAGTAAAAATAAAGTGATGTCCCTGTATAACATATTGCAGTAATAACATCGGCATCTGGAATCTTGTTGATTTTTTCACGGCTTCCTTAATGTTACTTGTATCAGGAATGCAATAAGTTTCGTGGAGTAGTAGAATTTACTTAATTTTTGGAAATATTTAAAAACAATAATTAACATTGCAATTTAGGTGAAATTGCAGTGGTAAGTTTCCAATTTATAATTATTACTATGTTGAACGTCTCTAAAAATAATATGTTAAAAGCCTAAAGCAGTAAAATGAATGTCGCGCTTAAGCGGTAAGAAGAGGGACATTGTTATGTGTGTTACGTTGGGAGTACTGAATGTGGTATTTCACACTTACCGCGTATTGGTTCTGTGCGGAAAACAAGCAAATACGCACGATCTCGCACAAAAATATAGACAGGCTGATGGATGGAGAATTAGACAGAATCGTCAAACTACGGAGATCACTTAAGAATAGAATGTGACTCTCAGTAGCGTTTAACAAGATTTGGTTTCGCTGAGGAACAGAGAAGCTGAGGAACACAGTTAAATCGCTGGGTTTGTGTGTTTTAGTGTTGCGTTTACACAGATCTTCTTAGGAAACCCGGGAGATATTCTAGTATATAAACACAATTATCACAAATTGTAACTGCTATGGCGTTTCTGGGAATGTAGAAATTAATTAATTTTCCTTTTAAAGTCATAAAAGAGACAGAATGGGAAGAGACGGAGGATAACAGGGTGAAGAAAAAAATAAACACTTCTTTCCCACTCTAACAATCCTAGCAGGGACCATTTTTTTTAATTTCCTGTAACAATTTTTACATTACAATTTCTTACTTAATAAATGCAAGGCCTTTGTAACACTTGTAAATATAAGTTATTTCACTTTTTTTACAGCGACTTCGTTTTTTTTTTAACTTCCAATTCCCTACATTTTCCCCCC
The DNA here is from genome assembly GCA_025594305.2 of Periplaneta americana. Taxonomy (NCBI): domain Eukaryota; kingdom Metazoa; phylum Arthropoda; class Insecta; order Blattodea; family Blattidae; genus Periplaneta; species Periplaneta americana. The sequence continues at coordinate 3,101,908 of JAJSOF020000005.1, forward strand.
ATCCAAATCCTTCCCTCTCACCATTCATAATTCCAAACATTTTCCACCCACCGAACTTTTCGCAACACTCCTACCCTCTCTTTCCTCTCAAACCCCTAACTCAGTACGTTTTGCTTGTAAATCCCCTGCGCGATTTCCCCGGTTGTAGCTGCTGTACCACCCCTCTCTACATATACACCCCCTGGAGCCACCCCCCGCACTCTCTCCAAACCCGCCGACCAGAAATTATGCCGAAGCCGTGGATTAGACGCGAAGGGTTGCGATACAGTACGAGAAATTCTAAACGACACAAGAGCAGAGCTAGAGACTTCAAAAGGTATACAGTAATCCTATTGAAGCTTGAGGGGTGGTTATATTTGAAGGGGGTGAACTTAAGACAAAGGATATTAAAGTTGAGGATAGTTGATGGCAAGGGTTGCTTGTTGATGAGGATCTGGTTTTATAGTTTTATTCAGCCACTCAAACTCCTACACCAAGACCGACGCGCAAGGTTTGAAATATTTACAGTTACTATCGCTGTTAATTTCAGCTGCTAGCCCTTAGGACCTCAATGGGATTCAGTATTCCAGCCCCAACGTTACTGATTACGCTCGCTGGTGATTTCAGGGTAATTACCTCTGTAAGGGTATTTCGTATCGTGATGCGAGTCAAATAGTTTCTTTCTTATTCGGGTCCCAGGCAGTTAAAACACATGTATTTCATACTCTTACGTTTACATTGTACAACACTTCAAATTTTCAACTTAGTAGATCATTCTGCTTATCACGATGAAGAAAGCGATATTTTTCTTACATCTTCGCCTGGTGCCTTAGTCGAGTATTTCTAGTCAGAAATTCTTTGTCTACAAACAGAAATTACGCAGTTGTAATAATAATAATACTTACTTACTTACTTACTGGCTTTTAAGGAACCCGGAGGTTCATTGCCGCCCTCACATAAGACCGCCATTGGTCCCTATCCTGAGCAAGATTAATCCAGATAATACAATATAATATTTGTTTTATTCAGTCTTATGACAAATCTATTATTAAAACAATGACATATATTTCATAACATGTAGTCATTGAGTTTTATACAAAGTAAGTTACGAACGTTTTCGCCCATTCAGGCATCTTCAGGTTCTGAGTACAATATCTCATTATTAATCTGTATGATAATTACAATGATAGTCGATGAGATGGAATGTTTAAAATTGATCATGATATATATAAAATGTACAAACATATGCATAATTAAAATGTAATCATGTTACAAGGTCATAAAATTGTGAAAATTGTGAACACGTAGTGTTTTACATTTTAAACTTCATATAACTCAGTGTAGATCTTGTTTTGTAGATTCCATTAAAATGATGAATTGTATGTTATTAAAACGTGGCGTCCACACCTGTGGAGTAACGGTTAGCACGTCTAGCCGCGAAACCAGGTGGCCCGGGTTCGATTCCCGGTCGGGGCAAGTTACCTGGTTGAGGTTTTTCCCGGGGTTTTTCCCTCAACCCAATATGAGCAAATGCTGGGTAACTTTCGGTGTTGGACCCCGGACTCATTTCACCGGCATTATCACCTTCATCTCATGCAGACGCTAAATAACCTAAGATGTTGATAAAGCGTCGTAAAATAACCTACTAAAAAAAAAAACGTGGCAACATACAATTCGTCATTTTAATGGAATCTACAAAACAAAATCTACACTGAGTATTATGAAGTTTAAAATGTAAAACACTACGTGTTCACAATTGTCATAATTTTATGACCTTGTAACATGATTACATTTCAATTATGCATATGTTTGTACATTTTATATATATCGTGATCAATTTTAAACAGTCCATCTCATCGACTATCATTGTAATTATCATACAGATTAATAATGAGATATTGTACTCAGAAGTTGAAGATGCCTGAATGGGCGAAAACGTTCGTAACTTACTTTGTATAAAACTCAATGACTACATGTTATGAAATATATGTCATTGTTTTAATAAATAATTTGTCATAAGACTGAATAAAACAAATATTATATTGTATTATCTGTATTAACACTGACTATCTGAATATTCACAACATGCTTTCTAAGTAAAGATTAATCCAGTCTCTATCATCATATCCCACCTCCCTCAAATCCATTTTAATATTATCCTCCCATCTACGTCCCGGCATTCCCAAAGGTCTTTTTCCCTCCGGCCTCCCAACTAACACTCTATATGCATTTCTGGATTCGCCCATACGTGCTACATGCCCTGCCCATCTCAAACGTCTCGATTTAATGTTCCTAATTATGTCAGGTGAAGAATACAATGCATGAAGTTCTGTGTTGTGTAACTTTCTCCATTCTCCTGTAACTCCATCCCTCTTAGCCCCAAAGCACCTTATCCTCAAACACCCTTAACCTATATTCCTCTCTCAAAGTGCGAGTCTAAGTTTCACAACCATAAAGAACAACCAGTAATATAACTGCTTTATAAATTCTAACTTTCAGATTTTTTGACAGCACACTGGATGATAAAAGCTTCTCAACCGAATAATAACAGGCATTTCCCATATTTATTCTGTGTTTAATTTCCTCCCGAGTATCATTTATATTTGTTACTGTTGCTCCCAGATATTTGAACTTCTCCACGTCTCCAAAAGATAAATTTTCAATTTTTATATTTCCATTTCGTACAATATTCTGGTCACGATACATAATCATATACTTTGTCTTTTCGCGATTTACTTCCAAACCTATCTCTTTACTTGCTTCCAGTAAAATTCCCGTGTTTTCCCTAATCGTTTGTGGATTTTCTCCTAACATATTCACGTCATCCTCATAGACAAGCAGCTGATGTAACCTGTTCAATTCCAAACCCTCTCTGTTATCCTGGACTTTCCTAATGGCATATTCTAGAGCAAAGTTAAAAATTAAAAGTGATAGTGTATCTCCTTGCTTTAGCCCACAGTGAATTGGAAAAGCATCTGACAGAAACTGACCTATACGAACTCTGCTGTACGTTTCACTGAGACACATTTTAATTAATCGAACTAGTTTCTTGGGAATAGCAAATTCAATAAGAATATCATATGAAATCTCTCTCTTAACCGAGTCATATGCCTTTTTGAAATCTATGAATAACTGATGTACTGTACCCTTATACTCCCATTTTTTCTCCATTATCTGTCGAATACAAAATATCTGATCAATAGTTGATCTATGACGCCTAAAACCACACTGATGATCCCCAATAATTTCATCTATATATGGAGTTAATCTTCTCAAAAGAAAATTGGGCAAAATTTTGTACGACGTCAACAAAAATGATATTCCTCGAAAGTTACTACAGTTAGTCTTGCCCCCCTTCTTAAAGATAGGTACGAATATGGACTCCTAATAATAATAATAATAATAATAATAATAATAATAATAATAATAATAATAACATAACGTAACAGGTTAAGGTGAACTCTAAAATTGTGAGGTAAAGATTACGGTTTTGGGAAATAAATTCTGTTAGCTCTCCGGCAGAATATGAATATTACACATAAATCCGTAGCTTTTGATAACAATCCACGTTTCTAGTTTAATTTTGGGTCAGCTCTATATTAAGCTTCGGTGTTCTCGCTTGTTGCAGGGAAACAAGGTCAAACAAGAGTTTGTTCATTTATCACATCTGCCGGCATTATGCACACCAGTCATGTAGGGATGCTGTACTGTATCAAGTCTCTAAGAACGCTAAGTTTTACCTACAAATTCACTGAAGTTTGCTAAGCTATGCAAATGAGAACTCCCGACCAACTTCATAAGCTATAGAGATAAGCCACTTGTAATAGAGTCTGCTCACATCGAAACCATGGCAACGAGGAAACAAATGACGGTTTATAGCTACACGTTGAATAAACAATAATCTTCATAAATGATTAATGAACGTAACGAATTATACTCCAATAAAGACTTAAATTGATATATTATTGAAAATTAAAGGTACCTACATTTCCTTTAGTCTTAAATGAAAAATTCACAGAAACTTATAACGGTATCCTTATTGTCTGTCATAGCAATGACTACTAACGGTGCGATATAGGGCTTGCAACCTTACGAAACACATTACTATTAAAAAATGTTTGTGCGAGATCGTGCGTATTTGCTTGTTTTCCGCACAGAACCAATACGCGGTAAGTGCGAAATACCACATTCAGTATTCCCAACGTAACACATATAACAATTTCCCTCTTCTTACCGCTTAAGCGCGACATTCATTTTACTGTTTTAGGCTTTTAACATATTATTTTTAGAGACGTTTAACATAGTAATAATTATAAATTGGAAACTTACCACTGCAATTTCACCTAAATTGCAATGTTAATTATTGTTTTTAAATATTTGCAAAAATTAAGTAAAGTCTACTACTCCACGAAAGCTATTGCATTCCTGATACAAGTAACATTAAGGAAGCCGTGAAAAAATCAACAAGACTCCAGATGCCGATGTTATTACTGCAATATGTTATATAAGTAATATTGTTAAAATATTAAAATGAAAAATAAATCATTACATAACCTTACCGTTTGTTTTAAGTTTGCATTTATAGACTGGGGGAAAAAAAAGACAGATGTACATCACGGCCTGCTGGAGTATAGATATTTTTGTTTTCCAAAGTTGCCGTCATTAAACAGAAACCAAGATGGAGATTTCATTGCAACTAATTAGAAATTCGTCTTTCAGGTACGTAATAAACGATCTTCGCACGAAATGATGTACGATACACGAGCGGTATGTTTGTTTTCATGTTCTCGGAAATTAAAAAAGCGAACATGAAAACGTCAACATACCGCTCTTGTAACGTATATTACTATTATTATATCTATTAGCTTAAAGAAAATGTATTCATAAAGTCGTTGTCGCATATAAACGTACAGATTCTACAGTCCGGGTCACCGTTTTTGGCGTGTGAAATAAGTAATGGGAACGTTACGTGCGAGTATTTTACATTTGCCGCAGTCAGTCTGACAACTGTTTTTGGCAAATGGCTAATGTTACGTGTCTAGGAAGTGGTACCATTCTCAGCAGCACTAGCAACATCCTCACAAACTGGGCACTATATATCTAGGACACACGCCAAAAAACGCTGGCGTCAGCTGTACCACAAGTTAGAAGTTTAAGGACACCCCTTCTAAAAAGATGTTTCATTCTTGTCCTTATAATACGTGAAACCCCCTGATGTTTATAAAGGGGCCAGATGCCAGTGAAAAATGAAGTTTTTTTTTTACTACGAACCCAATCTATCTTTAAAACTGTTCATTATAGAACTATTTTTTTGTTATGAAAATTTACTGAAAAATTACATTTTTTGTAGGAAAAAAATTAATTACTCTAGAATAGATGTATTTAGAACAATGAATTTTGGGACAGAGTTAGATATTATCTTAAGTCATTCTTCCACACGACAATAATCTGCCACTTCACGTCCACACTTCTGAATTTCGACCCATTTTCACTTTTCTTTTTCAAGGAAGAAATCTAACCTCCCCACAATTGTAGTAAATTCCACAACTGTACACTAAAATCGAGAGAACAAACTGATTTACCAGTATTAACAACTCCCAATGTTATGATATAAGTGGCAGTGGCGTTTCAGGGTCAATTTGCTGCGAATTTCAAACTGAAGAGAATTTTAGAAAATTACAATTTCTCCTAAAGATAATAAAAAAATCTGGATTTTAATACGTGAACGAGGTGTCACAATCTGTTTAAGCAAAAACTGATATTTGCACAGATTCATTTCAGATATTTCGAACTCTGCCTCAAAATTCATTGATCTAAGTACATTCATTCTGGAGTAATTAAATTTTCAATAAGTTTTCAAAGCAGGAAAATTGTTATATAAACCGCAGTTTGGAAAATAGAGAGATTGGATTTGCAGTAAAAAATTATTTTTTTTTCAAGGCATTAAGTCCCTATATAAACATCAGCAGGTTTCGCATAAGTATAAGTGTCGGGATGAGCCCTAAAAGAAATGGGCCACGGACCACTTCCCTTCCCCCACTCTTTCTCTTCTACTATCACAAAGAACTTGCTATTTTCTTAGATAACAACCCTGAATTATGATAATAGGGGAACATAAATATATTGTAAGTTCACAGGGCTAACGGCTTCGAAGCTGGGTACCTGGTTCTAATGAAGTGCACTGGTAGCAATCTAAAACATGGGGGCATGAGATAATTACTCTGCCTGCCATCAAAAATTCACTTCACTAAATCCCCAAGGTAATAAAAAAAAAATAAAAAGCATAAGTATAAGGACAGAAGTGAACATCACTTTTGAAGGGATGTCCTTAAACCTTTGGTATACACTATATATAACAATCTACAAAGCTGTGTTGTCATATCGGCGACCCTGCTCTCCTGCTGCTCAGCTGTTTTGGGGATTATTTGTTGCGAAATTTCCGTCCTCCCTCATATGATGGGGCTACTTATTATGTTACGCCCATTTTCGGCTTTTCATCTTCAAAATTTCTTTTAGTTTCCTTCAAACGAATGGCGGAAAAGGAGTGAGACGAATGACCAACCGGCTTGGATCTCACACAGATTTTTCCCCGCAGCCTCAAATTCCTTTGCAAGACGTGCGATCACGTACTAGCTTTTAAATATGCCTCTTATCGTTTCGTCTTCATTAGTAATTAATTGCCACATTTTGCTTATTTTTACCTTGCATATAGAGTGAAAGTAACAAATATAAATGGCACTCAGGATGAAATTAAACACAGAATAAATATGTGAAATGCCTGTTATTATTCGGTTGAGAAGCTTTTATCATCCAGTCTACTGTCAAAAAATCTGAAAGTTAGAATTTATAAAACAGTTATATTACCGGTTGTTCTGTATGGCTGTGAAACTTTGACTCTCACTTTGAGAGAGAACATAGGTTAAGGGTGTTTGAGAATAAGGTGCCTAGGAAAATATTTGGGGCTAAGAGGGATGAAGTTACAGGAGAATGGAGAAAGTTACACAACGCAGAACTGCACGCATTGTATTCTTCACCTGACATAATTAGGAACATTAAATCCAGACGTTTGAGATGGGAAGGGCATATAGCACGTACGGGCGAATCCAGAAATGCATATAGAGTGTTAGTTGGGAGGCCGGAAGGAAAAATACCTTTGGGGAGGCCGAGACGTATATGGTAAGATAATATTAAAGTATATTTGAGGGAGGTGGGATATGACGATAGAGACTGGATTAATCTTGCTCAGGATAGGGACCAATGGCGGGCTTATGTGAGGGCGGCAATGAACCTCCGGGTTCCTTAAAAGCCAGTAAGTAAGTAACTATATAGGGTGGAAGTAAAATAATCCAGAAGATTGAAAGAGGCGATAGGGTAGACTTAAATGAATAGATAACCTATATTACGTTTTGTCAATAAATGCACGGTTAATTAGAAAATTGAATAGGAAGTTTCAGCAATCTGGCAACATCACCGCTAACATACTGATATTTCTTCTCGAAATACAGATGTAAGAGGTCAACGAACTGAGATCTGTCTCTCTAGGTGAACTACCTCCCACCTATCTCTCTCTCGCTACAACGTTGCAATCTGTTCGCATTGTTCAGTTGCTTGACATTAGTGGTTTTAAAATTAAATTTACACGAAAACCATCCACGCTACTGAAATACGCCAGAGGGATAAATGATTCTTTATTACAGTTTCTATCGATACGGACAAAAAAAAAAGACGATCCTATCGCAACAGTTGCCGGATAAGGAGGTGTTAAACATTCTAGGAAAAACATTTTTGTTTTGTGAGAAAAGTATGAACTTTCCACCAATATGGTATTACACTTTTTGTTACATACAACATGAGCTACTCACTCTGAAAATATGCAGGGTTATTATTGCCACTTGCACTCTGTACATTTAATTAAGCACATGAACAATGAAGAGTTGACAACATAGCTTTGCTCGGCACAGTTTGTTTATAGTACAAGATATTTCCTTTATGCTATTTGCAGTCTCAACTTAATGAGAAACGTAGAGCTTTAACCTTTTTATAACACGGCAACAACTATTCCGCTATAAATCTACTCTTGCAAAAAGTGAAAGAAGAATTTTTTATTCCTAGTTAATGTCAGACTTCAGTCATTTTTTTTATTTCGTTCTTTCTTCTTGTTCTCCCACTTTGTTCATTTATTTTATCTATCTTTTTTCCCTTCTACCTCTTCGTTTCTTTGTTTTCTTTTACTACTTTTAACACTTCGTTTCTTCCCCTTCTCCTACTACTTTCTTCGATGTCTTTTCTTCTACTCCGGGTCTTCATCTAAGTATTTCGCGTCACATATTAGGTCACATTTCGATAACGTTCCATATCTTTGTCTCTTTCATTTTTCTTCTTCTCTCCAGTTTCTTGTCTCACTTTATTTCAGTGTTGTGTCAGTGAAGTGTGTTTTTTTATTATATTGGGTTATTTCACGACGCTGTATCAACATCTAGGTTATTTAGCGTCCGAATGAGATGAAGGTGATAATGCCGGTGAAATGAGTCCGGGGTAGAGCACCGAAAGTTACCCAGCATTTGCTCTATTGGGTTGAGGGAAAACCCCGGAAAAAACCTCAACCAGGTAACTTGCCCCGACCGGGATTCGAACCCGGGCCACCTGGTTTCGCAGCCAGACGCGCTGGCCGTGAAGTGTGTTTGTGTCAATGAAGTTTTCTAGTTTATAGTGGTAGAGCAAAATATTTGAACAGTGAAATGTTTTTGAAGTGTTAGTGAAATCAGGATAGTATCAGTGAAATGTGCCGTAGTTCCAGTGCAGTGAGTGAATTATCAGCGAAATTAGTGTAGTGCTGAAAGGTATTTGTCCAGGTATGAACTTATCACACTCGTGGGTTTTAGTTCGAACTTAGGGTTAAGATACAAATTAGATTTACTTTAAATGTTATTTTAAGTGATCGTGTTCCATTTAATTTGGGATGCTCATTATTATTATTATTATTATTATTATTATTATTATTATTATTGATTAGTGTTAATTATTATTAGTAGTATTAATTTAGCATTAATTGCTATTATTATTAATTAGTGTTAATTAATATTAGTATTATTATTAATTTAGTATTAATTGCTGTTATTTATTATTATTATTATTATTATTATTATTAGTTGTAGTAGTATTAATTGTTGTCAATTACTATCAGTATTATTATTAATTTAGTATTAATTGCTGTTATTTATTATTATTAATATTATTATTATTAGTTGTAGTAGTAGTAGTAGTAATTAGTGTTAATTATTATTAGTATTATTATTAATTTAGTATTAATTGCGTTTATTATTACTTCTGTTTATTATTCATTGTCATTATTGAGTGTAATTAGTTACCACTGCCACCGGGTATATACCCATTTGCAGTGTGAATAATTAAATAAATACATACATACATAGCCACCGGCGTGGCTCAGGTGTGGTTAAAGCGCTTGCCTGCCGGTCTGCAGTTGCGCTCGGGCGCGGGTTCGATCCTCGCTTGGACTGATTACATGGTTGGGTTTTTTGCGAGGTTTTCCCCAACCGTAAAGTGAATGCCAGATAATCTATGGCGAATCCTCGGCCTCATCTCGCCAAATACCATTTCGCTATCACTAATCTCATCGACGCTAAATAACCTCGTAGTTGATACAGCGTCGTTTAATAACCAACTAAAAAAAACAATAAAAAACTCCCATTTCATTTTTTTAGAAAGAAGCAGGACATACTTTTTAAGCAGAAGCCAAACAAGGAAAAATTAGAACTTAAAGGAAACCCAAACATTGACAAAATATAAAAACAACAATAATTTATTTATTTTATTGGGTTATTTTTACGACGCTGTATCAGCATCTAGGTTATTTAGCGTCAGAATGATATGAAGGTGATAATGCCCGTGAAATGAGTGCGGGGTCCAGCACCGAAAGTTACCCAGCATTTGCTCGTATTGGGTTGAGGGAAAACCCCGGAAAAAAACCTCAACCAAGTAACTTTGCCCAACCGGGATTCGAACTCGGGCCTCCTGGTTTCGGGGCCAGACGCGCTGACCGTTACTCCACAGGTGTGGACAACAACAATAATATTGAATATAAGTTATGAGGGTAAACAGAAACAAAAAACCGTCATAAAAATAGAATAAAATTACAGACGAAAAGAACGACGGAAATCTAGTCTTTCAGGTAAAGTTTCCTGTAAAGCAGATTTGAATATTTTCAAGGGAAAAATTGTTCCGGGACCGGGTATCGATACCGGGATCTCTGGTTGAACGTACCAGCGCTCTGCCAACTGAGCTACCCGGGAACTCCACCCGACACCGTCTCAACCTTTCCCTTTATATCCACATAACTCGCGTGGGCTGACGAAACGCCAGAGACCCACATCGAGTGCACACAAACTCTGTGTGACTTGGAATTGTGGTTTTCTGTTAACGTACACAGTGACGTATATATTATGCAAATCTAGTCTTTCAGGTAAAGCTTCCTGTAAAGCAGATTTGAATAATTTCAAGGGAAAAATTGTTCCGGGGCCGGGTATCGATCCCGGGACTTGTGGTTGAACTTACCAGCGCTCTACCAACTGAGCTACCCGGGAACTCCACTCGACACCGTCTCAACCTTTCCCTTTATATCCACATAACTCGCGTGGGCTGACGAAACGCCAGAGACCCACATCGAGTGCACACAAACTCTGTGTGACTTGGAATTGTGGTTTTCTGTCAACGTACCCAGTGACGTATATATTATGCAAATCTAGTCTTTCAGGTAAAGTTTCCTGTAAAGCAGATTTGAATAATTTCAAGGGAAAAATTGTTCCGGGGCCGGGTATCGATCCCGGGACGTGTGGTTGAACTAACCAGCGCTCTACCAACTGAGCTACCCGGGAACTCCACCCGACACCGTCTCAACCTTTCCCTTTATATCCACACAACTCGCGTGGGCTGACGAAACGCCAGAGACCCACATCGAGTGCACACAAACTCTGTGTGACTTGGAATTGTGGTTTTCTGTCAACGTACACAGTGACGTATATATTATGCAAGTCTAGTCTTTCAGGTAAAGTTTCCTGTAAAGCAGATTTGAATAATTTCAAGGGAAAAATTGTTCCGGGGCCGGGTATCGATCCCGGGACGTGTGGTTGAACTTACCAGCGCTCTACCAACTGAGCTACCCGGGAACTCCACCCGACACCGTCTCAACCTTTCCCTTTATATCCACATAACTCGCGTGGGCTGACGAAACGCCAGAGACCCACATCGAGTGCACACAAACTCTGTGTGATTTGGAATTGTGGTTTTCTGTTAACGTACACAGTGACGTATATATTATGCAAATCTAGTCTTTCAGGTAAAGCTTCCTGTAAAGCAGATTTGAATTATTTCAGGGTAAAAATTGTTCCGGGATCGGGTATCGATACCGGGACCTCTGGTTGAAGGTACCAGCGCTCTGACAACTGATATAAAGGGAAAGGTTGAGACGGTGTCGGGTGGAGTTCCCGGGTATCTCAGTTGGCAGAGCGCTGGTACGTTCAACCAGAGCTCCCGGGATCGATACCCGGCCCCGGAACAATTTTTCCCTTGAAAGTATTCGAAAAGAACGACCTTTGATAAGATTACTGAATGGGGTCGAAATGGGCACATCATGATTTTATTCGTGATTTATAATGATCACGTTGATGATCTCGTTTTGAAATAAACAACGTATGTGCGGTTTTATGGGTCTGAACAAAAGAAGATTCATAACACAGAAATAACATAACCACTAGCATTTGTTTGACGATGTTAGGAACGAACTTTGTTTTATAAGGTTATTAATTAAATTGAAAATACGTACACGAGAGGCTCTTTCCCTTTCAGGTGAGGTTACTCAATCGAATTGAAGTCCATACAGGATTTGAAAGCCTTTCCAAAAGAACAAACACGGATGATTTGAGTTGAAAGTAAACCCATGCCCATATCAGAGAGGACGCCATCAATCTGTGTAGTCGCTCTCCATTTGGTTGATTGCTGCTCCTCTCTTAACGGGTAATTGGAACGCTATTTGTTGCGTTAGTTTGCACATTACAGTGCCAGACTCTTCGGTCTTATCTCTACTTGTTCCAATGTAGCATCGCGGAGGGGTGACCAAAATTGCAATCTGTAGTACGTAAAGAGTAAATATGTGAAATGACGGTGTCATATTATATTATACACGCAAACAATATTGTATTGATCTCTGTCACGGGATATCAAGATGTGTCCCATAGGAGATCAGGAATGAACAAAAACTTCGAAATATGTGTATGTGTATGTATTTATTCACACTGCAAATGAGTATATACCCGGTGGCAGTGGTAACTAATTACACTCAATAATGACAATTAATAATAAACACAACTAATAAAACAATAATTAATAATAATAATAATAATAATAATAATAATAATAATAATAATAATAATAATGAGCATCCTAAATTAAATGAGGCATGGTAACTTAAAATAACATTTATCCTCGACCATGCCGAAATGTAGTACACTTAATTATACACCTGGCAGCAGACCTTTAATGCATGTCATTAAAGTACACCTACTCATTAAAGGTCAGGTCTTTCAGCCAATGACGACTCAGGTTACAACTGTTCAGCCAATGACAGGTCAGCTTTCTACCGTTATAAAACCGCAAGTATCGATTATTCTCGGATATGCAATCGAAAGAGAATTAGCGAAAAGTCACGGAGGTTGGAAATCCAATACTGTCGCAGAAGGTTATGTTTTGTTACTATAATAATTAGCGTTAATTGTAAATAATATTCAAATAAATTCAATTTGTCATCTCGTTTTTCAATGTCTAATTTAATTTCAATGTTATCTCTGTAGGTTCTTATGGCCTAGCAAGGTCAATGTGAACATCTGTTCCTAGGAAAAAATTCAATACTTTCGCGTCTGCGCACATCTCACAACATACGGGACATTGGTCAAGGTCAGATAGAAAGAAAATTAATAATATAAAGTTAGAAATATGGTCGAGCATAAAAAGTCGTATGAAACTCGCCTATAATGGTAATTAAGAAGCTCGTAAGAAAATTATGAAACTCGCTTGCGCTCGTTTCATAAATATCCATACTCGCTTCTCAATTACCTTCATTATAGGCTCGTTGCATAATGTACTATTAAAGCAAATCTATTTCGTATCTTAACCCTAAGTTCGAACTAAGACCCACTAGTGTGACAGGTTCATACCTGCACAAGTACCTTTCGGCACTACACTTATTTCGCTGTCAATTCACTCACTGCACTGATTCTACCTGATTTCACTAACACTTCTAAACATTTCACTGTTCAAATACATTGCACAGCCACTTCACTGACACCAACACACTTCACTTACACATTAGACTTCACTGACACTAAACACTTCACTGACACAACACACTTCCTCACTGATAGAACACTTCAAATAACATGATATCAATTACACCCTTTAAGTAGTGTGTATAATATACTATCGTCTATTAGTAAAGCCCTTAAGCCTATTTTTAATGTGGGTGAACTATAAGAAATGTCGTTAATTTCAAGGAATCATTCTTTGAGATATTTCAAACAAAAAAAAAAGTTTAATACAAGTTTGCTTGTTTTTGCTTGCTTTTCGACAAAAACATATTTAGTATGAAAAATTTAATTGCGGATTTTGGAAAAGCTATTGAATTAATTCCCAATATGCTCAGTCAATTTAAGAGAGCAGAAATTTCACTTGAAGCAAGTAAAGCCATAGGTTTGGAAGTAAACCCCGAAAAGAAGAAGAATATGATTATGTCTCGTGACCAGAATATTCTACGAAATGGAAATATAAAAATTGGAGATTTATCTTTCGAAGAAGTGAAAAAAATCACAACAGTAACAAAATATAAATGTCACTCGGGAGAAAATTAAACGCAGAAAAAATATGGAAAATGCCTGTTATTATTCGATTGAAAAGCTTTTGTCATCTAGTCTGTTGTCAAAAAATCTGAAAGTTAGAATTTATAAAACAGTTATATTACCAGTTGTTCTGTATTGCTGTGAAACTTGGACTCTCACTTTGGGAGACAAACAGAGATTAAGGGTGTTTGGGAATAAGGTTCTTAGGAAAATATTTGGTGCTAAAAGGGATGAAGTTATAGGAGAATGGAGAAAGTTACACAACACAGAACTGCACGCATTGTATTGTTCACCTGACATAATTAGGAACATTAAATCCAGACGTTTGAGATGGGCAGGGCATGTAGCACGTATGGGCGAATCCAGAAATGCATATAGAGTGTTAGTTGGGAGGCCTGAGGGAAGAAGACCTTTGGGGAGATCAAGACGTAGATGGGAGGATAATATTAAAAAGGATTTGGAGGAGTTGGGATATGATGATAGAGACTGGAATAATCTTGTACAGGATAGGGACCAATGGCGGTCTTATGTGAGAGCGGCAATGAACCTCCGGGTTCCTTAAAAGCCAGTAAGTAATAGTTTTGAGAATACGAAATGTAACATGTTGTAACGCTGCAAAGAGTAGCAGTGCTTCTTGTGGTCATTGCCCCGCAGTGGGAATGAGTGTAACTGCAACCATTCACTCCGCAAAACTTGCTAGAGGAGAATGTAAACAAAAACGTCTCGTCATATACGTTTCGATCAAATGACTGTAAACGCGCAACACTTAACACATTACTTAATTTATTTTCAAAATTAATTTATTTTTAATTTCTTCAAAGATAATAATTTAAATGGAAATTGAGTTACAGAATGTGTCTTCGTAATAATGTTATTTTGAGTTTATACCAAATGTAAAGGAATTTTGAATGGAAATAGTCTGGCTTTATGAGAATGTACATTCTTTACAGTTTTTGTAATGACTTAAAAGCAAAGAAATCAACAGATACTGTGAATATTAAATAAGTTTCATTATATATATTCTTTTCTTACAAAAGATTACAAAGATTTTAATGCAATAAAATTACATACAATAACAAATATTGTACAATATATTGTAATACTCGTACATGAATATTCTTCAAAATTCGAAATTGATTACCAATCTCATAGTAAAATAGCCTACATATTTATGGAATAAATACAATGTAACTGGGTCACACCCGAAAAAGCAAGATGCTTGAGGTTGGGTGTGACCAAGAATGAAAACTGGATAGAAGAGAAAAAAATAAATGAAATAATAGGCTAATAATAATAATAATAATAATAATAATAATAATAATAATAATAATAATAATAGCCTAATAATAACAATAAGAGCCTAATAATAATAATAATAATAATAATAATAATAATAATAATAATAATAATAGTAATCACAATTGTGATTAAACTCTTAAATGTAATTACACACAAAGTTTAAAAAGAATAAGAATAAAAACAAAAACAAACAAACCAATGGTACCATAGCTTACAGTATATATAAACATACTAAGTTAAGAATACAACATTGTTAAGGTGACAGAAAATAAATAAATAAAGAATAACAATTTGCATGATTATAATTTTAAAAACAGTTCAAGCACTGGTTTTTTGAATAATGTATTGTTTAATAATTTTAATTTAGGATCCCTCTTTATAAAATCAT
This sequence comes from Periplaneta americana, assembly GCA_025594305.2. Classification (NCBI taxonomy): domain Eukaryota; kingdom Metazoa; phylum Arthropoda; class Insecta; order Blattodea; family Blattidae; genus Periplaneta; species Periplaneta americana. Next base: position 3,117,478 of record JAJSOF020000005.1, read on the forward strand.
TTTATAATCTTGGACCGTAATTAGAACTGTGCCTTAGACCTGCTTCAGTCTTACATTTTGGTTCAATGAGGGGGAGCGAAATATTGTATCTTCTTGTGTCGTGGCCATGATCGGATGATATGAATTTAGTTTGACATTTATGGTAGTGATTCAGAATAGTATAAGTTACATATAAATTTGCTTGATATTTAAAACATTAAATTCTTTATACACGAGATGAGTTGGATGATCAAGTTTTCTTCTTAAACATACTGTATATAAATAGTAATATTAATATTTTTCTTAATATTATTACATTTAGAGTTAAAGAGAGTATAGCGTAATAAAGAATGTTAAAAAGCAAACAATTTACGTTATTAAAACATTGAATATTTTACGTTTTGATCTACAGTAATTGAAATGCATCAACCCAACATCGCATTCAATCTCAGATGCGCTGATGCATCCTTGGAGAATATCGTTTTGTCTCGCAGCCTTCCAAAATAAGGGCTCGAAGACTCCCTTCATATTGCAACGGGGTTCTTTTTACAAGCTCTTTTAAATGACAACACAAATAAAAGTCTATTGAGTTTAAGTCTGGAGAGCGCAGGGGTCAAGGTTTTGGTCTATCTCTATCTATCCGTCTGTTACGGAACCTTTGATTTAGAAATCGACGAACATTGACGCTGAAGTGAACAGAAGCTCCATTGTACATGAAGTACTTGTTTCGTCATGTTGGTAACGGCATATGGTGTAACGGAACAGTTTTTTTTCCGTTCAGCCTGGATGGAATGTCACCAACAACAATATTGATATTTTCATGTGGTATGCTATTTTGATTTCATAAAAGCAGTCGCGGACAGCGGATGAGGGGTGGTCCTCCAGCTTCGGGGTTGGGCGAAGGGCTAATAACCCATCACCGTAAAAAATCACATTGTTACGAAACCTTCAAATAAGCCTCGGAATGGGAGTGATTCTCTGGCACGACCAATGGGCTGGGAATGTAGCACGTATGGGCGAATCCAGAAATGCATATAGTGTTAGTTGGGAGGCCAGAGGGAAAAAGACCTTTGGGGAGGCCGAGACGTAGATGGGAAGATAATATTAAAATGGATTTGAGGGAGGTGGGATATGATGATAAGAGAGTGGATTGATCTTGCTCAGGATAGGTACCTATGGCGGGCTTATGTGAGGGCGGCAATGAACCTCCGGGTTCCTTAAAAGCCAGTAAGTAAGTAAGTAATGTTGCGCAATAATGTAAGTAACATTTTATATAAAGGGCTGTAGCAGATTGTGGAATGTGAACTCAATTTTTCTCGGAAAATAGGATCCGGGAGCAATTTGCGGAAAGAATAATTTGGACATAGTTTACAATGGTAAATTGCGAGTGGCTTGCATATGCGTAAATTATGTTTCACCTGGTTCACCCTGTGTATTGAGATAGTTATTACTCGTAGAATTGTATTTAAATCATGAATTATAAATCTGCAGTGCTTGAGAAAAGTGGCATAAGTCAGTCTCCACAAACATTTTTTATTAATTTATTGACAACTTACGGAACATCTGCTCGCTTGGAAAAAGAGGCATAAGTATTTCTCCCATTACAATAATTCATACAGAAGAAAATCAAATCGACATAAATCTGTGTGAAGGCAGTTTTTTCCCTTCATCTGAAAAAAATAACATTTTTGCCTTGTGCCACTTCTCCCGAGCACTACAGAAATTCCCTCGCACATTATAATTTTTACATACTCGTACGAGATCGTTTTGAAATATTACCCACTTACTTACAAATGGCTTTTAAGGAACCCGGAGGTTCATTGCCGCCCTCACATAAGCCCGCCATCGGTCCCTATCCTGAGCAAGATTAATCCATTCTCTATCATCATATCCCACCTCACTCAAATCCATTTTAATATTATCCTCCCATCTACGTATCAGCCTCCCCAAAGGTCTTCTTCATTCCGGCCTCCCAACTAACACTCTATATGCATTTCTGGATTCGCCCATACGTGCTACATTCCCTGCCCATCTCAAACGTCTAGATTTAATGTTATTAATTATGTCAGGTGAAGAATACAATGCGTGAAGTTCTGCGTTCTGTAACTTTCTCCATTCCCCTGTATCTTCATCCCTCTTAGCCCCAAATATTTTCCTAAGAACCTTATTCTCAAACACCCTTAATCTCTGTTCCTCTCTCAAAGTGAGAGTCCAAGTTTCACAGCCATACAGAACAACCGGTAATGTAACTGTTTTATGAAATCTAACTTTCAGATTTTTTGACAGCAGACTGGATGACAAAAGCTTCTCAACCGAATAATAATACGCATTTCCCATATTTATTCTGCGTTTAATTTCCTCCCAAGTGTTTGAAATATTACACCAAATATATTAAAATACTTACCAGAATTAAATTTAAATCATACAATTAGATGAGAGAATTCATTTAATGCGAAAAGATATTCAAGGGTTGCAAAAACCAAATTTAGTTGAGAATCGATATACCGGAATGAAATATTTTGCAAAACACGAATTAAGTACGGGAAGAGCAGAAGTTTAAAATGATAATGACGGCAACACTCCGCTTGCATTGAGACATGCGCATTAGGGGTGTTGAAGTCTCTTTAATAACCCAATTCACAACTCCGGTTCTGCAATGTGTTGTCTTATCAGCAAGTTGTACAAAGGGGGGCAGATTCTCAACGCGGCAGAGCGAGGTGTTTGGTGCTGCTGTTATTTACAACTTTGTCATACAGGAGTGTCCAAAACCTCAACATGTTACGACTGAAATGTATAAAATTTTCTTTGTATCATTTCTGTCACGATTATATTATTATTATTATTATTATTATTATTATTATTATTATTATTATTATTATTAATATTGTTACTATTATTTCTACCTTCAGCATTATTATTTGATCCCTGTAAAATTTTATGTAGACTACTGGACTGTACCCGAGCACGAGCATATCTGTGCTGTTCGGGTAAATGGGTATGTCATTTTTTTGTCCAGGTGGAATTTTGTTCCCCAGATGAACACACAAGTTAAATTATACAAGTGGGTGTGCAAAAATCAAAGAATACTAACAGTTGATGTGTTTTATTTGTGTAGAAAATTATTTGTATTAAGGGTTCCAAGTTTAATTTTCATTTATCTCCGAACTCATTTTACCCAAACAGCACAAATATGCTCATTTCGGGTATCTATTCACATGTATTCATTTCAAATGTAAATTCTAAATAAATTTGAATTTGAATTTGAAATTTATAACAAACTCATTTTGAACCATTTACACATACACGATTGCAAAATTTTCGTTACATGATGACTAGGACAAAAGCTTCAGTGGTAGGCTACATAACATCGCGTAATGGTTAAATGAGTGCGAAGGAAATTGGTGAGAATGGAGTGGATGTTTATGGAGGGAAGACGAGAAGGAAAACTAGAAACAGGATGGCGAAGAAGAAAAAGAATTTTATAGAGAGGAACACTAGAAATATAGAGAAGAATAACGTGATGAAGAGGAAAATTAGGAATGGGATGTGCGAAAGACAAGGAATATGATGAGGAAGAAAGATAATGCAAGAGGAAAACAAAGAATATGATGACGAAGACAGAGAATATGATAGGAAGACAATGTCTGTCTCTATTTTCGTCATCGTTACGTTCAACATCGTTATCAGTTAGAGACCGGCAAATCACACAAGACTCATGCCCGTACCTGCTTGCCGTCAGGCTTGGGTTCCGGTGACGCTACAAAGCAAGTTAACTTTTAGCCTGAACCCACTGAGTCCGGGTTTTATAGGTTCAGTCCAGGCGGGACCCAAGAAAGCCTGCCTGTTTGCTCGTATTATAAGGTAGAGTGACTTGCATTCACGGAAGCCAGTCTGCGCTAGTTAAGATGAAACAGTACTAGTTTGAAATCTAAGTTCGTTGGCTATTTAGTCACTTCAAAAAATCTTTATCTTATGGTCCAACACGACAGATATTTCTTGATTAAAGAAACACAGTTTTACGATTTATTGCGCTACAGAATTCATAAAGTAATAAGACAATATTATTATACATTTCATATTCCTACAAAGTGCATCTGACTCAACAAAATAATAACATTTCGTAACTTATGACTAGTTGAGGAGAGGAGAGGAGAGGAGAGGAGAGGAGAGGAGAGGAGAGGAGAGGAGAGGAGAGGAGAGGAGAGGAGAGGAGAGGAGAGGAGAGGAGAGGAGAGGAGAGGAGAGGAGAGGAGAGGAGAGATGTTGAAAAGATATTGGTAACAATTATTATGAATATCAACAACTATTAAAGAAAAATATTTCATTTTAACTTTTCCCTTATCAACAATTAAAAGCCTCATGAATACCTGTAAAATGTATAAAAGTTTTTCGTTCTTCAGAATATTGATTTGCTATTTAACTTCTGAGGGACAGATTTCTTTTTATTTATGAAGCTGAAAGTTTGAATGGTCTGCATTAAATTTATATTACTACGATGAAAAGGAAAGTGCTAGTAATTTATAATAACTTTGGCATTTAATGGATATTATGTTGACGAGAAATAGTTTTCTTTGTCTTTATTAACGGTACGTTTCAGAAGACAACAAATTAAGTTTTCAGTAGTTTGTCTATATCTGTAGGCTTCTTGTCAGGTTGAATGACTTTGTTCATATTCATCATACATCTGAAAGCAGCACACTCTGGCGCAGGTCGGCGGAACCCAACAGTCACTCTTAGGACTGTTTGGGAGTCACGTGCAACCACACTGCCTGCTTGCTTGTGAGGGAAGGTTGCAGGCGGGCGAACGATACGAAGCGTAAGGCCGCTCACGGACGTAAACAGTCATGGGAAAGCCTGATCAACAATTTGCCTGTCTCTGGTATCAGTATCTTCATCTTCGTCATCATTTTTGTTGCTGTTATTTTCAGTGTCATCTGTCATCGTCATATTTAATCTTAATAATCTTCATTATCGTCATTATGTTTGTCTCTATTTTCGTCATCGTTACGTTTAACATCATTATCAGTATTTTCATCTTCATCACCGTTTTTGTTGCTGTTATTTTCAGTGTCATCTGTCATCGTCATATTTAATCTTAATAATCTTCATTATCGTCATTATGTTTGTCTCTATTTTCGTCATCGTTACGTTTAACATCATTATCAGTATTTTCATCTTCATCACCGTTTTGTTGCTTTTATTTCCAGTGGCAGCTGCCATCGTCATCATATTTAATCTTAATCATCTTCATTGTAGTCATTATGGTTGTCTCTATTTTCGTCATCGTTACGTTTAACATCGTTATCAGTATTTTCATCTTCACCGTTTTTGTTGCTTTTATTTTCAGTGTCATCTGTCATCGTCATCACATTTAATCTTAATCATCTTCATTATCGTCATCATGTTTGTCTCTGTTTTCGCCATGGTTACGTTCAACATCATTAGCAGTATCTTCATTTCGTCACCGTTTTTGTTGCTTTTATTTTCAGTGTCATCTGTCATCGTCATCATATTTGATCTTAATCATCTTTATTATAGTCATCAAGTCTCATCTTATTCATTTTCGTCGTCCTCATCATCTCCATTGACGTCATCAATTTTCATTTTAATCATCTTCATTATTGCCATCATCATTCAAATCCTTTTTGTACTATCACCATAACCACTTTCGTTGCTTTAAATTTTTCGGAATTTCTTTCTTCACCTCTTTCATCATCATCATCATCATCATCATCATCATCATCATCATCATCATCATCATCATCATCATCACCATCGTCAGCATCTTCATAATTTTCCTCTTCAGAAACTAACCTCATTACTTTGTATTCACTCCTAGAAAGATTGTTCTTCTCTATATTATATTCCCTTAAATCTGGTTGTCTTTTTAAATTTAAACATTCAACATTTTTTGTATAATAGTTTAATAAACGTTAATAAGTGTACTTAACATAATTATTTTTATATATCATTTGTTAGTGTTTTATGCATTATTTCGTAATAATTCTCATTCTGAATATCTTCTTTGTTTTAAAAAAGAACATTCACACTACCTAGGCAATTCAAAACGGTGATCTCTTTTAGTTTTATTTTTTATTTATTTTTATTAAGAAATTCGGTTCTTTGTGAACTTTAATATGCAAAGCCTTCTACACCTATTAACGCGACAAGAAAAATATGTATGGAAGATCGAAATTACTCCAGGAAACCCGAATAAAGTAATTGCAGGGGTAAGAATAATATAGTCCTAAGCCACACAGACAAAATTTTAAAGGTTTATAGTCCAACGCTATTTAGGTGTTGTATCATAATTTCTTCGGCGTGTACTTAGGCCATTTGTTGAGTAATTTTTACATTTTAATAGTACCTTCCTCATTTGTGTAAGAAATGAACTCGCATAAAAAACCATTTTTGTTAAAAGTCTGGCTTTGGATTTTCTCATTCTCACCCCTTTATTTACACAGTAGCTACACACCTGTCCACCCATGGAGTAATTGTAGAGTGAATGAAGAAAAGGAAAGTGACAAAGTACTCTGAAGAAGTATGAAGGTCTTACGTAATCTATTTAATTCATTTATGCTCGACCATGCCGAACTGTAGTAATTATACACCTGGTAGCAGCCCTTTAATGGACCTCATTAAAGTACACCTATTCATTAAGTCGACCTGGTTGGCAAGTTGGTATAGCGCTGGTCTTCTATGCCCAAGGTTGCGGGTTCGATCCCGGGCCAGGTCGATGGCATTTAAGTGTGCTTAAATGCGACAGGCTCATGTCAGTAGATTTACTGGCATGTAAAAGAACTCCTGCGGGACAAAATTCCGGCACATCCGGCGACGCTGATATAACCTCTGCAGTTGCGAGCGTCGTTAAATAAAACATAAATTTTATCCTATTCATTAAGGTTCAGGTGTTCCATCAATCAGAAAACACCATTGTAGCAATATGAAAGCGCAAGTATCGATTATTCTCGGATATGCAATCGAAAGACAACTAGCGAAACGTCACGGAGGCTGGAAATCCAATACTGTCGCAGAAGGTTATGTTCTGTTACTATAATAATTAGCGTTAATTGTAAATAATATTCAAATAATTTCAATTTCTCATCTCGTTTTTCAATGTCTAAATCAATTTCAAGGTTATATCAAGAATAATGTTTATTTTACTCTCTAGATTATATCAAGGTCAATGCCATTTGTTTCTCGGAAAAAATCAATACTTTCGCGTCTGCGCACATCTCACAATTTACGAAATATTGCACAAGGTCAGTTCCGTTCCCCAGTCAGATAAGAATAACATGCATACTTCTGAATAATTTCAAGTTAGAATTATGGTCGAGCATAAAAAGTCGTATGAAACTTGCCTATAATAGTAATTAAGACGCTCGTATGAAAATTATGAAACTCGCTTGCTCGCGTCTTAATTACTACCATTATAGGCTCGTTGCATAATGTACAGGGACATCATTTTATTTTTACTTCAATTTTTATTGTATCTGAGTTTTTGAATGTACTTCACTCCCACCCCTTCTACTAATGAAGTTCCAGCTACCCTCCGCACAGATCCAAGACCGCATATAGTAAACAGCACTAAGTTAATGAGTATAGTACGTTCCAGAAATATGTTCACGTTTTCCAGTGATGAAAGAGCTTTCAATAGTGAATCATATTTTCGCACAGGTACTGTCCGTTTGCCTACGTCGCATCCCGATTTCCCCCACCTGCTTCTGTTCGACCCTCTGTGAAAGCTGGGTTGTCTTAGCTCTTTTCCGAAAATATTAATTTCTGTTACGAATTGACGTTTACGTAATATTGTACAACTGTTGAAAATAACTTAAATAAAAGGGCCTCGTTAAGTAATTAACTGTCACGTGATTTCCCCCCTTTGTACGATCCTGTGGCATAACCACTTGGACGGACAGTAGATAGCATGTCTGAGTAATTTTATCTGTGCGGGTCGGACAGAAGTGAAGACTGAATTTACAGTACGTAAGGTACTCTTTTATAGAGTAGGTACATGAGTTACTAGTACGAAGGCCGAAACTGGCAATTGGAATTAGATGCAATAGTCTATAGTGCGATAATATGCACAAAAGAACTGAAGCCTGTATCGAAATGAACGGCCATCATTTTCAAAATTGTGTTTAAATATCCATATTATGATTATTTTTCAATTTAACTTCTTTCTCTATATTCTACGCTAATGTGCTGTAGACAGTATAATATACACTGCATAATGAATACGTCCGCGTGGATAACTCAGTTCGTGAGTAAAAACAAACTTTGTTAATACTGTACTGTATTTTGATTAAACATAAACCTAATGAAAATTATCGAACTCAGAATCGCGATGTTTCTAAGTTTGCGTAAATGGATGAATTATTTTTCTTCCCTCCTGTATCTAGTAAAGTGATTTGTTTGTATATTATTTCAATGTACCGAAGTACATATGATATTTCCATGCAGATATTCTGCGTCATCATACGATGAAAGAGTAATGGGACGGAGAAAAATTCTCTCCGGCGCCGGGATTTGAACCCGGGTTTTCAGCTCTACGTGCTGATGCTTTATCCACTAAGCCACACCGGATACAACCCCGACGTCGGACAGAATTGTCTCTGATTGAGTTCCAACTCTTGGGTTCCCTCTAGTGGCCGCCCTCTGCACTACGTCATAGATGTCTATGAACATAGGACCGAAGTCCACACATGTGCTGAGGTGCACTCATTATGAGTGACTGGTTGGCAGGGATCCGACGGATTTGTTTGTGTTTTACGCCAGTAACATCGAACTACAGTCATGGAAGGGGAGAGCATACTGTATTTCCGGTTCTCTGAAGGTATAGCCAGGTTAATATTAAAAATGTTAGTAAAAATAAAATGATGTCCCTGTACTATTATAAAACAGAGCTCCTTCAGAGACGAGAAGATAGTGAACTATAAATGGTGTATAACATGTGAAAGAGCAATGTTAATTAAGGTAGATTTGTTGCCTTGGTTACCCCTGAGCTACGTAACATTTGGCAAGAGGGGAAGCCAGAAGCCGTGTGGGGGAGAAGAAGAAGGGACTTTAATGGCACCCAAAACTGTGCAGCGTACAGAATTTATCCGGTTAATCTGCTGACCGCCACTGGCATCCAACTTATAATGAACCTTGGAATTCGCCAGAAATTGCTGACTTTGGTTGTTCCACCCTCCGCACATAGCCGCCACAACAGGGCGAAGAATAAAAACACCGCGGTTGCAGGTAGCATTCAGCGCGCCGCCTGAGGTTTCATTTCGCGAAATCTATTTGCAATTGCGGTTGACTATACTCGTGCAATAATTCTGCCTGTCTGTCTGTCCATGTATCAGTTTATGTGCAATCGATATTCTAGATCGGGCAAAATAAAATAATAATAATAATAATAATAATAATAATAATAATAATAATAATAATAATAATTTATCTATCTATCTGTCTGTCTGTCAGTCAGTCAGTCAGTCAGTCTATCTATCCATCCATCCATCCATCCATCCATCCATCCATTCATCCATCGATCCATCTGTCCATCTGTCCATCTATCTATCTATCTATCTATCTATCTATCTATCTATCTATCTATCTATCTATCTATCTATCTATCTATCTATCTATCTATCTATCTATCTATCTATCTATCTATCTATCTATCTATCTATCTATCTATCTATCTATCTATCTATCTATCTATCTATCTATCTATCTATCTATCTATCTATCTATCTATCTATCTATCTATCTATCTATCTATCTATCTATCTATCTATCTATCTATCTATCTATCTATCTATCTATCTATCTATCTATCTATCTATCTATCTATCTATCTATCTATCTATCTATCTATCTATCTATCTATCTATCTATCTATCTATCTATCTATCTATCTATCTATCTATCTATCTATCTATCTATCTATCTATCTATCTATCTATCTATCTATCTATCTATCTATCTATCTATCTATCTATCTATCTATCTATCTATCTATCTATCTATCTATCTATCTATCTATCTATCTATCTATCTATCTATCTATCTATCTATCTATCTATCTATCTATCTATCTATCTATCTATCTATCTATCTATCTATCTATCTATCTATCTATCTATCTATCTATCTATCTATCTATCTATCTATCTATCTATCTATCTATCTATCTATCTATCTATCTATCTATCTATCTATCTATCTATCTATCTATCTATCTATCTATCTATCTATCTATCTATCTATCTATCTATCTATCTATCTATCTATCTATCTATCTATCTATCTATCTATCTATCTATCTATCTATCTATCTATCTATCTATCTATCTATCTATCTATCTATCTATCTATCTATCTATCTATCTATCTATCTATCTATCTATCTATCTATCTATCTATCTATCTATCTATCTATCTATCTATCTATCTATCTATCTATCTATCTATCTATCTATCTATCTATCTATCTATCTATCTATCTATCTATCTATCTATCTATCTATCTATCTATCTATCTATCTATCTATCTATCTATCTATCTATCTATCTATCTATCTATCTATCTATCTATCTATCTATCTATCTATCTATCTATCTATCTATCTATCTATCTATCTATCTATCTATCTATCTATCTATCTATCTATCTATCTATCTATCTATCTATCTATCTATCTATCTATCTATCTATCTATCTATCTATCTATCTATCTATCTATCTATCTATCTATCTATCTATCTATCTATCTATCTATCTATCTATCTATCTATCTATCTATCTATCTATCTATCTATCTATCTATCTATCTATCTATCTATCTATCAATCAATCAATCTATCTATCTACCTACTATTTATTTATTTATTTATTTATTTATTTATTTATTTATTTATTTATTTATTTAGAATATTAATGTGCAAAACAACAGCTCAAAACCAATTACAGTTTAGCACAAAATAAAAAACAAAACAAAACAGAACAAATGATGATGAGAATGAATGATAGAATTGGCCGTGAGATGAAATGTAATCAATATAATAGTCAACATTAATCATTGACCAAATGCAACAAAATAAATAGCAATATCTAACAAATAATAAAAGATATTAAATAACAAGTAAGAATATATATTTAAGACGGCGATTATTCCGTTGGATCCCGGCCAACTAGTCACTCATAACGAGTGCACCTCAGCACATGTGTGGACTTCGGTCCTACGTTCATAGACATCTATGACGTAGTGCAGAGGGCGGCCACTAGAGGGAACCAAAGAGTTGGAACTTAATCTGAGACGATTCTGTCCGGCGCCGGGGTGGGTATCCGGTGTGGCTTAGTGGATAAAGCTTCAGCACGTAGAGCTGAAAATCCGGGTTCAAATCCCGGCGCCGGAGAGAGTTTTTCTCCGTTCCATTACTCTTTCATCGTAAGTAAGAATATATCATGCATAAGTAAAATCAAATCAGATCTTGCAAATTAGCACTTTTAATACACCTGGCTATTGGAGAAAGGGATTTAAATAATTTAGTGAAGAAAATTCTTTGAACGAAAACCTTTCACGGGAATTCTAAGGTAGGTGTTACGTATAAAAGAATCGCAATCAATGACACCATTAATAGCATTACTAAAGAAAGTGTAATCAATATCCTGACGTCTCGAATACAGACTGGTACAGGTAAAATATTTACTAGATAATTCATAATTTACAGAAGAGGAGTTGGGTACAAATCTGAACGCACAGAGAGAAATGAATTTTCTTTGGATATTTTCTAGTTTAGTCGAATCAGTAGAAGTAATAGAGTTCGACGCAACAGATGCATATTCTAATTTACACCTTACTAAAGCATAATATAATGTAAGTAGTGTATCAGGAGAGGAAAAGGAATAAGTAATAGACCTAATGAGACCAAGCATTCTTAGTGAATGATTAAATAAGTCATCAACATGGTCATGAAAGTACAATTTAGAATTAAGATATATACCGAGATCCTTTATACAGTCCTCCCTGATTATGGCGGCATTCGATAGCGAATAGTTAAACTTTAATGTAGTTGTCTTTCTACAAAGAGAGTCTATGCATGTTTTAGAAATATAATAATAATAATAATAATAATAATAATAATAATAATAATAATAATTCATAGTTTTCTACCCAAGGCAGGTCTTTCACTGCAAACCCAACATTCTCCAATCTCTCCTATTTTCTGCCATCCTCTTTGTCTCCTCATATGATCCATATATCTTAATGTCGTCTATCGTCTGACATATTCTTCTGCCCCGAACTCTTCTCTCGTTCACCATTCCTTCCAGTGCATCCTTCAGTAGGCAGTTTATTCTCAGCCAGTGACCCAACAGATTCCTTTTTCTCTTCCTGATCATTTTCAGTATCATTCTTTCTTCACCCACTCTTTCCAACACAGCTTCATATCTCATTCTGTCTGTCCACTTCACACTTTCCATTCTTCTCCATATTCACATTTAAAAAACTTTTAGTCGCTTTTCTTCACTCCGTCGTAATCTCCATTTTTCTGGCGCATAAAATTCCACACTCCATACAAAGCACTTCACTATTCTCTTCCTTAGTTTTTTTTCCATAGGTCCGCAGAAGATGCCTCTCTCTCTCTATTAAAAGCTTCCTTTTCCATTGCTATCCTCCTTTTGACTTCCTGGCAGCAGCTCAAGTTGCTGCTTATGAAGCTGTCCACCTGCTCTATTGCCTTAATAATAATAATAATAATAATAATAATAATAATAATAATAATAATAATAATAATAATAATAATAATAGGGTAAGCTCTATCAGTAATTTAGGATTTACTGGTAAAATTGCAACGTATTACAGTATCTAGTTTATATAGTCATACTGTCCTAGGATTATTTTGTATAGAAAAGCCCCACAGAAAGTAATATAATTTTCGTCATGGCAACTGCTGGAACACCTAGCTAAATACTAGTGTTCAAATGATCACTATCCCTCCAATTTTCCTTGTTTATTTTGTAATGCATTAATGTTGTATCTAACAAGATACAATACTTCCGGATTTATCAGTTCACTGAATTTTAATGTTTCAGCAGATATATTAATATTTTACTGGCATGTAGAACTTCATGTAGAAATTAATACTTGAAAAAAAGTGTTACACTTGTTTGTTGTTGCCAATATTTGTCAATAAAAATATTAATAACAAAATGTGTACACATCCGTCAGTGGAAGGTAAATAAAATCCCTTGCTTTGTACACTCACCCTCCTCCAATGGCAATATGTAAAACAGATATGATCCTATTTAAAAATAACTGAATTTTTTTTTCATAATACGATTAAAATTTTAATTAAAATCATTAAATTAGGCGCTGAGAGAAATTATTTTGCGCTGTGAGGGGTTACGTGTATTAAATTTTAAGCCCGAATGTTCATGTTTGCTGTGTAATGTGTAACGGAATTGTTAATGCATGCTAAATGCAAATATTAGGCCGACATTGAGGCTGCGGATACAGGGTGCAAAGAGAGCAAACAGACTGGCTGGAGCGCTCAACAGAGCCAACACCATTTTACTTCAAATGTGTGATCTTATACAGTATATCGTAATATATTTGAATCCTCTAGATTCAAAACCCTCTAAAGACCATTTTGTTCACAATTAATTTATGCCCACATATTTCTTGCTAAAAATTAATTCTAATGATTTATATAATTTGAATTCAAAAAGTAATTAAATTTAAAGAAAATCGTTTGTTAAAAGTCACTATTAGGTTGAAAATTCAATTTATTTGCCACCAGTTTACTGCTAAATTCTTCAATTTGTGAAAGTGGATATAGGGGATTTTGAATCTATAGGATTCATTTGTAGATCCAGTTAAGATGAGCAACAATGATAAGAGGTTACATTGTAACATCATACAATTCCTATTTCCTATGGAAATTACTATGTTTTCAATAGGATGTTTAAAAAACAAGAAAAAAATAAGTCAAAGGGGGAGTTGAAAGGGTTCTGTAACTAAGGCAACTAAAAGAAAAGGAATTACTGATGTGAAATGGGAAGAACCAGCAGAATGGGAACGCAAATTAGCATAAGATAGGCAATTAATAACATTATAATGATAATAATAATAATAATAATAATAATAATAACATTAATTATAATAATATCAATAATAATCTATCTATTAATCTAATCTATGTGATACTTTTCCAATTAACTGCGGGCTAAAGCAAGGAGATGCACTATCACCTTTACTTTTTAACTTTAATCTCTAGAATATGCCATTAGGAAAGTCCAGGATAACAGGCAGGGTTTGGAATTGAACGGGTTACATCAGCTTCTTGTCTATGCGGATGACGTGAATATGTTAGGAGAAAATCCACAAACGATTAGGGAAAACACGGAAATTTTACTTGAAGCAAGCAAAGCGATAGGGTTGGAAGTGTACCCCGAAAAGACAAAGTATATGATTATGTCTCGTGACCCAGAATATTGTACGACATGGGAATATAAAAATTGGAGATTTATCTTTCATAGAGGTGGAAAAATTCAAATATGTTGGAACAACAGTAACAAATATAAATGACACACGGGAGGAAATTAAACGCAGAATAAATATGGGAAATGTCTGTTATTATTCGGTTGAGAAGCTTTTGTCATCTACTCTGCTGTCAAAAAATCTGAAAGTTAGGCTTATATTACCGGTTCTTGTATATGGTTGTGAAACTTGGACTCTCACTTTGAGAGAGGAACAGAGATTAAGAGTTTTTGAGAAGGTGCTTAGGAAAATATATGGGGCTAAGAGGGATGAAGTTACAGGAGAATGGAGAAAGTTACACAACGCAGAACTGCACGCATTGTATTCTTCACCTGACATAATTAGGAACATTAAATCCAGACGTTTGAGATGGGCAGGGCATGTAGCACGTATGGGCGAATACAGAAATGCATATAGAGTGTTAGTTGGGAGACCGGAGGGAAAAAGACCTTCGGGGAGGCCGAGACGTAGATGGGAAGATGATATTAAAATGGATTTGAGGGAGGTGGGATATGATGATAGAGACTGGATTAATCTAATCTTGCTCAGGATAGGGACCAACGGAGGGCTTATGTGAGGGCGGCAATGAACATCCGGGTTCCTTAAAAGCAAGTAAGAGCGTATTCTGAATCTCACCGGTGAGCAATCCGATGGCATCACGGTGTTCCGAATTCCACCGATGACGTCACTGATGCTCCACCGGTGTCGCACCGGTGCCATCAACTTGCAGAGGTGGTGGCAGTCTCCATCAGCCGCCATCAGTGAATCTGATTGGTTCTTGTTTAGGGCGGGAATTAGCAGACGAATGACATCGTGCACTGTTGTGTCATGGCGGTGTGTTCTACTGTATTGTTTGTAATGAGCACAACGTAAAAACAATATGTTAATGGCTTATGAGCGAACAAGTCAACGGACCAGTTATTAATACTGGTTCAAGAAATAAATTGGTTATGCTATCGTTCCTATGAACGAGAAGGGAGTACGAAAATTTCGCAAAATTTTGCTAGCGTAGCACAGACAACAACTTGTACAGTCGCCATGACAGCCATCGATCCTTCCAGCAGTTTTGTTCCTTATTTCGCTGCAACGTGACATCATTGATGCCACCGGACCGGTGAGATTCGGAATACGCTGTAAGTAAGTAAGTAAGTAACATCAGTGAGTCCACACCTGTGGAGTAACGGTCAGCGCGTCTGGCTGCGAAACCAGGTGGCCCGGGTTCGAATCCCGGTCGGGGAAAGTTACCTGGTTGAGGTTTTTTCCGGGGTTTTCCCTCAACCCAATATACTGTATTTTTTTTCATGGAGTGCAGTTTCATAGAAAGGACTTTGCCGACAGTCCTTCTACTGCCCCCTACTAATTGGTTGTCATAAATAAATGTCTTCCTTACTGTGACGGAAATCTTGTCTTCTCCTGTCAGTAACCAATCACAACCCTTGTTCAGAAGCATTGACAGACTCCCGTAAAATCCACGTGGAGGCAGACTTGCCGCGTCTTTTCCGAATTCCAAGAATGCCGTCGAGGGTCATCAGGATTGTGGCAGGATTGTGGCAACTGTGCAATGTTTGGACGAGGGGACAGGATGGAATTGTCAGAGGTGATTATGTAGGAAGTCATAAATTTGTAAGTGGGTGTTCAAAGGAAACACCGAACTGCACTCCTTGAAATAAAATAAGGTATACGAGCAAATGCTGGGTAACTTTCGGTGCTGGACCCCGGACTCATTTCACCGGCATTATCACCTTCATATCATTCAGACGCTAAATAACCTAGATGTTGATACAGCGTCGTAAAATAACCCAATAAAATAAAAAAATAAACAACAGTGATCCATTCTCTACCTCTCTGAAAAATAAAATAAACGCAAACATTAAAAACCTAACTTCCCGACACTTTTTTTTCAATTTACAGAAAACCACACAAAGTGCACCTAGTTTCTTTCAGGACTCACGAATTCATTTGTATTTATAGCATCGATTCTAACGTACACACAACTTAAATACAGCAGGAATATTTAAAACAATATACGTAGAATCTTACCTAATTCAGAAAAAAAAAATTGACAAAAGTTCATAACAAAAATGCACCCCAGCAATGATCGAAAGCCATCAGCACTGACAACGTCCATTGAAGCTAGCTGTCGCGGGTGTTAATGACGTCACGTCGTAACAACGGTCAGTGGCGACAATAAGTAATAAGGCACGCAAAGCGGATACGATCTAGGGATCGTAATGACTCGTGCGCCACGTTTAAATCTGTTACCAAACACCGCCATTACATAACTCGTGAGATGTAACGACCCTGCAGTCGTAATCCCTAACGACGCCGTTACACAGCGTCGCTTTCAAACTTGAAATGTGCTACATACATTACAAGGAGGGAGCGAGCGTGAGTCACAACTCTGGCTGTAATCAGTGATTCATGTCACTGTGAAGTAAAATGCTGCGATTGTTCTGTTCGATAGTAGTGCAGACAAGCCAAATTAAAAAAAATAATAATTCTCAAGTAATATACAAATAATGCTGGTGATAATTTATCTTTAAATCGTTAATAAACCATAATTCCACAAATAAAGCATCTATTACAAAAAAAAAAAAAAAATAGTATGAAAACTACACACTAGTAACTCTTGTCTGTAGTAAGTGAATCAACTTGTCACTGTGAATAACATTAATTTATGATACAAGAGTGTAAAGTAGGGTTTTATTCATGAGTGCAAAATTAGCGTCAAGACGTAAACGAGACTTCCACGAGGAATACAATCAATAGGTACAATATTTTATGCATTGCAGGTACTATCTAACATCTACATCGGTACTACACAGCGGAGCATCAGGACGAGACTGACAGAACATAATAGGAATTGCCGCCTAGAACAGATCGACAAATCGGCAGTGGCAGCACATGCCTATCAAGAGGGCGATCACAACATAAGATTCAAGGACACGGACATCTTGAGCACGACGACGCACTTCTTCCCCCGTCTACATAGAGAAGCGATCGAAATACATAAACATAACAACAACTTTAATCGCAAGGAAGAAGGCGTAAAGCTAAACAAGTGTTGGTACCCGGTCCTAAACAGAACAGATAAGAAGCCACTACAACAAAAGGACGGAACCCAGAATGGGAGCAGCGAACAAAGCGGCGCGGACCGCAGCGACAACAGGCCTCGGCCCGCGAGCCGCACTATAAATACGCCATTTCTAGCGCTCTTTCACTGGGGCGGCGAAACCCGAAGTGAGACAAGTGGCCAAGAGGCTTGGAGCTCACATATTCAGTTTTTCACAGCCCCAACTCCCCCCTTGCAAAAAAGGACGTGTTTTCACGTACCTTTAAAGTTTCTCCTCCCACTTCCCCCCACTCATTCATTCATTCAGCCACAGGATCAGTTGCCTCAGGTACGCCGAGGAGAGTCTTGCGACCTCGGTCCACTGAAGATGTCTGCCGCAGTTGCAGACGAAACGTCTGGTATAAAACCAACTAATAGACCACGGCCTCTCAGCCCGGAAAATGAATATACAACTATCTAACAAAAGTTTTAGTTTAATTTTAAAAGCATAGTTCATGTCATAGATAAAAATATATTTCTGTAGAGGATTAATAATGTATATAATGTTTATTCAATAATCTGAAGACTGGTTGAATTAACATAAATGACACCAGTAAGACATCACTCATGAGCAGTGGCGTATACTCGTTAAAGGGTTTGGGCTACCGCTGACCCTATTATTACACAACATATATCTAACAATTACTTTAATTTTAATTACTATGGTAAAAGTAATAATACAAAATTATTACATTATGTTATATTATAAACTTTTTCTTTTGTAATTTCCTTGGGCTACCGCCGGTAGTCCCGTTAGCCCGCAAAATACGCCCCTGCTCATGAGGCAACTAAGCCAGGAGATAATGGACTTGGGGAGGCCAGTTCCTTTCCGCCTCCACTGTATACATTGCCGACTAGTAACATATTAAACTAATGAGAGATGCAAGTAAATAATAATAATATAGACTATATTATGAAACAAGTTTATGCTATACTTTATGACACGAGTTAATGTTTAGGGAACGAGCGAAGGGAGTTCCCTTATTTTGTCGCTTGCAATAACTACCTATATACAGGAGCGTGCAAATTAATCCGAACAACGTAATTATTTATGCAAAAACACTCAAACGGGATAAAAAAAGTATCTAAGACATACCTCAGTAATCTATATGGCCTCCCTTGTTCCTAATAACAGCTCTGAGACGATTTGGCATGGTTTCCACTAATTTCCCACAAATATTCTTCATTTCTTCATCGCGAAACCATACACCAACGAGGGCAGAAATTATCTTCTCATTTGTAGAACAATCCATTTTTTTGCATTCTTCTTTTGCAAATTGACCACAAGTTCTCAATGGGGTTGATGTCGGGTGAGTTGCCTGGCCAGAGGAGTACCTGAATATTCTTCTTGTTGAAGAATTCTGTAATTTTTCGAGACGTGTGGCATGGTGCCAGGTCTTGTTGGAACACACCTCTGCCATTCGGAAATGATTTTTGCAGCTGGGGTACGATTCTGGTTTCCAATAAGTGAATATATTTGTCAGAATTCATCATTCCCTTGATAGGTATTAATGCTCTAGGCCCTTCATGTGTAAAACAACCCCAAAACATTACTTTAGGGGGGTATTTGGGTGTTTGTTTGAGATGAGCTGCTGTTACTTTTTCGGATCCTTTCCGCACGTAAGAAACACGGTGGCCGTGGACCTCGAAATGAGACTCATCGGAAAAAAGTGCATTCTTCCAGTCATTCACTGTCCAGTGTTGATGTAATTTTGCCCATATTAAGCGTTTTTTGCACATAACAGGGGTTAGCAGTTGCTTCTTAACACGCTTACGAGCCCTTCGTCCAGCTTCCAAAAGCCTATGCCGCACTGTTGTGACGTGAATATTCGCCCCAGTGGTAGCCATTAACTCGCGGGTTAAGTCGACAGCAGTTAGTCTAGGATTTAATTTACTTTTCCTGACAATTAAACGATCATCTGCAGGTGAAGTCTTCCTTTTCCGGCCACATTTTCCTTTTTTCTGGGGTGTGATGGATCCAGTCTCCCTGTATTCTACTATGATCGAATTAACAGTAGCCAAACCGATGTGACATTCTGCAGCAATTTGCCTCTGTGTCATAGAAGAACGCTCTGCTAATGTTATAATTTTAGACCGTTTTCGTGGAGTTGTATCCATTTGTGAAGACGACAGAATGTACACAGGACTGCAGTATTAAGTCTTGAACACAACTGAAATGCTTATAAGTACAAAACGACAGGCAAAATGTCACATATTATAAAAAAAAATAATAACGACAGACCTTCAACAATGGAATTACACGTTACTACAGATGTCAATTAAAGCGGTATGAGCAGCTGTGAGGCCAACAATGACAGAAAATGTAAAAATATATCATGTTCGGATTAATTTGCATGCTACTGTAACTAATACAAGTCTCATATGTTACGTTTTTGTACAGCATTATAAAATTAATAAAGAAATAACATCAGATTTGTAATGATGGTCAGTTTGATATCATGGTCTAAGAAGGAAGAGGTTGCTATGACAACAATAATGTATTAAATTATAGGACGGCAAATCGTTTTATAATATTAACTTTATGGCATTTTTACAGATCTGCAGGTCCCGGGTTCGATTCCCGGGCTCGGCTCTCAGTGAATTTTTGTTGAAGAAGAAGAATTACCTGAGTGTCTAGAATCAGGAAATTTGCACGAATGTGAGTGTGATTGTGAGTGTGCTGGGTTAATATTCTCTTACCTTTCTTCCCACCATAATCTGAACACACGCTCTCGTCATGAAACAATACTAACAATACCATCCCATCGCACCTCCTCATACTCATCCTCTTTCACAATAGCCCTGCCAAGATTCTGGAATTCGCTACCTGCTAGCATCGGGGACTGTCGAAATAAAATTGAATTCAAACGCAAACTTACTAGGCACTTGGTCAGTAATTGATTTCTTTTAAATAGTTTCCTTAATCTATCACAAAATATTTCAATATCCAGTAATTTCATCACTATAGAATTTTGTTATTCTAGGTTTAATTTGTAATTCAGTAAATATGAAATATTCTTTGTTTTTCTATGACTATTACACTCTTACTACGTCATACTACTTTTGACCAATAAAACGGTACGAAAGGACGTTTTTCAACCAATCATGGCTGCTTATCGCACAATTTTATCGCGTCCCTAGCATTTGTTTAATTTCATCGCGTCCCTAGCATTTGTTTCTTTGTTTGCCAACATTTGAAACTGCGCTGCTCTGGACGTCAAAAAAAAAAAAAATATATATATATATATATATATATATATATATATATAAAATTTCAAACCACTCCAGTCGATGCACAGCAGTTTCAAATATGACTCGCATTGGCATTCAAGAACAAGAATTAATAAAAATCACTGATCATACCTATGCATCTTCTGAAATCCGATTTACAAATAAATGAAGAGCACCATTCGGAAATCCTGAATAAGTTGAATACACCATGTAGGCCTAAATCAACGAGTTCCACTTCTATTACGCACACGTCCAATATAACATCAATTGAACCACCAACCACATTCAAATTTGAAAATTGTACATTCAATAATTATTCCTTTTAAAATTATTCATGTTTATTTTTTATGTCATCGTCGTTAATTAAAACTTTTCTAACAATTGTGTATATTAGTTAGGTTATGTTATAGCTTCTGCTCTGAGGGGATAAAAAGAACTTCTGCTATATGATATTATGGATAGTCACGTATCAGAGATTGTTTAATATTAAGATTTATTGAAGTAATCATTACAGTGTCTGTATAAAGACACTACTGCCATCTAGCATGCATCTAGCGTAATATTTGTAATATTGAGATGGTACAATAATACAGTTGAAGACAGTTGTATTTTCGTAAGTCAATTAATATTTTATTGTATTGGAGTACTTCGTTACTTCTAATCTTTATATACTTTCTTCTAATCGTGTAATAGTCAATTAAATCCCACTCGAGTTTTGATTTTCTCTAGATAAATCAAAACGTCTAGTGAGATTACTGTTGATAAATTATCTAGCTTTAATTAGTCAGGTAATCTTTTCGTACTTTGATTCTTATTGTAATTGGAATTGTAAATTTAATACTAATTGTAATTTTATTTGTAATTGTAAATTTAATACTAATTGTAATTTTATTCTTCATATTATAGCTGGAATCTCCTGGTAGAGGAGCAGAAAAGACCTGACGGCCTTACCTCTACCAGGTTAAATAAATAAATACTAATACTAAATACTAATACTATTATTAATTAACCAATCATCAAAAATATAAAATACATCAGGACTGTCGCTGGGCAGTAACCTGAACACACGTTTTGGCGTCACATTGTTGACAACTAACTCCATCTGTTAGCACAACCATAAAGCATATAATAGATGTTATAGAGTTACCAACAACGAAAAAAAAAAGCTTTATCGCATGAGTTTAGCCGTTATAATAGGAGTCATGACGTTTCGGTTGCCATGGTAATATTTTACGGCTGTGATACAATGATGTGGTACACTATGCACGATTTTCACTAACGATAAAGATTGTGTATAATGCTGCAGTATAAACAAAACTTTTTAATTCACTGGAATTCCTTGTTTAGGTTGCTAAGGACGACGAAATATGAACAGTTTAGATATCAGAATCGTATAATAGTTATTTCTGCTACAAGAGAGTAAAGTAGAATTTTATTCATGAGTGAAATATTTAGCGCCAGAGTGCGTACAGAGATGATGTAATTTCCACGAGTGGGTGAAATCTGTACAGTCTCATGTGGTATACAAAATCTTATGCTCGACCATGCCGAAATGTAGTAATTACACACCTGGTAGCAGTCCTTTAATGCATGTCATTAAAGTACACCTATTCATTAAAGTACAGGTGTTCAGCCAATGACAACTCAGCTAACAGGTGTTCAGCCAATGACAAGTCAGCTTTGTACCGTTATAAAACCGCAAGTATCGATTATTCTCGTATATGCAATCGAAAGAGAATTAGCGAAAAGTCACGGAGGCTGGAAATCCAATACTGTCGCAGAAGGTTATGTTCTGTTACTTTAATAATTAGCGTTAATTGTAATTAATATCCAAATAAATTCAATTTGTCATCTCGTTTTTCAATGTCGAATTCAATAATCAAGGTTATATCAAGTTTAACGGGATTACAGAAGGTCAATGACATTATTGTTCCTCGGAAAAAAATCAATACTTTCGCGTCTGCGCACATCTCACAATTCACGACCTAGAACAAGGTCACTTCCAAATAAAATGTATACATCTGAATAATTTCGAGTTAGAAATATGGTCGAGCATAAAAAGTCGTATGAAACTTGCCTATAATGGTAATTGAGACGCTCGTATGAATATTATGAAACGAGCGAAAGCGAGTTTCATAAATATCCATACTTGCGTCTTAATTACTATCATTATAGGCTCGTTGCATAATGTACTATTATCCGCATCTATTAATAAACAGTTCTTATAAATAAATATAATATTAAATACATGATATATAAATTAGCATTTATATCCTACATGTTACCCTTTTCCGGAAACAACTAGAGGATATAAGCTTATAGAAGTCACTCTTCACAATGGCGAGTGACTAAAAAACAAAATGGGAACATCCACTCGTTGTTCCAATACAAAGAAATTCAATATGAAGTATAATGATTCAATATCAACATAGCAACGGACTATTTTATTAGGTGTTCAATAAATTACTATGGGAATGTTTACTAAATCTTTGTAAAGTAATTGCTATTTATTGCACTCATTGTTCACAGCAAGTCCGTATAGGCCAGTTTCTATCTGATGCTTTTCCAATTCACTGCGGGCTAAAGCAGGGACATGCACTATCACCATTACTTTTTAACTTCGCTCTAGAATATGCCATTAGGAAAGTTCAGGATAACAGGCAGGGTTTGGAATTGAACGGGTTACATCAGCTTCTTGTCTAAGACGATGACGTGAATATGTTAGGAGAAAATTCACAAACGATTAGGGAAAACACGGAAATTCTAGTTGAAGCAAATAAAGCGATAGGGTTGGAAGTAAATCCCGAAAAGACAAAGTAGATGATTATGTCTCGTGAACAGAATATTGTGCGAAATGGAACTATAAAAATTGGAGATTTATCCTTCGAAGAGGTGGAAAAATTCAAATATCTTGGAGCAACAGTAACAAACATAAATGACACTCGGGAGGAAATTAAACGCAGAATAAATCTGGGAAATGCGTGTTATTATTCGGTTGATTAGCTTTTGTCATCTAGTCTTCTGTCAAAAAATCTGAAAGTTAGAATTCATAAAACAGTTATATTACCGGTTGTTCTGTATGGTTGTGAAACTTGGACTCTCACTTTGAGAGAGGAACAGAGATTAAGGGTGTTTGAGAATAAGGTTCTTAGGAAAACATTTGGGGCTAAGAGGGATGAAGTTACAGGAGAATGGAGAAAATTACGCAACGCAGAACTGCACGCATTTTATACTTCACCTGACATAATAGGGAACATAAAATCCAGACGTTTGAGATGGGCAGGGCATGTAGCACGTATGGGCGAATCCAGAAATGCATATAGAGTGTTAATTGGGAGGTCGGAGGGAAAAAGACCTTTGGGGAGGCTGAGACGTAGGTGGGAAGATATTAAAATGGATTTGAGGGAGGTGGGATATGATGGTAGAAACTGGATTAATTTTGCTCAGGATAGGGACCAATGGAGGGCTTATGTGAGGGCGGCAATGAACCTCCGTGTTCCTTAAAAGCCAGTAAGTAGGTAAGTAAGTAAGTAAGTAAGTAAGTATTGCACTCATAGTTAGACAAAAAACAATAAAAACTTCAATAAGTCAATACATTATCTAACTTACAGAAATACATTGATTTTCCTTTGTGATATTTTCGCTACAATTTGACAAATGTAGGAGACAGTAAAATTCCTCGAAGTCCCCTCTCCAATAGACAATAACAACGTTCTAGTTCCAACTATTTGTATTTCCTTGAAACATAAATACCACATCACGTTATACAGTTAATTTCTACCGAAATTAGACGTCTAAATTTACCTCTGATCCGAGTAGAGATGTACTCCTATGTCTTCAAGTCTATCTAGAAGGCGAGAGACCCTAGAAGCTTTCGAAAACATCTGTGGCCCTTTCCTCCACCCTACCTCAACTCAGAGACTGCCCACCCTCCAGTATAAATTACAACACCACTTTGGGCCGTCTTTGATTCACAGTTTAATGGAAAAGTGGTACAAGTTTAACTCCGAACCTTGTTTTCCCAGAGGACACATTCAGATAACAAGGGATGGGACGTCGTCCTAAAGCATTAAGTGAATACTGGGGGTCGTGTCGGGAGCATGGTCATTTAAAACTGTTCTTGTGTCGCTTTTTCGAGCAGAACTTGTAAGTCCGTAGCTCGTTGCTGTGCGGTATACCCGAGTGAAATAACAATAATACCAACAGTCATTTGTGGTACCATTTTAATGTTTACATTCGTTTTAGAAAGTAATTGGTTATGCTTTATGAACGTGTCTTTTTATTCTGAAAAAAAAAAAAATAAATAAATTGACAATACCGGTACCGTTAAAATAGAGCAATAATAAAATGAGAATGGCGGACTTTGAAGAAAATGGACCACACAATGTTTCACTGGACGTTTCATTACAAAACATTAGACCTCTTTCGTAAGAATTAGGGAGATAAATGCCTGAATTGCTATTGGTTCTCTTCCACTACCGTAAAATTGGGCGACTTTGGTCTCTCTACAGAATTATAATAAAATTCTTTATTTTAGTGGTTGCTGTGAAGCTAATTATAACAATGACATACTATTTTACTCCTATAAGTCCCGTCGCTCTAATTTCCGGCAGCCAATCGCGTTGCAGGTCGGCTACATTTAAACTTGTGCGTCTTGTGATTCGCTGCTGATGGCATTATCCACTTCCTAAGGTTCGATAAATACTTAATATAATCGCCCGCCATTTTGGCTCTTTCGTTGGCGTTCGCAGAAAGTACACGAAGATGTTATTTTGAGCTCAATTAGTTCTTAATTACAGTGCGTTTGATTTATTATCATAGGAGCTACGACATGATAATGTTTGACGGTGTGGCAAATAGATTCCTCGTATGGTAGCTCGGCAACGAAAGAACAAAAATGGCGAACGATACTACCTACCTAGACTTTATAGAGCCTTCACTTCCTAAGACGTAAGCAAAGAGGAGGAGTCACGCCGGAAATAACAGCGTCGCGACTATACTTTCCTGTAGAACTATATTCTTCCATTGTTGAAAAATTATCGAAGCTGCATTCGAATAATTACTCATTAACTCAGCGCGAATTTAATAATATTTCAGAAGGTATAGAGAAACATCCAAGATTGGACTCATTATTGTGTTTCTGGCTGTTGGCGAGTATAAAAAATTATTTATTGGATACAAGCTTTGTCTTTTGCTATGAACTGCTACGAAAACGAAATTTAAATTGCTAGTTCTTTTTCTTTTTTTTTTTTTGTGGGTTTGGACATGGGTCGTGTGTATAAGAATGGGTTTTGTTCCTATAATGAAAGAAACATTAAAAAAAACTGCATCCATTTTTCTTACTATAACATTTTTTCATGTTTTAATTTAAAATTTTAACTCTGAACTTTAAAGACAATATAAATGTAAGCGTTGTAAGAAAATGAAATAAAATTGTATTTGTGTTTGCACAATGAAAATAACATGCTTCCATTTTTCTTGTTAAACATGTTTTTTCATGTTTAAATGCGATATTTGGATTTTGAACTCTTAAAAAAAAATAATAATAATAACAACAATAATAACAATGATGATAATGATAAAAATGATACTAATAAGAATAATGACAATAATAATGATGATAAAAATACTGATAAAAATTATAATTATAATGGTAAAAATGATAATAACAATGATAATAATAATTTTTTTTACTTATTTAGAATATTAACGTGCAAAACAACAGCACAAGGCCAATTACAGTTTTGCACAAGATGCAAAACAAAACAAAACAACAAATGATGATGAGAATGAATGATAGAAATGGCAATGAGATGGAATACAGTCAATATAATAGTCTACATTAATCTTTGACCAAATGCAACAAAATAAATAGCAATATCTGACAATAATAACAAGTAAGAATATATCATGATAAACTCAAAAGGTGTATACTACACATTAAATGGATGCAAGTTCAATCCATGCAAATTAGCCTATTTTATACATCTGCAGACCGGAGAGAGTTTTAATTTCTATTATAAAAATGTTATGAAATCTTAAACCCTTAGTTCATAATAATAACCCTTAGTTAATAACAATAATAATAATAATAATAATAATAATAATAATAATAATAATAAAAATTAAAATAATAATAATAATGATAATAATGATAAAATGATAATAAGAATAATAATAATAATGATAATAATAATGATAATAATAATAACAATGATGATAATGATGAAATTGAAAATAATAATGGTAAAAATGATAATAATAATAATAATAATAATAATAATAAGAATAATGATAATAATAATGATAATAAATAATAATAATAATAATACCGTTTTTCTCCATTACCTATATTTTCTAACAGAGTTCCTTCATTGTTGGCCCGTATGCAAATGATGTAGCAGGTACATGACTTGCGATATACTAGGCTGTGGTTTCATAAAATAAATGTTGTGATTGTAGTTATGAAAAATGCATTTAACACATTTATCCGTAATGAAGCATTACTTACTGATCACTAAATGTTAAGAAAATTTGGTGGTGAACAGCTCGTATTTTAATGAATTTTTAAATATTTTAATGTTCACTAGTTAATGTTTCATTTGGATTGATTTTTTGAAGCTTCGTGAAACCGGCCTTAACTATTTTTATCAGGGCAGGTCGGAAAGTAATTATTTTACGTAGTAACATGTTGGTTAGGACGTTCAAAGTTGACAGATAGTTTGAACCTTGCGCTACAGACAGCAATGATTTGATCGGATGTCACCCTGGCGGGACGAGCTGTAACTACTGAGTAAAAATGGCGCATTTTGTACCATCGTTCACTTGTGAAGGGCAGCGGGGTGTAGTCGGTTTTTTTTTTTTTTTCCGAAAAACTAAAAATTTGAGTGAAATCCACAGGGAAATGTTGGAGGTGTATGTCGCTTGATTGTCTGGACCATAGCAACATCTCCAGGTGATGCAGGTTCTTCGAAGAAGTCCTCCGACGAAGCACGTTCTGGCCGACCAGTGACCGCTGCAACACCACCTAATGTCAGAGGCATCATTAAGACATTAAGGCGGCAATCATCCACCCTACAGCCCAGATCTCGCACCGTCTGACTTTCACCTCTTTGGACCAATGAAGAAATTCCTACGTATTCGTGCGCAGGTGGCTATACGCCCAAAAAACAGAGTTTTATGAACGAGCTGTACTGAATATGGTGTCACGATGAGAGAAATGTGTCGAAAGACTGGGTTCCAATGTCGAAGGATAGGTAAAACCTGTAGCTTTCTTGTACATTATTTAATTTTGCTTACCTATGAAGTATGTTGCCACAAAAAATTGTAGTGCGTTAGTTTGCGATCCACCCTCGTACGTCATGATTACCAAAAATGTTTTTTTGTCTATGTTCAGTATTGTTTATTATTTAATGTTTCTAAATACAAAATAAATGTAAAGTAGTCGCAAAAAAAAAACCGGACCGACCCTTGTAGCTGATTCCAGAGTCTTGTTCACTCCAGAGCACGATAGACTGATAACTAAGACTTTCGTGGTTCGAATCCTGCCTGTGAAAGAAACTTTTTTTTTGTTCCTTACTCAAATTGATTCCCAATACTTTTCGATTGCAGCGATATTTCACTACTTAATTAACTTATTATCCCCAGAACATGAATTTAATTTGGAGAGATTTATTAAAGGATGCATTCAAGACTAATTTAGAAAAATGTTAAACGAATTATCTTTGCACCAAATGAGTGGTCTCTGAACCAAAATGATAGCATTTTAATTATTTAATTTTTTTTTTGAATTCTAAATAATAATATATTTATTAATACTATACACTTGAGCTACATTAGGCATTGCAGCCCGAAAGAGCAGAAGCTCGTGCTCGGGCGCAGTTCAGATCAGTTATACAAAATATATATCAAAATTACGAGAGTTCATTGAGCACAATAACATTAATAAATGGTAAAATAATACAGCATGTAATAATAGGGTCTATATACAAATAGAAAATACAAAAGTACATGAATATTAGAGTATCAATTTTTAACTCAATTAGCTTAAACAATTAAATAATTAATCTGATTTGTTTCTTAAATCTATGTGTGTTAAGTGTACTTAGCTCAGGGTAAGCTCTAATTAATGTATTATATATTTTGGATCCAAAATTTCTGCTGTGTTTTAATCCAGCAGTTGTGTGGCATTTGGGAGCATTTAGAAAGAAACTGAAGTTTTGTCTCGTCTGGTATTCATGAGGATCAAATTTAAATTTATTGTGGTTTTTATGGAAGTAAATCAGCAATGCTGATTAGAAAATTAAATAGAATTTAAATTAAGTAGCATATTAAACGATTTATTCTTCTATCAAACACGAATGTTCCCTGGACCCAATGTTCTACTTTAATTATGTAATTACTTTATATTTATTTCTAATAAGTGCAGCGGAGCGCACGTGTACGGCTAGTTGGACAATAAAGTGATTCCTAGATAGTTGATATATTTAACCCTAATCTGCCCGGTTTTCTGACATGTGACGATTTTTGTAATTTCTTCAACATTTGTTCAAACTTACGTCCTTATTATGGAATTAAACTCGGTTTTGTTTAAAATAATCTACTTTCAAAGATAAGGGGTGGTACCATACGGTACCGCTAGGCAGATACGGGTGCAATATTTCTTTTCTTCAGATTTCATCATTATAATTCGTTATTTATTAGAATGACAGAAAAACTTCACTATATCAATCACTATCTTTTATTATTTTATTTCTTGTATGATAATAACAGGGCAATGGAGCTAGCTTTTACAAAGAGCAAGGGTTCGCACCTCAATGCTCCTTGGTTTAGTTGCACTTCCTAAGATTTTACATATCATTTTTCGAAACATTTTACACAGAGTCCCACTTCTCTCGTAATGCATTGCGTGAGTATACGAGGACCTCCAGCCAGTCCTCGCAGGTTATCAAAGTACGTACAGTCGGAAGGGTAGGCTCGTCATATCATGTGGTAAGTTGTCGAGCATTTCAACGAGAGGTGCTGCACATTTACCATAATCAAATTCAAAGTGATCATTTGCACTTACACTCTTCCCTTGGCATATTTAAAAAGATATCAGATATGCCCATAAGCAATGTTTAGGCACCATAATTGAAGCCGAACCTTTCCCCTGATGAAATGTTTGCAGGATGACGTCTATAGGGAATCATACATTCATCAAAATTCATACATTATGCCAGAATGTAATTTTTCATAAATCTCTCCTTCATCAATTTTATCAGAGGTCGGAGCTTTCACATTTTGTCTTGCCGATCTAAAATTTGGTATTATCGATCACACCACATGCAATCGTAAACTAATTCATTACGTGTCCAGTGCATTTTCCTAGTAGCAGCTTCTGCTAGGTACAAAACTGTAGCCATTGAAGAGAAGAATTCCGATTAAGGACTTCATTTCTTCAGCTGTTATTCATAAACCTTGTACATTTAGAAATAAAGCATAACGCTGGTTTTCTGTTACAAAATAAAATCAGTAAAAAAAGTACAAGTCTCCAGGTATCGATCAAATTCCAGCAGAATTAATACAAGAGGGTGGGAGTGCATTATATAGCGAAATTTATAAACTTGTACTTGCTATTTGGGAAAAGGAAATTGTACCAGAACAATGGAAGGAGTCCATAATTGTACCTATTTTTAAAAAGGGGTACAAAACCAACTGTGGTAACTTTCGAGGAATATCACTTTTGTTGACTTCGTACAAAATTTTGTCCAATATTCTTTTGAGAAGATTAACTCCGTACGTAGATGAAATTATTGGGGATCATCAGTGCGGTTTTCGGCGTAATAGATCGACAATTGATCAGATTTTTGTATTCGACAGATAATGGAGAAAAATGGGAGTATAAGGGTACAGTACATCAGTTATTCATAGATTTCAAAAGGCTTATGACTCGGTTAAGAGGGAAGTATTATATGATATTCTTATTGAATTTGGTATTCCCAAGAAACTAGTTCGATTAATTAAAATGTGTCTCAGTGAAACATACAGCAGAGTCCGTATAGGTCAGTTTCTATCTGATGCTTTTCCAATTCACTGCGGGCTAAAGCAAGGAGATGCACTATCACCTTTACTTTTTAACTTCGCTCTAGAATATGCCATTAGGAAAGTTCAGGATAACAGGCAGGGTTTGGAATTGAACGGGTTACATCAGCTTCTTGTCTATGCGGATGACGTGAATATGTTAGGAGAAAATACACAAACGATTAGGAAAACACGGAAATTTTACTTGAAGCAAGTAGAGCGATCGGTTTGGAAGTAAATCCCTAAAAGACAAAGTATATGATTATGTCTCGTGACCAGAATATTGTACGAAATGGAAATATAAAAATTGGATATTTATCCTTCGAAGAGGTGGAAAAATTCAAATATCTTGGAGCAACAGTAACAAATATAAATGACACTCGGGAGGAAATTAAACGCAGAATAAATATGGGAAATGCGTGTTATTATTCGGTTGAGAAGCTCTTATCATTCAGTCTGCTGTCCAAAAATCTGAAAGTTAGAATTTATAAAACAGTTATATTACCGGTTGTTCTGTATGGTTGTGAAACTTGGACTCTCACTTTGAGAGAGGAACATAGGTTAAGGGTGTTTGAGAATAAGGTGCTAAGGAAAATATTTGGGGCTAAGCGGGATGAAGTTACAGGAGAATGGAGAAAGTTACACAACACAGAACTGCACGCATTGTATTCTTCACCTGACATAATTAGGAACATTAAATCCAGACGTTTGAGATGGGCAGGGCATGTAGCAAGTATGGGCGAATCCAGAAATGCATATAGAGTGTTAGTTGGGAGACCGGAGGGAAAAAGACCTTTAGGGAGGCCGAGACGTAGATGGGAGGATAATATTAAAATGGATTTGAGGGAGGTGGGGTATGATGATAGAGACTGGATTAATCTTGCACAGGATAGGGACCGCTGGCGGGCTTATGTGAGGGCGGCAATGAACCTTCGGGTTCCTTAAAAGCCATTTGTAAGTAAGTAAGTAAGTAAGTAACATTACAGTCAAAGAATACTTTAAATAATTCTGTAGGCTATTTTCCTCTATAAAATGTGTAGTCAACTACAGGAAAATTGCTACTATTAGAAGGGGGATGTTCATCATGTATCTACGGTTTTCGTGTGAGTTTGGCCGTTTCTTTCTTGGTTACGCTTTCTTTCTGTATTTTGTGAGCACGGAATTAAACTACTTGTTCTCATCTCATCTTCATTCTTAGACTCAAACCTCCTTCAATTCTTGAAAGTAAAAGTTTTCTTTATGTTTTCTTATTTCTTCTAACTTTCTTTATTTGTCACTCACTATCTTCATCACAGTTATATAATTCATATGCCTTTCACCGCAATAAAATTGATTTCCTAAGAGATTATCAAGTAAACCACCTGTATCTTTCTCTCTATAATCTTCATCAGAATTCACTGTGACGTCTGGTGGTTCAATATAGATAGTACTTAGATTATAATACTGTCATCCTCTACGATTCTTACAGTTTCAGTAAGTGTTACGTTCCAGGAACCATAATAAATTATCAATGTGAATGCTATAAGAAGGAAAAATCGATTCCTTACAAAATGCTACGGCATCTGCCTAGTGGTACCGTACGGTACCAGACTAACTCTACGTCATATATATTTGGCAGTTCGTATATTTATAGTGAAAACATGAATTGAATGCTTTACTATAAACCTTTTCCAATGTATGAAATCAGGATTTATTCAAAATTATAATCCTAATTGAATGTATTCAAATATTTACTTCAAACAGATACCAAAGTTGAGTGATTCAAGAAAATGTGTATAATTACCGAACGCCACTACGCACACCAAGCCAAATAACTTCAAAATATTATTTTCCTAACAAGGGCTGGAATGTCAGTGAGTAAATTAGACAATGAGAAATTGTGAAAATAATCATTGTTGCCAACACAGCGACTGGAAACTACTATATGTACCTGTAGTACCGTACGGTACCGCTAGGCAGATTCGGGTTAAATACAGATTCAAATAAAGATCAAATTATGTAACACCATAAAATTCTTAAGGGAAATGGGTAGTGATACTGCGCGAATAAAAAATTTTAATACAAAAGTTTAGTTGAATATTTCTAGGCTTCTAGTGCTTAGAATGGAATAAAAATTTCCAGGCTTATACAATCAATCATTCTGAATTCAGTGGTATAAAAGACAACTAATTAGTTTCGTATCTAAGTGCAAAAGAAAGGCCCTAACTGATAATCTGTTTTCCCACTTTGCTAAGTGCACCTCATTCTTCAGGTGCACATTACGTGCTACAATCTTCACTCATATACCTTGTATTTTTTAAAGTTATCTTTAGTAATGTGTATTGTAAATTCCAAAGAAAAATTTAGTTAAATATTTCACCCCTAGTGAAACAGAAAAAATATTGAACTTTGTTTACAATTTTTCAATGCATATATTTTTTTTCTCGTGTTGTGTATGTGATATTCTTAAACCCGTAGGTCTACTATGTAGAACAAAGGCTGCAGAAAATGGTGTAAAAATTTCATGTAAATTGATTCAGTAATTTCAGAGAAAAATGCACTTAAGTCTGAAAAATATCAACTTATCGAAAACTGTGTTTAAAACAAAAGAAGAATGTATGACTTACATGCACTGCAAAATTTAAAGAGGTCATTTAAAAGGCTTATCTGCAGAATCACCCCCAACACTATTTATATTGTTTTAAAGAGCAGTTCTGTATTTTATTTTAAAACACAAAACAAAAAATCGGATTTTTCACCCCTAATCACTACCTGGTTCCCTTAAATAAATATTAAATGTAAACAATCAAATAATTTTAAAATACTTCAAAGGAACAATTTCTATGGAATCACGATCTTTAGGCCACTTTTGCGAGACGCTGATTGGGTCATACGAACCACGTGCCATCCTGCAATACACCCGTAACCCCAGCAACATCTTCGCGATATTGTTACGACTCCGACATGTTGGAAGAGGGTCGCCCTGGCATAACTTTATTCCCGTTGTATATGGATGAAGTTTGGAAATTCCCCGCTCCTAAGTTCTTAGGAAGAAAATCCCTTTACTGACTTGGAACTTCAAGAGGAGGGGTAAATGGGAGTGGGAAAGGTTACGAACCCTCTGCGTATTCAGTGGATTTTGAAAAGAAAATATAAGCTCCAGTTAATTTTCACAACTTTTCTAACGTAACAGAACTGTAATTATTTTTGCAATACAACACGGAAGATATCCCGGTTTATTTCCTCGGGACTCCAAAGCTACAGCTTACCAAGACTGAGTTGTAATTAAAACAAAAGACTACATATTCTTCTGAGAGCACAGACAGTGCAATGTAACATTTCTTAAGCTATTCGGTTTCTTACTTTATCCGTTTATTCCTATATCTGACTAAAACAATAATTAATATCCATATCTTACTCTACAGGGATATCATTTTATTTTTACTTCAATTTTTATTGTACCTGAGTTTTTGAATGTACTTCACTCCCACCCCTTCTACTAATGACGTTCCAACTGTCCTGCACACAGAACCAAGACCGCAGTGAGTTAGTGAGTATAGTATGTTTCAGAAATATGTTCGCGTTTTCTAGTGACGAAAGAGCTTTCAATATTGAATCATATTTTCGCACAGGTACTGTCCTCCGTTTGCATACGTCGCATCCCGATTACCCCCACCTGCTTCTGCTCGCCCCTCTGTAAAGGCTAGTGGCTGGGCTGTCTTAGATCTTTTCTGAAAACAATAATTTCTGTAAGGAATTGGACGTCTACGTAATATTATACAACTGTTTAAAATAACTTAAATAAAAGGGCCTTGTTGAGTAATTAACTGTAGCGTGATTTTCCCCCTTTCTACGACCCTGCGACATAACCACTTGGACGGACAGTAGATAGCATATCTGAATAATTTTATCTGTGCGGGTCGGGCAGAAGTGAAGATTCAATTTACAGTACGTAAGGTACTCTTTTATAGAGTAGGTACAGAATTATTTCAACATGAGTTACTAGTGCGAAGAACGAAACAGGTAATAATTGGAATTAGACACAATAGTCTATAGTGCGATAATATGCACAAAAGAACTGAAGCCTGTATCGAAATGAAAGGCCATCATTTTCAAAAATGTGTTTAAGTATCCATATTATGATTATTTTTCAATTTAACTTAAATCTCTATATTGTAGCTAATGTCCTGTAGACAGTATAATATACACTGCATAATGAATACGTTCGCATGGATAACTCAGTTCGTGAGTAAAAATACTCATTGTTAATACAGTATTGTATTTTGATTAAACAAAAACCTAATGAAAATTATCAAACTCAAAATTGCGATATTTCCTAGTTTACGTAAATGGATGAACTACTTTTCTTCCCTCCTATACCTAATAAAGTGATTTGTTTGTATTTTACGCCAGTATCGTCGAACTCCAGTTGTGGAAGGGGGTAGCAAACGATGTTTCCGGTTCTCGATCCGTTAATTAAAAGATATAGCCTTATTAATATTAAAAATGTTAGTAAAAATAAAATGATGTCCCTGTATATCGATTGTAAGGAATATGGCTCCATTAAAAACATTAAGGCCCGGTTTTATAAATACGCTTATCTAAAAATTATGGTAAACCTAAGTTAAACCTAACCATGAGTTTAACTCAACGTGCCGTATTACAGAGTCTCGGTTAAGTTAAACCGTAGTGGAATACGATTGGTATGCGCAACTGTTTAATTATATTATTGATGTAAAATAGCCGATGCTAGTGGAGAATGAAAATAAATTCTCTAAAGAGCAAAGCCATTAGGTTTACAAGAAAAAGAAATAAAATAATCGCATCGTATATGATAGGGGTGAAACCATTCCGGAAGTTAACAAATGTAAATACCTAGGAATAACATTTAGCAGCGATCTCGGCGGGGGGGAACACGTTACAGACATAGCGGGAAAAGCATGGAGAGCGTTACACTTTGTGATGAGGGTACTAAGAAAAGGCTCTGACAAATCCAAAGAGATTGCATATAAATCACTAGTACGTCCAGTAATGGAACATGGTGCTGCATGTTGGGATCCTTACAGATTAGAACATATTAAGACATTGGAAAAGATTAAAAAAAAAACGGGCTTTCAAGTGTTGTAATAATTCACCATTAAAATAGGACACACTCACGGATCGGAGAACGCGAATTCGATTATGCGCAATGTTCAAAACATACAGAGGTGAGCCTGCCTGGACAGAAATAAAATATAGGTTGCAGCCGCCAAATTACTCTTCAAGGAACGACCACTCATATAAATTGAGGGAAAGAAGACAGAGGACGGACACTGGAAAGTTTTCTTTTCTCAATCGTACTATCAGGGACTGGAATGCTTTACCTACAGACTTACTAAAGGCTTTACCAATAACCAAAAATGTATTTAAAAATAGGCTTAAGGACTTTACTAATAGACGGTAGTATATTATACACACTACTTAAAGGGTGTAATTGATATCTTGTTATTTGAAGTGTTCTATCAGTGAGGAAGTGTGTTGTGTCAGTGAAGTGTGTAGTGTCAGTGAAGTTTATTGTGTAAGTGAAGTGTGTTGGTATCAGTGAAGTGGCTGTGCAAAGTATTTGAACAGTGAAATGGTTAGAATTGTTAGTGAAATCAGGTAGAATCAGTGCAGTGAGTGAGTTCACAGCGAAATAAGTGTAGTGCCGAAAGGTACTTGTGCAGGTATGGACCTGTCATACTCGTGGGTCTTAGTTCGAACTTAGGGTTAAGATACAAATTAGATTTACTTTAAATGTTATTTTAAGTGACCATGCTTCATTTTAATTTAGGATGCTCCTTGTTATTATTATTATTATTATTATTATTATTATTATTATTATTATTATTATTATTATTATTTTATTGCTATTATTATTATTATTATTATTATTATTATTATTATTATTATTATTATTAATTATTGTTTTTATTAGTTGTGTTTATTATTGTCATTATTGAGTGTAATTAATTACCACTGGCACCGGGTATATATCCAATTGCAGTGTGAATAAATACATACATACATACATACATACATACATACATACATTAAGAAAACTTTTGTTCTTCGATGTCAGAGAGAGTATAACAAAAAAACCTAATATCGTGTACTTCAGTATGCTTGTCAGACTTAACCTCAAATAGTTTCTTAACGCTAGCTACGAACGTTATACTCCCAAACACAATGCAGCCAAACTAAACCTTGCATGACCTTCAGCGACGTAACTCCATACAGAATCAACTGAGTAATGAAGTAATAATACTAGTGTGCGTATTTTTGTGTTGTCTACGTAGAATATTTATGAAACAGAATTCAATCAAACAATAAAATTGTTTTTACGAGTCTAGTAAAATTAGGTAATAATATTAGTGTTTATGAATCAGGCCCCATAGTAAATCTTACCAACAGACTGTCTGCCACACACAGTACAATGCGCAATAGGTTTATAGTAGATTTACGGACACCTCCGAAATCTTCCATCGTTTTCAGTATGTCTACTACCAGAGGAAAAATAACGCAGCTCAACTAGTAACTGATGCAGAGATTCAACAGAATGTTTTAAAAAATAAAAAAGGAATCATTTATATTTTCAAATAATCTTTAAATTCAAACCCTAAAATACATATTTTTGCACTTTCTCGTTTTTCTGTTGCATGTTGTATCCCAGTTTCACAGAAATGTTTGAACGGAGCCGCCATTTTAAGTTGACTATCTATGTAAGAAACAAATTACGATCGCAAAGCATGTTTTACAGTACTGTAAAGAATTTGGAGTTTTAAATGTTGGCAAACAAAGAAACAAATGCTAGGGTAGTGATAAAATCAAATAAATGCTAGGGAAGCGATAAAATTTAAAAAGAAGGCTAGGGAAGCGATAAATTGTGCGATAAGCAGCCATGATTGGTTGAAAGACGTCCTTTCGTACCGTTTTATTGGTCAAAAGTAGTATGACGTAGTAAAAGCGTAATAGTCATCATAAAATCGTCATCATCTTAACATCAAATTCCCACAATTATAATGAAATGCTGTATTGGTCTAAGGCATCGGTAAGGGAACTACCAGGCACAGCAATAATAACTAGACACACATTGTTTTGTGTGCTGACTCTTCCAAACTTTATCGCAAATGTATTCCACCTCCTAAAGAAAGCATTACTGTACAGGCACCAGAATCGTCATTTATCTAGACAGACAATGAATAACATTCTGATTGCAGAGGAAATGAAAGACGACGGCGAAATGAAAGGAGTCTCCATCCCCGCCTCAATTCTATTTTCACAGAGTCTTGATTTTAATAAAATTTCTGTTGGAACATTTTGGCATTCATTTCGTGGCAAGGCCGGTCTTCGTCGCCATTGCTCTTATGAGAGGACGTCTGAAGTGACAGTTGGAAGAGGAAAAGATAGCAAAAAAATAAATCACAAGAACCCACCTACAGACACTGCAAAAGGGGGGAAGTAAGAAAAGAGGGTAGATGTAAACTTTACAAGACAGAAAAAAGACAAGCAGGCTTTACTAGCATTTCGGGGAAGAGCAGAAAAAAGATAGAGGAGACAAAATAAAAGGAAGGTGACATCTTTGTACTACCTTATCTTGACGTGGCACGAGTAGACACTGACAGGACCAACAATTGAAGGCGGAACAATGAACTGTACGAGAAGTGAGAGACGAGAACAGATGAAGGAGCCTCTATTCCAGGGTCTGAGTTTGTTTCCAGTCCACTGGCATAAAATAATCCATTAAAACAATATTTCCTTACACACTGAAACTTGCTTACGTCATTTAGGAAGTAAAACCACAAGCTTACAATAGAAATGTAGCGGGATCAATAAGTAATTAAGAAACATGCATTTCACATAAATTTAAACTATAGACTACTGGTGGCGTTAAGCTGAAGGATTTTTTTTAATGTTTTTGTAAGCAAAATTCGGAATTCTGGTGGACAAACTCAGAGGTTGAATACTCTACCGTGGCTCTCTCGTTTTTCCCACACACCTTCATGTCATAACAAATATTGTTTTAGGATACCGTGTACGAATTTCGCTGAGAGGAATTTTTTCAGACAGATGGTTGTTTCACAGTATTGTGATCACTGTCTATAATAATAATAATAATAATAATAATAATAATAATAATAATAATAATAATAATAATAATAATAATGATTTATTTAACCTGGCAGAGTTAAGGCCATACGGCCTTCTCTAACACTCAACCAGAAACACAAACACTACAAATTTACAAAGTACACTACAATTTTACACACAAAACTGAATAAGATAATAATAATAAAATGTAAACAACAAGTACGAAGAGATCAGACATAATATATAACATAGAGAAGGAAAGAAAAAAGCATAATAAAATATGAACAGCAGGTCAAAAATAAATGAGGCATACAAAGTATAAAAAAGAAGACAATTATTGATAATAATAATAATAATAATAATAATAATAATAATAATAATAATAATAATGATTTATTTAACCTGGCAGAGTTAAGGCCATACGGCCTTCTCTAACACTCAACCAGGAGTAAAAACTGCGTCACAAAAACACTACAAATTTACAAAGTACACTACAATTTTACACACAAAACTAAATAAGACAATAATAATAAAAATGTAAACAATAAGTAAGAAGAGATCAGACATAATATATAACATACAGAAAGAAAGGAAAAAGCATAATAAAATATGAACAGCAGGTCAAAAATAAATGAGGCATACAAAGTATAAAAAAGAAGACAATTATTGATAATAATAATAATAATAATAATAATAATAATAATAATAATGATTTATTTAACCTGGCAGAGTTAAGGCCATACGGCCTTCTCTAACACTCAACCAGGAGTAAAAACTGCGTCACAAAAACACTACAAATTTACAAAGTACACTACAATTTTACACACAAAACTGAATAAGACAATAATAATAAAAATGTAAACAATAAGTAAGAAGAGATCAGACATAATATATAACATACAGAAAGAAAGGAAAAAGCATAATAAAATATGAACAGCAGGTCAAAAATAAATGAGGCATACAAAGTATAAAAAATAAGACAATTATTGATAATAATAATAATAATAATAATAATAATAATAATAATGATTTATTTAACCTGGCAGAGTTAAGGCCATACGGCCTTCTCTAACACTCAACCAGGAGTAAAACTGCGTCACAAAAACAGTACAAATTTACAAAGTACACTACAATTTTACACACAAAACTGAATAAGACAATAATAATAAAAATGTAAACAATAAGTAAGAAGAGATCAGACATAATATATAACATACAGAAAGAAAGGAAAAAGCATAATAAAATATGAACAGCAGGTCAAAAATAAATGAGGCATACAAAGTATAAAAATAAGACAATTA
Organism: Periplaneta americana; assembly: GCA_025594305.2. Lineage (NCBI taxonomy): Eukaryota > Metazoa > Arthropoda > Insecta > Blattodea > Blattidae > Periplaneta > Periplaneta americana. The sequence continues at coordinate 3,157,782 of JAJSOF020000005.1, forward strand.
TTGATAATAATAATAATAATAATAATAATAACAATAATAATAATAAATAAGAATAGTAATAATAATGATAATAACAATAATAATAATAACAGGCCTAATAGTAATAATAATACTAATAGTAGTAATAAAATAGTGCAGTACAAAGCATACAATGAATACAATATTTTTAAGTACACACAGTAAGGAAAATTATGATTATATGTAGCTCAACTTATCACATTAGAGATATACCATTACCGGAAAATATGAAAACAAAAATATAAAATAAGTCACATATCACTAGAACATAAAAAAATGTGAATACGTTGAAACATGCAATACAACACTTGTCATAATAGTAAGTTAGTTTGGCAACTCGTCATAAGATAATTTTCTAACTTGGATTTGAAAGATTTCAATGTTCGGCAGCCCTTGACTTCAGGCGGCAGAGAGTTCCAGTGACGAGAAGTAGCAACAGTGAAAGATGAGGAATACAGAGATGATGTGTGAAGTGGAATTTCTAGCATGTCTATAGAGGATTTCACGCTGAGAAAAAAGCATTGAGCATATCGGGCTATTCCATCAAATGATCAGTTGCCATAGAAACGCGTACCTACTACATAGCTTGTACAATGTACTAGGCAAGGCGCATATAATCAATGCTTTTTCTTAATGTGGAATCATCTATAACAACAGCGTCAGACGGATAGGCTCAAAGTGCGATAATCGCTGACAGATGGGGGTTTGCTCCTGACTTTAAAACGAAGGACGCCACCCGGCAAGACCTGTTACTATCCGAAGGATGCCAATCGCAAGCCGCCAAAGTGGCGCCCCATTGGTATTCGGGAAAGGTCTTCAGATAGATTACGCAGAGAGTTGGAGGAAACAGGTATGGGATTTATAATCGGGGAATATTGCAGGAACTAGAGAAATGTCTGGCGGACAGTCAAGAAACGACTGTAGGACATAGACAGGCAAATAACAGAAGGGGAATGTAGGGATAAGATTGGTCTGGATATCCAATCGATGATTAAAACGATGTATGCCCTAGTTAAGATAATATGAATAGTCTATTAAATATACGAGGTCACTCAATAAGTCGCAAATTGAAAGGACAGGGACCTCTCAAATTGCAGATTAGATTACACGGCGCTTCTTCCGACGGCCTTCACATGCTTTGTCATCGAACAACAGATGACAGCGTCTTGCCATCCTAACGGCAAACACCAGCCAACTCCTCCTCGCCCCGTTCCGTGATCCATTGATCAATGTCAGCCCCCCTCGCATATGTGGTACCTAAGAGGTTACGTCCAATTTCGGCTTCCCCTTCAAAATTTTCTAGAGCTCCTTCAGGGGAGCAGCGTAACCCGGAGTGAGACTAGTGGCCAACAGGCTTGGAGCTCACATATTTAGTTTTGTACAGCCCCCAACCCCTTGCAAGGACGCGTTCTGCGTATCTTTTAAATTTTCCTCCCAATTCTCCTTCGATTTTTCGATTTTCGAAAACAAATTGGGGAACCGAGTTATACCTCTATGGAGAAAGCAGAGAAGGCAGACGGGCTTAATCTGATTTCGTTTAGGAGCTTAGAATGTCTAAGGTCCGTAAATGACGGTAAATCCTCGTGAATCACCCTGTATAATGTAAACAATAAATCAGTAGAAATGAGACATAATATACGAGTATAACGTATAAAAAGGAAAAGGCATAATAAAATTTGAACAGTAAGTCAAAATAAATGACAAATACAAGCTATAAAAATATGGGATAATAATAATAATAATAATAATAATATTAATAATAATAATAGTTATTTAACCTGTCAGAGTTAAGGCCATACGGCAGAAGTAAAATTGTGATAAAAAAGCACTACAAATTTACGAAATACAGAACAAAAAAAAAAAACAAAACTGAAGTAGATAGACCTAATCATAATACGATATAAACCACAAGTCAGTAGAAATGAGACATAATATATAACATACAGAAAGAAAGGAAAAACTATAGTAAAATGGGAACAGAAAGTCAAAATAAATTAGCCATACAAAGTATAAAATGTGAGACAATAATAACAATAATAATAATAATAATAATAATAATAATAATAATAATAATAATAATAATAGTTATTTAACCTGTCAGAGTTAAGGCCATACGGCAGAAGTAAAATTGTGATAAAAAAGCACTACAAATTTACGAAATACAGAACAAAAAAAAAAACAAAACTGAAGTAGATAGACCTAATCATAATACGATATAAATCACAAGTCAGTAGAAATGAGACATAATATATAACATACAGAAAGAAAGGAAAAACTATAGTAAAATGGGAACAGAAAGTCAAAATAAATTAGCCATACAAAGTATAAAATGTGAGATAATAATAATAATAATAATAATAATAATAATAATAATAGTAATAATAATAATAGTAATAATAATAATAATAATAATAATAAAGTACAAAGCATACAATGAACAGAATATTTATTAGGGACACACAGTAAGGAAAATTATGATTAGCCTATAAGTAGCTCAAGTTATCACATTATAAACATACCATTATCGGGGAATATGATGAAACAAAAACAGATAAATTGAAATAAATATCACTAGAATATAAAAAAATATAGTGAATACGTTGAAACATGCAATACAACACTTGTCATAACAGTAAGTTAGTTTGGCAACTCGTCATCTTGGATACGCTCTTCTGGCATGATGCCGTATTTTTTCCGATATCCAGCGACACCTGCGTAAGACGTCTACAGTCAAAAGAATGTTTACAGCATCCACTGAGTTACAGAAATATAATTTCTTTGCCTCGATATTTATTTCAACATGTAGCATGAGGTAAGCTCCACTCGAAATCTGTTGTAGCTTTTACGTAACCACGGCGTTACAGTACAGCGCCTGCCATGTATTCAAAATGTGTTACCTCTAATGTTCGTACAAGCTGTTACCCAGTACGATAAAGAAAACACGCACTCACACACACATGCGCACGGGTGTGTTTTTTCTTCCCCTTTAAGTTATATCTCAAGACGCGACATTGGAAGTTCTCCAAACTACAAACCCGTTCCTGATACGGTAAAGGATACATACGTCTTTCGGACCAGTGTTAAACCACACAACGACATATTACAAAACATTAAAGTAACGGCTTTCCCTTCCTTAAGAACAGAGATTCATATATTTTTTTAGTTGGTTATTTAACGACGCTGTATCAACTACGAGGTTATTTAGCGTCGATGAGATTGGTGATAGCGAGATGATATTTGGCGAGATGAGGCCGAGGATTCGCCATAGATTACCTGGCATTCACCTTACGGCTAGGGAGAACCTCGGAAAAAACCCAACCAGGTAATCATTCCAAGCGGGGCTCGAACCCGCGCCCGAGCGGAGATTGATATCAGAAGATATTGTGAATTTTATTAGTAACAACAATGTAATTTATTCCTCACAACAATAATTCCTTTCTACAATTCGCCTTAAACGCTCTCGGCAACAATTGGAATTTTCACTCAACACAGTATTCGTTATAGCACTCCACCGACGCCAATGACAATTTACTTGGACTAGTACGAACAACAATGAACTGTTAATCTTAACTAATATTTACAAAGCACTATTTACAAATCAGAACTACCAGTTCTCAGTTCACAGTTCTTCTATCTCAGTCACTCGAGTTCACAGTATCTCGAACCACAGACTTTCAGAGACAGTTCACTGTACTCGAACTCGGGTCCCTCCAACTGCGGTCCACTGCACTCGAACTCAGGTCCCTCCAACTGCGGTCCACTGCACTCGAACTCAGGCCTTCGGATGCTGACGCAGATGCGGACGCACACTCGAGTCGAACTCCGGCACACAAGTCTGGCTTGCTTGCTCTGGCTTACTCACTGACTGAATAACTGAAAACTCTAAACTGCTGTCGTTCCTTCGCGACCGTAATTTATAACTACAGCGACGTAGCCTCGAAAATTCGCGAGTCTTCCACTTCGACGGATTTCTGGAATAGTCGGGAAGGTCGTTCCACATTCACTGCGTTAAGTAGCAGCTGCGCGCGCAGACTCCCCTCGCGCGTAGACCCCTTTCCCCTTTCCCCGTGAAGCCCGCGCGCCATCCCAAAGTGCTCCGCGCGATCTTCTCTCTTGCGGGACGCTGGTCGTGAGTTCGAATCTCACGTCGCTGTCACAATATAATATGAACGGTGACAGTTCCTTTTGCAATTTTTCAATATTAAGAGTTACAGTAGCTAGTATTATAGCGACTATTTCGTTTATATGACGTCATTCCATTTTCGACCAATGAAGTGTAATGAAATTTTGAATTCCAACCAATTACAGTCACACTTTGCGATAATTTTTGCAGCTAGATTTATCGCTATCAATTTATCGCATGGTCGTTCTTTTGTTTAGTCGTTGTCGCCAACTGTTTCCCCGTAAATTGATGATCATGAATATATGGAGATGCAACTACACGGTTTAACTTTTCTTTCAACTTTAAAGCAATGAATGCAAGATTGATATTTAATATTAATTAATATATTTAAGCAGTGAAGACGACATTCAAAACGGCGCATCATATAGACACAAAATCTTAATGGATCTTAATTTAACGTACCTTTTGAACTTTATTCTTTCAATATTCTTCCCAGATTCCACGCATACGCCATTGGAATACTGAACTGTGTAGATGCAGCTTTAGTTCCGTTACACACTACAGCGAGAATGCGTTTGTCGAGCTATAAAAATGCTTTCGTGTAGCACTGATTGTAAGTAACGGTCGAAATAAGGCACAGCTGACATTGGTCCTGCTCCCACAGGTAACTTACCTGTAATTGTAGCCTATAAAATTTGTATTTTGTGAATGAAATTAAACAATTAATAGAAAGTCAGATGTTCAAATTTATGTAACATCATCGCATATCAAACCCAAAGACCTTGCATCCTTGATCAAACTGCCTTTCGTATGGCGTAATAAAATTCGTGTTTTAATTAGGCCTATCTATACAGAGATGGCTTCACTGTGTAGCAACATGTCTCGCTGTGAATACATAAGCATTGGTATATAGCTGTCCCACTGTTACTGTTAAATTAAATTATGATGTCAGCAGATAATGAAAATGTATTTATGTTATAATAATAAGAGAAAAGTGCAGTACATGTAATTAACATTGTTAAACCTGTATTTCGCTTTTTGCAATTGGCATTACTGAAAAATAACATCAAATTTCTTTATTTCAGTAATCGATATTCATCTACGAGTATTTCAACTTCACAATGTCTGAATAGGTTATCGTTAATTTGCAATTATTAACATTTTGTGATCGAATTTCAGGGATATATTATGCACATTTTTATTTTATTCACGAAATAGTCCTAATAAATGTCACTCGAGGTCTGAGATTTCGCAGATAAATTCACTCGCTTCCCTCGTGTATTTATCGGCAAATCTCAGACCTCTTGTGTATATTTCATATTGTTCTAGTTTCAGAAACTCAACACACTAGAACAATATGAAATATACAGACACACGAAAACACTCCCCAACGATATTCTCAACACACAACTCACTTTCAAAACACATACACTCTTTGACTCTACACTATGAACGCACCCACACAGGAAACAAGAGGCGCCAAGACCAACAACGATCAGTTCCGAAGATGACCGAAAATAGGTCGAAACATGTTAACAAGGTACGTTAAAATTTAATACAAGAAAGTTCTTATCTTACATATTCCGAAGTGATAAAGAGTTAAAAGTTGTGTAATCAAGATGAATAAAATATTATATCTTACTTCCCTCAAAGCAACAAGAAGGTGTAAAAACATTGTCAATCCGCTGTCCCTTGCATTTCGTTGCAGATTATTATTTAGCATTCTTGCTAAATTTTGCGTTGATTCCTTCGAAAATCGAAATATTCGCCTGAAATTATCGTCGTTATATAGTTACAAAGGATTATTCCTCTTTCTCATCATTCTAATCCGGGGATTTAATACTCGTAGACACATATTTTCCTTTGATTATCATCCAGCTGATCTACTACCTCCATCTTGTATACATGAAGCCGTAGTTTTAAACCTGCCCCAGCCATGGTCTCTGCTCAGAAAATGAAAAAGACTTCGTTGTAGAAATCGAACCTATGAGACGCCATGTCATAGACAGAGACCTAAAATTTCAGAATAAGTCTCTCAAAATGAAACTCTCTAGGCAGAAAAGTACTTCGAGACAACAACGAATGTTTTTCGTCTTTCATCAATAAATGGCAACTTGAAATAAGAAACACAAAAATAGCAGTTCCAAAGAAAGACGCCAGAAAATTACTAACATAAATAAAACAAATGCACTCCGTAAATTTTTCGCGTTAAAACACACCTTCAGACGTCTCGGACACTTTGCATAATGAAGGATTGCAGACAATGCCACCTCGGAGTGAATATTGTATGAGGTCCGGGTCTCACTTCGGAGGATTCCGTTCCTGTTCCACAGACAAAAACTAGCATCTTGCTCCATCTCCTCCTTCCACGGAGGAAAGAAGAGCCGAACCATGTACAACTGCAATTGGAATTCCTTATTTATAATCCAATTTTAACCACAGAAGCTATTCAGAGACTTTGATGCTACAGAGAACTGGTACATATAACAGAAGTAGTCGGAGGAAACCTATTCCACAGAGTTTTGTAGGCCTATACAATAACTACCTACCATAAAATCAGCCGAAATAATAATTTCACGTGTAATGTCCACTTCATCTACATTAATATAAAAATTAAATGATTTCCTGTAAAGAATTTTTTGGAACAACTGGATAACACCCACGGCAGAGCAATGTCGATAGTCGACGTTACTCGCTGGCCACTAGTCACCAGCCGTACCGAGCCGTACCAAACAAAACACAATCGAAATGGTGGTAGTAAAATTCGCGACTATATTCTTAAATAATTCACTGCATTAGTCAAGTGCAAGACTTCCGACTTCTGTTGCATTCAAACAATTATAAAATACGATAATTTGGTCCAGGGAGCATTCGTTTTTGATGCAAAGATAATTTGTTTGGCTTGTTTCTTAAATAAAATTACGAAATGGCGTTCCTGTGCTTAACATTTAATAAAAAACTAAATATAGCAAAACTGTTTTGTCCCGAGACCCTCATCTAAGTCACGTAATAAGTCACGTAATCTACTTCAATATATCTGCGCAAATATATCTTGTAGCTAACAGTGGTGCTATCTCTCAGTAATGTTCAGAACGAAGGAGATAGAGAGAGAAAATGAACAAATTTCTCCCTCCAACGACGCCACACACCAACGTCGTGTTATGTTGGCGAGATTGTGTATTTACTTAAATTTGGTGCTAAACGTAATGGCACGGTTCAAAGATACCACGGGAATTCTCCAGTTTAGCGGATTTGTTTATTTTATTGGGTTATTTTACGACGCTGTATCAACATCTAGGTTATTTAGCGTCTGAATGAAATGAAGATGATAATGCCGGTGAAATGAGTCCGGGGTCCAGCACCGAAAGTTATCCAGCATTTGCTCTATTGAGTTGAGGGAAAACCCCGGAAAAAACCTCAAGCAGGTAACTTGCCCCGACCGAGATTCGAACCCGGGCCACCTGGTTTCGCGGCCAGACGCGCTGATCGTTACTCCACAGCTGTGGACTCGTGTAAAGAAAAATCACAGTGAAGTGAGTCAAATTTAGTCGCCATGAAACAATTTGCGATAAAATGAACAATGTGAACGAGTGCATTCCCATACTCAAGGGGAGTCCACATATACGAGTATGTAAGTTACATAATCTACTTGGAAGAGTTCATTATAATCCATAGGAAGGGGATGCAAGATATTAAATAGTATAGTACGATACAAGTTTGGACAGTGCATTTTACAAAATCGAGGTAAAGTTTGAAAAACGAGAAGAGCGAGTATATTTTGCACGATAGTAGGCTGTATTTTGAAAAAAATATTTTTAAAATTCTTAATATACAGTACGTACGTTACACCATGAACAGTTGACTAATGTGAACAGTCTGGCCAACGTACAAACTTCACCATCAACTTCAATGTGAAGGAGTAAAAATGATTCAGGGACTTGTAATATTTCGTATTCAATTGGAATAATTTTCATTTCTTTTGGTAAGTGAAGTTTGAATTGTTTAACACAAACTACGTACGTTACGCTATGAACAGCTGACTGCTGTTAGCAGTCTGACCAACTTACAAACTTCACGCTAGAGAAGCTAAACGACATCTGTGAGTAGTATGGGATGAAGATAAATGCAAATAAGACGAAGACTATGGTCAGAGCAAGGAAAAAAAAAATAAGATAAACGTCCAAATACTAAATGACCCAGTAGAGCAAGTGGACAGTTTCAAATACTTGGGGTGTACTATAAGCAGTAACATTAACTGCTGCCAGCAAGTCAAAAGGAGGATAGCAATGGCAAAGGGAGCTTTTAATAGAAAAAGGAGCATCTTCTGCGGACCTCTGGAGAAAGAAGTAAGGAAGAGACTAGTGAAATGCTTTGTGTGAAGTGTGGCGTTGTATGGAGCAGAAACATGGACATTACGACAAAATGAAGAGAAGCGAACAGAAGCATTTGAAATGTGGATATGGAGAAGAATGGAGCGTGTGAAATGGATAGACAGAATAAAAAATGAAGCTGTTTTTAGGAAGAATGGGTGAAGAAATAATTATGCTGAAACTGATCAGAAAGAGGAGAGGAATTGGTTGGGTCACTGGCTGAGAAGAAATTGCCTACTGAAAGATGCACTGGAAGGAATGGTGAACGGGAGAAGAGTTCAGGGCAGAAGAAGATATCAAATGATAGACGACATTAAGATTGGCATGTAGAGTGAATCAGGGGGAGACGACTATCGGGGGAAGATGCTTATTAGTTTGTAGTTTCACATTCTTCCAAGAGAGAACGCCACGCGCATATCTTCATGATCACTGAGACAGTTGAATGTCTGTAGAGTGGAAGCTAACTCATTTTCCCGCGTGTTCTTGTTGTGAGAAGAAGACAAGCAAGAAAACTGCTCATTTTTCTGCTATAAAATAATTGCAGAAGTATGTTAAAATTTTAATACATTCTTGAATTCGTAATAGCTGTCAAACCTTTGTAATGGATATTGTAGTAAAGGTTCTAAAGTTTGTATTGTTAACAAACAACGACCTTGTTCCGCCATCTTAGGCTGCGTTACCCCGATACTTGAGGAAGACTATCACTTTTTTACGTAAACGTTATGTAAGATCCTCTGATAGAAGTCAGTGGATTGAGGACAGTCTTCAACTTGCAATGAAACATGTTATAATAGAGGGTATGAACTGTTTTAGAGCATGGCAAGCATACGGGATTCCTTACCGTACCCTTAAACGCCGCCTAAAAAAAGAACGATGACAAAAAATGTACTGGATTGAATTCATTGTGTGCAAGAAGTGATTTTACGAGTCTTGCACACGGCAATAAAATATGTGAAATGACTGTGTTGGTAAATATTAAACCAAGTTCAGGTAAAATACATATATCAGTAAATGTCTTAATTTAATTTGCCATCTTACCCGACTATCGGGGAAAGATGCCTCCAGTGCAGGCAAGAAGAAAATCTGTATGTATAAACAAGGTGATTACTGTTTTCTGTTTTGTACCAAAATATAGTTTCCAAATACCTTCCAGACTTTGATATTTCAATATGGAATTCAAAACAAAATGAACAGTATCTTAAATTTTCAATCAAAGAAAAAGTCAGGCATCTTCCCCCGATCCACTTTATGGATCATATGCGGAAACTAAGAGGAAGGCAGAAAATAGGAAAGGTTGAAGAATGCTAGATTTGTAATGAAAAACCTGATATTTGGCAGAACACTATATAGGGTGATTTCGTTCAAAGTGTACAAACTGCAGGAGAAAGGATAAGTAACAAAAAATGTATAATGAACGTACGTACGGAAATGCATAGGTTCTGTGCTATAAGCATTTATTTACTCATCCCTTCAACAATACTAAGTGACTCCCACGGGCCTCAAGGCATGCGTGTACGTGCCGTAGCAGAGACTGTCGCACACGTTCAAATATTCCAGGCTGCATCCTGATGGCGTCACAGGCAGCACGAATGTGTTGTTACAGTGTCTGCAGGTCCGGGATCGGTTCAGCATGCACGACTGCTTTTAGATGCCCCCACAGGTAAAATCTAATGGGCTGAGGTCAGGTGACCGAGGAGGCCATGGAATTGGCTCTCCTTGTCCGATCCATCGGCCCGCCCATTGCCATGTGCTTATCCGTATGTAAATACCATGTCAGCCTGTTCGCGATTGGTGTATCTGACCATCGTAACTTAGAGCTGCACTACCTACAGAAACACGTCCACGTTAGGTTTAGTCGGCACTACCACTGAAGCGGATGTCTACGTAATTTACCAATACAAATGCTCGCTACCGTCATGGGAACAGTACCGCTCTCTAGTGAGGAAAGCATGCATTCCCCGACCTACGTTCATTATACAATTCTTGTTCCTTATCCTTTCAGGAATCATCTCCTGCAGTTTGTACACTTTGAAATAAATCACCCTGTATATGTGTGCGTGCGTGTGTCTGTGTCTGTGTGTGTATTTAGAATTATTAAAAAGGTAGACTTGAAATAAAAAATTATTTATTTTCTTGTAGTTTCAGCAGCAATAACTTTAGTAATGGAGTAAAAATAAAAGTAGAGGAAAAGGAGATGTGGAAAAGAGGAAAGGGGAAGGAAAAAACAGAACGAGGAAAAGAGAGAGAAGGTTATATGAGTAAAGAATAAACAGGAGGTGGATGTCAAAGGAGGAAGTGGAACGAGGAGGAGAAGATGAAGAAGAAATGCAGTGCTATTACGCGATGAACGGGTAGACGAATCTAATAAAACATATGCTTCCTTCACATATGCAAGCACTGATAAAAAGACGTTCCCTACCATGGCAGAAAAAACCTCACAGTATAACATATATATTCAGTAATAAAGTTCAAACTAGGAATAAGATAGGTCCAACGCCTAGATAAACAACTCTGTCGTATGGATGCCATTTCAAAGCAGAAAAGAGCGTGTCACGAGGATGTCGCGAGTTCGTATGTGTGTGATGCAAGATGGTCGAGTGCATAGAAGTGCTCAACACTGTGTCAAATCCACGTGGGAATAGTCACACACACATACACACGTCGTTCTGTAGACTATGTCTGCATCTCCTAAGATATTCTGTGTCTGGGAATTGCTGATAGTACTTCCGACACATTTTCTAAGAGAAAGCACAAGAGGTGGCGGAGGACAAAAACTCGTCCTAACCTCCTGTAACTTTAGAGTATATGTGTTAGTCAACGGTTCCACGGTGGGAGGGCAGGTTATGTCATGCATAGTATATTCTCTTACTGTGGTCTCTTTCCTCTCTTGCCAACTTGATCCCAATTTGATGGGGTTTCAGATGGAAGAGAGAAAAAGTACTAACGATGCCAACTGTGAAAAAAGTCACACATGCATTTGAGCTGAAGTATTCCGTATGTTACTTTACGCCTGTACTATTCAAGGTTTCAGAAACAACTGAAGCGCATTTTTATCGCTACATGAAAACCGTTGCCATGGTTTCTTATCCCTAGCAAAGCATCCGTGTTCCTATTTTGTCACAAGAGAAACTACGCACATAATTATATATTTTGTCTCAATTTGTTTGGAACTGTATTCACTAGTGAACTACGAAAACATTAATATGCATCAAAAGACAGTCGCCTTTATGTATTAATTTAACTACCTAGCTAGCGAGTACAAATTAAATTTATAAAACAAAAATGTTTCTAGTCACTACCGTAAGAGCCAGGCTCGTGTACGGTGTGGTCTTAGTCAGTATTATAACATAAAATCTACAAGGACAGTTTACTAAATACAGTAAGTAACTTAATTCAAACCAATAAATAACACACAAGAGCAAAAAAAAAAAAAGGAGAGAAAAAAGCACATCTATACTAACAATAAATCTGTAGCCGAAATTTTTCTGGTAATTTTCGATTTTCCAAAAATAATTACTCCTAACATACATAATTAACCACCCTGAAACCGAAAATCGCTTTTTTGAAATTATTTGTATGTCTGTCTGTATGTATGTTTGTTACATTTTCACGCGATAATGGGTGAACCGATTTATATGAAAATTGGAATATAAATTAAGTTCGTTGTAACTTAGAATTTAGTCTATATGGCATTCAAAATATTTTATTTAAAAGGGGGGTTATAAGGGGGCTTGAATTAAATAAATCGAAATATCTCCCTTATTATTAATTTTTGTGAAAAATGTTACATAACAAACGTTTCTTTAAAAATAATTTCTGATAAGTTTTATTCTATGCAAAATGTTGATAGGACTGATATTTAATGAGATAAATGAGTTTTAAAATTAAAATAACTGCCATCTAAGGCCGTGTAATGAATTAAAAAACAAATGACTTCGTCTATAAGGGGCCTTGGACAGCAACAATCGAAAGCTATGAAAGATAGCCTACAGATAATGTTTCTGCGTTTCTATGAAGTAATATCAGAAGCTTAATTAACCGATTTGTATAATTAATTATTATTTCACCATTGGAAAGTGTAGTTTCTCTAGATGGACATAATGCTATAATGTTATCACAGCAACTCCTGAGTGAATCGAGGACATGTAAGATTAAAATAGATTCTTATGCACAGAAAACTTGATAGGCTATTCTGTATATTCGTTTCCTGTATTTCCTAAAGTAATTTTTATGACCAAATGAGTGGTCTCTGGATCAAAATGATCGCATTTTAATTTTTTAATTAAATTTAAATTAAGTAACATAATAAACGATTTATTCTTCTATCAAACACGAATGTTCCTGGATCAAATGTCCTATTTTAATTATATAATTACTTTATATTTATTTCTAACGGGTGCAGCGGAGCGCACGGGTACGGCTAGTTTAATATAAATTGATAGTTAGACAGAAGCTAGTGATATTCAATAAAAACATGAATATAGTCGACAGAAATAAAAGGTAAAAAAATACATTTGTTAATATTATAATATATTCCAGGTTGAATCTTTCGTACACTACTTTTAACACTTGAATATAAATAATTGATTAAATGGCGATCTTACTCGTGTTAATTATGTAAGCATGTGCGGCTTACAGCTGTTTCGGTGCTACTTGACACCATCCTCAGAGCCTACTAGATCTCGGCGTCATCTCGAACTTCGCTTTCTGTTGTGTGGGTGCGTTCGATTGTTGAAAAGTGTCGAAATGTGGTGTCAAATAGTGTGTGTGTTCTGAAATTGATCTGTGTGTTGAGAATTTGATCGCACTAAAACACACCCTGATGAAATTCTCAACACACAGATCAATTTCAGAACACACACACTATTTGACACCACATTTCAACAATCGAACGCACCCACACAACAGGCAGCGAAGTTCAAGATGACGCCGAGATATAGTAGGCTCTGAGGATGGTGTGAAGAAGCACCGAAACAGCTGTAAGCTGCACATGCTTACATAATTAACACGAGTAAGATCGCCATTTAATCAATTATTTATTATAATATAATTCTTTGCGGTGACATCCGTTGCAGATGGTCCATCCAATTGGCCTGGTGATTTTGTATAATAGTGGAGAATTGGTTATAGTTTTGGACAATAAAATTTTTTGGAAAGAGTAAATGAGTTCATATATTAGAGTTCTAATTTGTCATTCGAGGGAGAAGTAGATATGGCAAATAAAATTACAAAATTTACAGAAACCATGGGACTCATTATCAGTATCATGAAACCAACATTAGTACAAAAGAACACAATAATATGTCTCTATAAAACTCTTGCAAGGCCAGTGTGAAGCTATAGGATGAAGGCAGGATAACAGCTAAAGAGATGCGATATATGCGATGATATAATAATAATAATAATAATAATAATAATAATAATAATAATGGGTCACCGACATAGCTTTGTCGACCGAGAAGCTTGCCTACCGATCCGGAGTTGCGCACGGGCGTGGGTTCAATTCCCGCTTGGACTAGTTATCTAGTTGAGTTTTTTCCGAGCTCCTTCTGAACCGTAACCCGAATGTTAGGTAATCTATAACAAATCCTCGGCCTCATCTCTCCCAATACTATCTCACCAAAACCAATCTCATCGACGCTAAATAACCGAGTAGTTGATACAGCGTCGTTAACTAACCAACTTAAAAATCATCATCATATAATTATATCACGTGTTGTGTTTTAAACTCACTTCCTCTACACTCTTGTTAAATTTTAATTTACGATAAACTTACGTAAATAGTGTTCCTCCCTGGGTCATGTCAACATTGAGCAAGGTTGCAGTTTCAAAACAACACAAAACAAATTTAAGATAGCGAACAAACCAAGTCCTCGGGGAAAAGAGAAGGATAAGTATCCACTTATCTGGCGGAAATGGAATTCCGGCCCGCAGAATTATATCACTGTACTACAACCAGATACAGAAAATCAGATTAAATATCCAGGAAAGCTTTTTAAAATATCTGAAAGTGTGATATTTCGATCCCATGTATATATTTCAGTCCGCCTTTGTGGATAACGCATGAGTTTCCCAACGACGTGTTCAAAGTTCGATTCTAGGCGTGGACAATGGAAAAATGTATCTTTCGTTAACTGGACTGTGTGTTTGTCCGTTGTGTTGTGATTGTCCTGTGATGTCTCAGCGGTGGCCCTCGTTACAGCGATCTCATAACCAGAGACAACAGCATTTGTATAATACCCAGTGTACTATCACATGCATTTTACTCTCCTATCCGCAGTGGTGTGTTAAGTCGGATAAAAGAGGAGATTGGACAAGATAAGAAAGAAGCAAAGTATAATATATTTTGCATTCCTTTGTACGTCGCTTTTGTGCAGCACCAATTAAATATTTTATGTTCTACGAAGCAGAAATCGAAGTCCTGTAATTATAACTTACTTACTTACTGGCTTTTAAAGAACCCGAAGGTTCATTGCCGCCCTCACATAAGCCCGCCATCGGTCCCTATCCTGAGCAAGATTAATCCAGTCTCTACCATCATATCCCACCTCTCTCAAATCCATTTCAATATTCTCCTTCCATCTACGTCCCGGGTCGATCTGGTTGGCAAGTTGGTATAGCGCTGGCCTTCTATGCCCAAGGTTGCGGGTTCGATCCCGGGCCAGGTCGATGGCATTTAAGTGTGCTTATATGCGACAGGCTCATGTCAGTAGATTTACTGGCATGTAAAAGAACTCCTGCGGGACAAAATTCCGGCACATCCGGCGACGCTGATATAACCTCTGCAGTTGCGAGCGTCGTTAAATAAAACATAAAATTTAACATTTCTACGTCCCGGCCTCCTCAAAGGTCTTTTTCCCTCCGGTCTCCCAACTAACACACATGTATTTCTTGATTCGCCCATACGTGCTACATGCCCTGCCCATCTCAAACGTCTGGATTTAATGTTCCTAATTATGTCAAGTGAAAAATACAATGCATGCAGGCTCATGTCAGTGGATGTACTGGCATGTAAAAGAACTCCTGCGGGACAAAATTCCGGCACACCGGCGACGCTGATATAACCTCTGCAGTTGCAAGCGTCGTTAAATAAAACATAACATTATTATCTAAAGATAGAAGTCTGAATTTCTTCTTACCTTTTTATGCTGGGGAACGTGAAACAATTCTCCGAAAAACGAATAAAGAATCACCACGTGTAGAGTTTACAGCACACCAATCAACACACACGGAACTGCAATGAAGAAAAGAGTGGTGTGAGACCATCAGTTGTAAAACTACGATTAAATTACAGATAAAACAACATTTCTGTGGAACTTCTGTTACATGATAATTCTTTATTTAACGTGCTGATCAAATACAGAAACTAAAGAGTAAGTGAGATCTAAGGAAGTGGCACTCCTGCCATCTCTCGGGATTTGTAGCAAGTAAATTGCTAGATCTCGCGGATAACGTTCTTGTACTACAGCCTGGAAAATGATCTTTTGTAAGAACGCAGGCTGTAATTTCATTGTTAGACTCTTCCTGAAAAACTCGTAATTTCTTCCAACACACTAAAGGTTGAAAAAAATTTAACACTTGAGAGTTCGATAGGAAAGTGTACTAATCAGAAATAATGCATTGTACAGGATAGAACACCTCTTTTACCTAGGAGTCCAAAGTAAAAGCAACACCATATGAACACATTTGGTTATTGTAACTGTTTTTCATTACTTATTTTTACATATAATTTCAATGTTCACCATCTGCCTTCCGGGCAGCAAGCAATACTATGTGTTATCAAATAAGAAGGTGCATCATGGAACGGCGACTATTTTAGGAATACAGTTTTAGAAAAGAAAGCGTTTCCGATTTCGAGAGACCGTGATGCCACCCTTGATCCTCAGGTGTGTTTCTGCGCGTTGAAGAACCGTGTCTTAAGTAAAATGCAACACAACACTGACAGACTTCTTCGGGAACGCAGATTGGCCTGTGCGTCACCAGATCTTAACGCGGTCGAACATTTCTTGGCAATTTTGAAGGACGATGCAGGAAAGAAAACGTCATAGGTATTATAGGAACACATTGAAGACACACCTCAAAGCGATCCTAACGACATGAAACAGATATTTTTGTTTCTGTCGCACTTTTAATTTCCTATCCTGAAAGATAGTTGTGTTGTCCAGGGGGTAAATTATGGGTACACAAATTATTGAGTGTATGGTATATGAATTATTGTTTAATTAACTGTCCGAAGGTAGTTTTGAACCTCATAAGAATACGACGATGAAAATTGAGGGGTTTGGTGCAAAAACCAGATAAGTCCACTTTTGGTCAAAAATGAGATAAAGTATGCATGATATATAATACGACAGTGCGCATCTTTTGATGCAAGAACTAGGGTTGTGTGGACTTATCTGAATGAGATACGCTTAGTTGCCAACAGAGGCCATGGTTGTGTTTGGAGCAAGAATCAGACCAGTCCTGGACTTGTCTGGTTGTTGCACCAAAAGATGGCAGCACAAGCGTAGCAGCTGTTTCCTGTTAGTGAAATGACTGCATGAACGAGATGTAGTGTAGTCTTTCCACTTTATTGTGTTTTTCAAAGATGTCATCTGATAATTGAAGCAGTGATAGTGATAATGTGAACATTATAGGAAAAGAAAACGTGATCCCAGTAAATGGAAAAGAAATAGGGACAAACTGAAAAGATTAAGAGGTGAATTATATGTCTCAAGCAGTGGAAAAGTTGTACCAGTTGTAGTTTCCCCAAATACTACTGAACTTGTACTTTTTTCAGACAACTGTGCTTCACAAAACAAAAATAAAATACTGGTACAATATCTTTTCAGTCTTACACTTTCAAATAGATTTCAGATAATTACACATCATTTTCCTGAACGAGGGCACTCGTTTTTGCCCTGTGACAGGGACTTTGGCAATATTGAAAAGAAAAAAAAGGCTTATAACTAGATTACATAGTCCTGAAGAATGGCATTCACTTGTCAGGAAATCATCTAAATTATTTACAGTTGTTCCTGTCACTCAAACCATGTTCAAAAACTACAGAGACCACTTCAAACCGTTTTTTAAAGGAAACATGAAAACAAGAGACAATGAGCCTTTCAAAATTTCTCAGTATAAAGTATTCCAATACAGTTCCCAGCACAAATACATATTGAAAGTCAGCCAACATCAACAGGCAACTGTTATTTCACTGAAGAAAACAACCAATGGAGACCTTGGTTTTCCAGAGATATTATTGTGCAATGGGCCATTGCCTATTAAAAAGGCTAAATATGAAGATGTGATGAAACTGGCAACGAAATACATTGCTTCAGCAGACATGGGGTTCTACGAGAAACTGTATCATTCTCAAGGTAGTGCCAATGAAGCTAGTGAACATAGCTCATATGATTCTGAATAAGAAGTCAGAGACTTAGACTGGATATTGCACTCCAATTAATTTTATTTCCTGTTTGCTCTATTTCATTGTCAAGTTAACCCACAATTTTTTCATTAACTTCTTACTAATATTGAATAACCTACTAAACACAATACTGGCGTTTTCTTCATATAATGCATCTTTCTTTCTACTAAATTCTCAAGCTACTATTTTCTTATATATTGTAATGTACTATATTTATTTATGTACAATATTACCAATTCTGTACGTCCTGGTATTCTGATAAATTTATGATTATTAGTATTATGGTACGTATTAAGTGCAGCATGAAACCATACATATAAATTAATCATCCAATTCAACAGAACTTATTGAGAATGTAAACACTGTAATTTAATAATAATTCGGATGGCGTTTGTACATTTAAGTATCTAAATATTGAACAGAACTTATTGTAACTGTAAAAATTTGCACTTTGGTAATATAATATGATTCACATGTAAAAGATATTGTAAGATTATTGATAGGTACTAATAAAAAATGATTCAGTATTGTTTATATTTTGTGTTTCATGATATTTACTTACATAATAATGATCTTTCCCAAATCATATGTCAGATTTTAAATGTTTGGTGCAAAAACCACGGAAGTCCAACTAAATATATAATTAATTTTAAAATGCACATCTATAATTTTATAATTGATATTCATATATAACACACATAACACATACAGAAATCGTCCAGTACAATTACATTTTCAAAATTCCTAAAAATACATGCCCTTAATGGATGTCAAACTTTGTTTTTGCATTTACTCTAAAAGTGTTTTTCTGGACTTACCAGGTTCTTGCACCAAACCCCTCAATTGCAATGACGATGATAATGATTATGATGATTATTACAAGGAGGACAAGGAGGAGGTGGAGGAAGAGGAGAAGGAGACGATGATTACGTCAGCAAATACACATCAAGTAATCATCAATTTTTCATGTTCGTGTAGTTGTAGCCACAACCTAACTAAAATAGGCTAGCTAGTGACGGGATGAATTTTTCTAGACACAGTAATCACAGCTGACATTCATCCGAATTAACCTTCACTTGTAAACCGCAGAAACTCTCAAAGTAAACCTTGTAAGGTCCTGCGATGGCTATCTGGTTTAAATCATCAGCCTGTCAATGCAGTCAGTCTGGGTTCGAGTTCCGGTCAAGCCTGACAGTTTTGACATTGTGGAGGACAAGTTGAAATCGGAATTTTTCTCGGAATTCTCTCGTTTCTCCATGTTAGGGAGCAATAATATTCAGTCCGATTTCCATTCCATTATAATTTTATAGCTACAAGGCAGTTCATCTCCTTTGGAGTAACGGATTAGTGCGTCTGGCCGCGAAACCAGTTGGCCCAGGTTCGAATCCCGGTCCGGGCATGTTACCTGGTTGAGGTTTTTAAGTGGTTTTTCCTCAACCCAATTTCAGCAAATGCTGGGTAACTTTTGGTGCTGGACCCTGAACTCATTTCACTGGCATTATCACCTTCATCTCATTCAGACCCTAAATAAAACTAAACTAATTAAATGTAGATTCATTTTCCGGGCTGAGAGGCCGTGGTCTATTAGTTGGTTTTATACCAGACGTTTCGTCTGCAACTGCGGCAGACATCTTCAGTGGAGTGGTATCCGAGGTCGCAAGACTCTTCTCGGCGTACCTGAGGCAACTGATCCTCTGTCTGGTTGTGCGAGCGTATTTATAGTGCGGCTCGCGGGCCTCGCTCGCACAACCAGACAGAGGATCAGTTGCCTCAGGTACGCCGAGAAGAGTCTTGCGACCTCGGATACCACTCCACTGAAGATGTCTGCCGCAGTTGCAGACGAAACGTCTGGTATAAAACCAACTAATAGACCACGGCCTCTCAGCCCGGAAAATGAATCTACATCTATAGACTCCGGCCGTGAAAGCCTACACTGCAAAAATAAACTAATTAAACTAAATACTTAAAGAAGAACGAGGTTAAAAATGGAGTAGGCTGTGTAGGAGAGCCAGCCGCAAATTTTATTGATAAATACATCCCGGATACAATTTATAGCTGTTAAGGTGAAGTCAACAGTGACAGCAGACATTTATTCTTTCTAGATAGGCCTACCCAGAAAACCCAGTATATTTTCGCTATGCAGGGACTCCTGGGAGTGGCCATCTTGTATTCATTGAGAATAAACGTGTCGGTTGCTATAGCAACCATCGTGCTCTGTCGTTTTCTACCCGTTGTCTATACGTCTGCTCCCATTTGCGTTGTATGTACCTCGACATTGTGAATTCTCTCTCTTCACTCAACTTCACTCGCGAATTTTTCGAGTTCAGCTTATCGGCTGCTGACTTCTGCTCAATTGAGATTGTAGCCTGGTCCGTTTCGAATTGTTTGACACCACTTCGAACGTTCTATCGCTTCGCATTCTAGAGTTACACTGCCTCGGCTGCTGTGCGACCCGGAAATTCGTATCTCAAATTTAACCCTCCGGCGCACAGTGGCCTAAAATCCATATTTAGGAGGACAAATGTCGAAAAATGACACGTAAAAAAATGAAATTAAACCTTTAAATTATTTTTCCTATATAACTGAGTAACACTGAATTGATAATCTTAATCAGCGGAGGTGGCTGCAGAGCGAGATAAGAAGCCGGTAACATGCCACATTTCGCCACCCAGAGTTCTTATCAGTAAGTGCCGCGAGTCTGCCGTTTTCTTTGTGCTGTGACTCTGTTGTAAGTGGTCGATTCCTTTCATATTTGGTATCAACATGTCAAGTAGTTCTTTCGGTATGTAACACTGTTTATTTATGTTACATTTAATGCTATTATAGCATGTCAAATTAGCATGAATCGACACGGGACAAAATATAAATACAACCATTGAGAGCAGACTTTGCTAAGGTAGAGAAAAAAAAAAACCTTTGTTTCGTCCAAAAATGATTTTTTTTCACTTCCTCCACTATTTACCTCTATTTTAAATCTAGTCTTAAGGTGCGCAGATTTGCGGAATTAATAATTTATGAGCACTATTCTTTCGAGGTGCAGTAGTGCAATTTTTCTCGGTTGCACTTATTTCAATATTAGTGGCTTGCGCAGCAAATGCTGCAAACTAAGTTCTTTAGACGTTCAAATAAACATTTTTCAGATTTATTTTCAATGAAGAATACCAGACATTCTGAAAGTTATTTGTTTCCATAATAATGAAAGATACTCTCTCTCGAGCCAATACTGAAGAGAACCACGCATATAAATATCTACACCACACCGCCATTAAACATATGAAAAAGACCCAACCCCACTTGATTAATAACTATAAAAATATTTGATTTTTAATAATATTATTATCTTACGCAAGTTTTATAGCTTTCAGTAACATATACTATATATGATATATAGCCGCCATTCAGTAAAATATAGAAATCAAAATCTAATTTAAGTTATTCTCTACATCTACTTATATAACCCCAAAACGTTTCACTTTCATATCATCAATATAACATTAATATGTATAATTAATGAAAAATAGTCACATCACGGCATTAACTACAATAATATTTCATTTCTAATGGTAATAATGTCATCAAACCACCTCAAGTTTTGTAGTTTTTAATATCCAATACACAGCTGTAACCAGAAAATTACACACCACAGAATCAGACCTGTAAATTATTTTATTAAGTCTTGAAGTTTTGAATAACCAATTAAACTTTAACTACAAATATGTCAGCATTCTTGCAGATCACGGCCTTCGTGTAATATTGTTTACTGTAGTGTGTGTTTTGTTTTATTCTGAAATGCAATTAGTTAGTGACGATACATAGATTTTAGAAAATAGGAAAATTATTTGGAAAATTTACATTTCACTGAAAAACTACTATTTTTCAGAAAAACTTTGGGTTCCAAGCTTCAAAATGAGGGGTCATTTATTAAAATCCGTTCAGCCGTTTTCCAGTAATTTCCATTACCAGTTCAAATTATATATAGATCTGTGCACCGAATCTGCTTCCGCAGTATAATTTAGGGAATTCAAGATGACAGCTTGTTAATTATGTATCAAATAAGCTTCCCGAGTGCCCAAAAGGTGCAATAGTACCTAAAATGTTACATTTTCCCCCATAAGATAATTTATCGTTGTAGAGCAAGAGGATAAGGAATATGCGTTTTTTTTTTACGAAATGGACATTGGCTTAGTGGGCTACGTATTAAATTAGGTTCTCATCGTGATAGTAATGAAAATTTATAGAAAACTTTCCCCTGGAAAAACTCGTGGCTGCCCAAGAAAGCTTTTCCATCACAGCAAGTATGAGGTCGAAACAAAGAAAATCCTGAGAATTAGAGCTTGTAAACAAAACAAGTTTACTACCTGTAACTACTGTATAAAGTTTTATAAAATTCTGTTAAGACAGAAGAAAAGTTACAAATTTTGTCTAAATGCATCCCCCTGTAAGGGGCACTTCTGCTTATACCAACGTAATCAGAGTTTGTACACAAAACAAATGTACTAAGTGTAACTACTATATAAAATTTCATAAACATCTGTTAGATAGGACAAAAGTTACTAATTTTGTCTAATTGCGCCCCCATAAGGGGTAAATTCAACGTACTGAGAGCTTGCATACAAAACATATATGCTACCTGTAACTACTGTGTAAAATTTCATAAAAATCTGTTAGGTAGCTGAAAAGTTATTAATATGTCCCGCTAAATTTGCATTCTAGACCACTGTGCGGCGTATAACTACATGACACCAACGGCTGTAATTGAAGGTAACGTTGGATACATTGATCCATCGTCTGTCGATTGCATTTTACTTAATTGGAATATGTTGTGTAGCTTATAAATTATAGGAGGGACAAAACGGGCCTGGAAATATGACTGTCGATTTTTTTTAAAGAGTAGCATTCTAATACTGGACCGAACTACAGAAGTATTCACGCCAAAGTCTTATATCTTCATGCGTTTGAACCTAGGATCTTTTGAGTCTTGAATCCGTCCCTCTATCCATAGTCGAGTAGTGTCTTGTTACACAGTAATATCACAGTCTACTATATACAGTCACGAAGCTTGAGATGATTTTTTGCATTTCTCGCGATAGTTGCTAGCCGCTTGGAGCGCTGTGAGTACTAGGAACAATAGACTGTGTCACTGCCATCGTGATCTAATACAGGCCGTAAGGCAGACCATGTGACTCGCTTAACCCGATCACGAAGGGCGGCGTTTCAACCATATAAATTAGTTGGAATGCATAAAGAGTAACATATATTTCTTTCAAATGTAGTGTAATTGCATTAATAAAATTTAAAACAATGATTAGGAGACACTTCAGACATAATTCCTTGCGAGTTAAGGTGTAATATTATTTTTGGTGTGAAAATTAAGTTGCTCGTATGTGTAAAACCTGCCTTTATTTCGATTAAATATTGCGAAATTCTTGTACATTCATTTATGCACGATTCAATAATTTTCGGTTGCACCGCACGAATATTTAGATATGTTGAAATTATAGGTTATGTTTACTGCACCTGTTGCCCATTTCTGTCTAATTTTAGTGGTCTCCAATGCCATGCCACTAAATATGTATGTTATGTCATATGGAAATTATGGGTTATGTTTACTATATTTAACTTATATTCCTATATTCGCAATTATACATTATAATTAAATCTAATTTCATGTATGACACCCGTCACATTCCATTTGTCTGTATTTTAATACTACAATTGAGTATTGAATTATTGTATTTAACTACTACCTAAGAGAAGAAGTAACACAATCGTAACTAATTTCATTGGTGTGGCATGGTAAATTTTTCTGTCTACAATTAAGGAAGGTAAATGTGCTAAATTAAAATCACAATATAAATTCGCTTTTATTGAACCTCAAAATAGCTTCCATTCTAAACTATGTTGATGCGAACAGATTATGTTAACACGTAAAATTCTCTTCACATTAAAATAACACAGTTTCGTAATTATTTCTGCAACATATTTTGCAACAAGAAGTAAACGGAACTTATGGACACATTACACTAAATAAAACTTAGCAATGATAAGCAATAAAGTTATAATATAATATTTCACTGAGATCCATACACTGAAATAGAAAACCCGAACATACATTACGGTCCGGTCTAGATCGAAAAGGCATTGACTGTGCCATATTTCGCTTTGCTGTGAAAAATTGTGTTAACTGTGAAATGTTCGTTATCGGTTGTAATAACTGTAAATGGCTAAAATACAATAATATGAATAATAATATGGGACAAGAAGACGTTTGTGGTACTATAAATATTGTAAGAAAAAGAGGTCAGAGTTATCCTTCTTCCGAAAGATCAAAGAAGGTGAGTTTATAAAATATAATATATATTTTATGAAAATAATATATAAACCTTATGTATTTCATATTTCAATAGTGGAAGGAAAGTGTTAATTTTTTCAAAAGAATACGATGCCGAAAGTACAATACATTTTATCGTCTGCTGGGGAAAGGGTCTGTGATGAGGCGATAGTAGCGATCCTGGTGGTTAGCAACTATCTATGGATGCGTATTTCAACTGTCTATGTTTGCATATTTAGTAAGTATTGAGCTTCGTGACTGTATATAGTAGATTGTTGTAATACTGCATTTAAAAGCAACGGAACCGAATACAAGGAATGATATAAAGATATGTCTCCATAGCAACAGAGGGGTTTCAACAAAACAGCAGCTACCGGAAAAGAGACAGAGTAGGCCTATGTGATGAAAACGGATAATTTCGTTAAACTGCCCGGCTAAACCAACGAAGCAAAAGAGTTTTTATGTGCAAAAAGGGAGAGTAGATACTCCAGTACATCATGTGTAATTCTGCGGTAGATGGTGTCTTCTCTGGGAAGTCCTCACCGAATGGAGAGACTTTAACTCCGTGCAGGACCGTCAGTGGCAATTACTGGAGATGTAGGCAGAGAGAAAAGGCAAAACGAATAGGATGTAGTAGGAAGAAAGCGGTACAAAACAAAGCAAACTGTGGAAAACGGAAATATACTCCCAAAAACACACTTCTTTTCATCTAAAGTTCTCTTTTTTCCCACCCTTTCTCTCTCTTTCCTCAAAGCTTCTTACTTTCTCTCTCCTACCTCCTGCCATCCTGTCGTATTGCTGTGAAAATCCAATTAACCTCGACCCCAAAAAGCTGCAAAGTCTATTTTACTCCCTACCTTACCCCCTTCTATACTCTGTGTTCCAGAGTGTTTCTTCCTTCTGCCTAATCCTATACTACTTAAAACCATTTTCTTTTCTTTAAAGTCGAGAAAGCTAGTCTGCCACTCGATTACGTTTTTATTCAATTAGCAGATTTATGTGAAGAAAAGGAAGTTCATCATGCAGAGCTCTGTTTTCACACTTTCCAAAACTTTCTTGTAGGGAGGAAGGCACGAAAATCAGTTTCTGTCAGTAATATAAAAGTTCACTTTAAAGTTGATACGAAATTAACTATGCCTTGCTTTGTTCCTTAGACTTGCTGTTATACAAGCATTAAGCGATGAAAAATCCACTGCTACACGTCACAGAATTGTTTGTAACTTTGTTTTATCTAAGAAGAAGTTCCGAAGACTGATTAAAACTTCTAAACAGACCATCTACGAGATTTATCTTTAAATTTTAAGCTGTTCTTCGAAGACAGTTGTCACTAATAAACGAATCTTCGATAGAGCGACTAACAGAAGAGGAATAATAAGCAGACTCACTAATTAATTCTTGGAATAATCGAAGTTGGAGACAACTTTAAGAAACGACTGTATTTATATTTAGAGCTAAACGATTGACGAATGACTGAACAATTTTGAATGTCTCCGAAATTCATTTTGGATAAGAAACATTTTACAACTTCCATTAAAATATTATGCTTGCAATTATAACCCCATGTATTGTGGGTCCCTATCACCACGGCATGGCGCGTCCTCAGGTTGCGGATAGAGGAGACGGCCTCCAGATATGGAGGGTAGCTGCGAATATATTGAATAAGCAGTCGTGGACAGCCGATAAGGGGTGGTCCTCCAGCTTGGGGGTTGGGCGAAGGGCTAACAACCCATCACCGTAAAAAACAGCTTGTTACGAATCCCTACAATAAGTATATTACCGGTTGTTCTGTATGGTTGTGAAACTTGGACTCTCACTCTGAGAGAGGAACATAAGTTAAGGGTGTTTAAGAATAAGGTGCTTAGGAAAATATTTGGGGCTAAGAGGGATGAAGTTACAGGAGAATGGAGAAAGTTACACAACGCAGAGCTGCACGCATTGTATTCTTCACCTGACATAATTAGGAACATTAAATCCAGACGTTTGAGATGGGCAGGGCATGCAGCACGTATGGGCGAACCCAGAAATGCATGTAGAGTGTTAGTTGGGAGACCGGAGGGAAAAAGACCTTTGGGGAGGCCGAGACGTAGATGGGAGGATAATATTAAAATGGATTTGAGGGAGGTGGGATATGATGATAGATACTGGATTGATCTTGCACAGGATAGGGACCGATGGCGGGCTTATGTGAGGGCGGCGATGAACCTTCGTGTTCCTTAAAAGCCATTTGTAAGTAAGTAAGTAAGTATGCAATTATAACCGTAAATTGTATGTATGGGCTATTCCATATGAAATCGATCAGTAAAAAACCTCGCATTTTTTATACTCTAATTTTTTCCCTATTTATACAAGATGCTGAGCAGAGGACATTTTCAAAAATATACTGTCGAAAGTCAAACGGTTTTTCGTACTATTGAGCGACAAATTTAGCGTATTTTATAAAAACAAGCCTCTTTCAGCGCTCAGAACTCTGGAACCATTTACTGCAGAACATTGAACGAGAACTCATTTTGAAGCTGACATTTGGTAAGTTATGATAAGAAGTAATACTTATTTTTATTGTACACAGAGAGACTGATTTTACTTACTTTTAGACTTTTTGTCCATTTGTAAAAATGTAAAAAAATATTGATAAAAAATCTTGCATTATTAAGAGGGATTCGGCATTGTTTGCTTAGTGGCTTGGCAATAAGTTTCGAGGATATTAAATAAATTATTTTCACACGCCTAGACTTGAACGGCGCAGTACCGCACGCACTGGCCGAGAGCTGAAGATAAGCGAGCGTTGGGCATCATTTTACTCCTGTGTTTATGAAAACCTGTGATAAACCTAGCCCAGCCATGACTGCTAGACGACACATCACGTGTTTGTCTCCTGGTCTTGCTTGTCTCGGCTAGCTCCCGTCTCACAGTCAGCTGGTTAGTTCACGCGCGTACTATTTATTTTCTTTATTTGATATTTTCAATACTTTCTTATCAACGGTGCATCAGTAAAAAATATGTATTTATTTGTGCTTTCAATGCGAAATCTAACTATATATTTTTTAAATATTTTTTCGGTGGCAAAGCCGTCTTAATTAGAAAAAAATCTAAATTTCTCTATTTCCATAAAAAATAGGAACTTCTGTTTATATGTCAATATAAACTTTAATTTCTCAGCATCAAAATAAACCATGATTTTGATCATTGGGTGAAAGGGTTTCGGAGCTACAACAATTTAAATTTGCTAATTTTATGTATATACGATAAATTTAAATATTTTTAATTTAAACACTATGAAGTTCTGATGCCTCAAACGTTGCACAAAGCATTGTATCATAGTTGTCTACGGACAGAAAAAGTTTCATTGTATTTAAAAATTGCAAGGTAAATTTTCTCTATATTTCGGTCGATTTGAGATGGAATAGCCCCAATATAACAAACACACTTTATCAACAGTAGCGACAGAATATTTTATTATTAAAATCATAAGTTTTTAATGATTAAATAATAGTCTACTATTACACTTTTAGTACGTCATACTACTTTTGACCAATAAAACGGTACGAAATGATGTGTTTCAACCAATCATGGCTGTACATCGCTACAATTTGATCAGTTCCCTAATATTTGTTTGTTTTTATCAATTCCTTAGCATTTGTTTGCTTTTATCACTTCACTAGCATTTGTTTGTTAGTTTGCTAACATTCCAAGCTGCAAATTCTTTACTGTACTATAAAACATGCTTTGCGATCGTCATTTGTTTCCCGTATAGATAGTCAAATGACAGTGGTGGGTCCGTTCAAACGTTTTGGTGAAGCCAACATTAGTGAAATAGAATTTTAGTAAGTCAATTAATATTTTATTGTATTAGAGTACTTTATTTCTTCTAATTTCTATATGCTTTCTTCTAATCGTTTAATAGTCAATTAAATCCTACTTGAGTTTTGATTTTCTCTAGATAAATCAAAACCTCTAGTGAGATTACTGTTGACTATTACACTTTTACTACGTGATACTACTTTTGACCAAAAAAACGGTACGAAAGGACGTCTTTAAACCAATCCTGACAATTTTAGAAAGCAATCGTTGTTATACATAGCACAGTAATCTTGACATGTTTGAAACTATCATTTCCATTCTTCATTGCATTTGTGCACACATTTTTCACAATATATGCAAGATATTACTCGTACATTTGATATGATGATGCCCCAAGAGGGAGAAAACTTTCGTATTTGTAATAAGTTCATAACAAATTTTATTTATTTATTTATTTATTTATTCATTCATTTACTTATTTACTTATTTATTTACTTACTCATTTAGCCTACTTATTTATTTACTTACTTATTTACTTATTTGCTTACTTATTTACTTAGTCGTTTAATTACTTATTTATTTATTTATCCATTTATCCATTTATTTATTTACTTATTTATTTATTTACTTATTTACTTATATATATTTACTCATTTACTTATTTATTGTTTTACTTATTTATTTTTTTACTTATTTACGTATTTATTTATTTACTTATTTATTTACTCACCTATTTACTTACTTATTTATTTATTTACTTATTTATTTATTTACTTATATATTTGTATATTTATTTATTTACTTATATATTTATTTATTTACTTATATATTTATTTACTTACTTTTTATTTATTTATTTACTTACTTTTTAATTTATTTATTTACTTATTTATTTACTTTTTATTTATTTATTTACTTATTTATTTGTTTACTTTTATTTATTTATTCATTTGTTTAATTTTATTTATTTATTTATTTATTTACTTTTATTTATTTATTTATTTGTTTACTTTTATTTATTTATTTGTTTACTTTTATTTATTTATTTAATTATTTAATTAATTATTTATTTATTTATTTAATTATTTGTTTGTTTGTTTGTTTATTTATTTATTTATTTATTTATTTATTTGTTATTTCACATAACAGGCAAAGCCCCATTACAATATTCAAGACTGAAAAACTGAAATACATTTCAAACAGTTATACTATGTAACATTTTTTTTTATATTTTGATAGTTAAGTCATTAAGATTCATAATATTAGAAACTTGATATAAGTAGCCTATACAAGAAAAAATAATGTAAACAAAAGATGGCGTATATATTGTCTATAAAGTATCTCTGACCAAAAACTGAGGACACAGTTAAAAGTTGGATAGAAGACTGCTAAGTAAATGAGTATTCAATCATTTGTTCTTTCTTTGTTAACATTTTATCGTCCACCGATGTGGAGTAATGGTTAGCACGTCTGGTCGTGAAACCAGTCGGCCCGGGTTCAAATCCACTGGGTAACTTTCGGCGCTGGCTCGGGCGTAGCTTGGGTTATTTCCGAAATATTCCTCGACCATAAGGCGAATGTCAGGTAATCTATAGCGAATCCTCGGCCTCATCTCGCCAAATACCATCTGGCTATCATCAATCTCATCGACACTAAATAACCCAATAGCTGATACAGCGTCGTTAAATAACCAACTAAATAAAATAAAACCTTCAGCGTTGGATCCTGCATTCATTTCACTGGAATTATCACCTTCATCTCACCCAGATTCTGGATAACCAAAGCAGTTGATAAAGCGTCCTAAAATAACTACAAAAACATTTTAATCCTTATCAACCAAGGTCTTGCTCTTTCTGACACTCTAATTTTTAAACATCAAACTCATGGTGGTAAACGTCAGATCAACTACTGACATCCAACGAAGACAAAATAGGGCGTCATCGTGAGAACGCACATACGTCCCAGTCGGCACGGGATTCGAACACGCTACCGTAACTTACACGCAACGTCAAAGCTATGCTAAAACAGGTATGTAATTTACGCCTGTCATTTATTAATAGCACGGTATAATGAAAGGAAAACAGACAATGATGGACCTCAAAACTACAAAGAACATCCAAAAAAACTTCCAAACGAAATATGACAATATTGTACTGAATAAAATGTTCGGAAACCGGGATGTTACAACGGACGCCTGAAGGCTTGTCACTTACCAGTTACAACACGCAGTAACCGTTTGAACAGTAAGTTATTTCCGAACATCAGTAAATATTTATTTTAGTAGGTTATTTTACGACGCTTTATCAATAACTTAGGTTATTTAGCGTCTGAATGAGATGAAGGTGATAATGCCGGTGAAATGAGTTCGGGGTCCAGCACCGAAAGTTACCCAGCATTTGCTCCTACGAGAAGTTGGAGATATATAACTTTTTAATTTATGTTTCGTAAAAAAAAATATTAAAAATAATAGCCGTACCCGTGCGCTCCGCTGCACCTGTTAGAAATAAATATAAAGTAATTACATAATTAAAATAGGACGTTTGATCCAGGGAACATCCGTGTTTGATAGAAGGATAAATCGTTTAATATATTACTTAATTTAAATTGTATTTAAATAATTAAAATGCGGTCATTTTGGTCCAGACAGCAATCATTTGGTGCAATGACAATAACCTTTAACATGTTTCTTAATTGTTATTACATGCAACCATAGTTTAATGAAGACTGACATATCATTTAGTTTTAATATGTATACTTTATATTACTTGCTATATGTTTCAGAAGTTACTGTAATAACATTTTACAATTATGTCCATCTAGAGAAAGTACATTTTCCAATGGTGAAATAATAATTAAACAATTAATTAGCTTCCGATATTACTTCATACAAACACAGAAACATTCTCTTAGGTTATGTTTAATAGCTTTCGATTGTTGTTGTCCAAGGCCCCTTATAGACGAAGTCATTTGTTTTTATTTCAGTACAGCGCCTTAGATGGCGTTGTTATTGTAATTTTAAAACTCATTTATCTCATTAAATATCAGTCCTATCAAACTTTTGTTTAGAATAAAACTTATCGGAAATTATTTTTAAAGAAACGTTTGTTATGTAATATTTTTTATGAAAATCAATAATAAGCGAGATATTTCGATTTATTTAATTCAGGCCCCCTTATAACCCCCTTTTAAATAAAGTATTTTGAATGCCATATAGCCTAAAATCTAGGTTACAACGAACTTAATTTATATTCCAATTTTCATATAAATCGGTTCAGCTATTATTGCGTGAAAAGGTAACAAACATCCACACAGACAGACATACAAACAAAATTGTCAAAAAAGTGATTTTCGGTTTCAGGATGGTTAATTATACATGTTAACACTAATTATTTTTGGAAAATCGAAAATTACCAGAAAAATTTTGGTTACAGATTTATTATTAGTATAGATATAGATTGAGAACTCAGTCACTCCCGAATTCACCTACACCCAAATAGAAGTGTGCTTATCGATATATTCATGTCATATCAGTATAATATCGATATATATCGATTTCTATATTTATATAATCAAGAAAGGCAAGTATTGATATATATCTATACACATCAATATCAATAAGAAACATATGGGTCATAATAATAGATATTTATGGTTTATATATTCATATGAAATTCTTAAATTAGTTGAACCTAAATGTTTCACATCTGCTGCTTTACTACACAGTACAAATTATGGTCCACGTCTATATAATTCGATAATAAAATTTCATCCAGAATTGACTACTTTAAGCAATGAAATTTTCTGATACAGAATTAAAGAATTTATATGACAGACTTCCTTGTATATATATTATATACCATGTATTGTAAAACAAGTTTATTTCTATCCTAAGTGTATTTTTCTATCATATCTTGGTTACTATATCAACATGACCTGCACTAATTATACTACTAATAATAATTTAATATTAATCTCAACATCGTCTCTTTTTTCACTCAGTTATTATTAGTATTATTATTTACTAATTTTATTATCATCTTTATGTGAGCTTTTTTCTTAAGTATTTCGTCTACAAAGTATGTGTATCTATGTAACGGAACTGTCCCCGAACACGAGCTTTGCTCTTTCGGGGTATTTTAATGTAACGTTTTTATGTATATGTTATTATTAAATAAAATCTAAATAAATAAAAATGATATGTGCAAAAGAATTATTTGGTTATTAAAAAAAAAGATGAATTAATAATAATTAATGTAATCCGCGCGAGTTATGGTGTTACAAATCATGGCGCGTGCACTGAAGGGTTAATATTACATATTAATGACATCATCTGTAAATGAAAAAGAAATGTTAATGAAGGAATAAAATTAAGTACCGGTAATTTTATAAATTTAAACGTATAATTATATGCAGATGATAGTTAAAAAACGGAAATAAATCTGGAATTAGCATTACATTGCTTAAACAAGATATGTTGTGCTTATAAATTTAAAATATCACCAAATAAAACAAAAGTAACGGCATTCTGGGAAAAAACGTGTATTAGATCAAAGATAGTAAATTGATAACATACCTCTGGTATATGTAACAAGCATAAACTACTTAGGATGTAATATTAATATAGATTGCAGAACAGAAAAATACATAAATTATAACTTTCAACATTTCAAATGATGTGCGATACAATGTGCAATACTCTGAAAAATAAAACAAGACATGAATTTTACGAAACAATGGCTATTCCTAAATTACTCTACGGAAGCGAATCATGGGTACTCACAAACAAAATGAAAAGCAGAATACAAAGCTCTGAAATTATTTTGTTAAGAAAACTAAAGACTGTGCCAGATCAGAACATGTAAGAAATGAGGACATAAGAACAGAATTATATATATTTTATATAAATGACAAAATAGAAGAATACCAAAACCAGTGGTTACAACACATGGAAAGAATGGATAAAATAGTATATCTAAAGCAGCAGTCAACTACAAACCACGGGGAAATAGAGACATACCACAGTCTAGTATATACAATCACGAAGTTCAATACGTAGTAAAAATGCGTCCATAGCTAGTTGCTAACCAATAGGATCGCGACTATCGCCTCATTACAGACAATGCGAAATAGTACTGTCTTCCTCCGACGAGTTTAGCGCCGGGACCTGAGGTATTCTTGCCATCGGTGCGGGGGTTGCAGGTAGATTCTTTTGTTGCTACAGTCAAGCCGAGCCGAGCGGAGTGGGAAGTATTAATCGTCCAAAAATATGCAGTCTTCAGTTTGTAGTAGTGTGTGAATATTTCATATACATATTGTTTACCTAGGCCTATATCATTATGTTATTAATATATTAAATATATTGTTGCAATTTTTGTTCAAACATCTCCCTGATATCAGCTATGTTAATATTATATGAATTAATATAATAATAATCCGTGGCGCTACAGCCCGTGAAGGGCCAAGACCGAACAGCCGGCTGCTGGCCTCACGCCCACATGCCGAAGGAGAGGTGGACGATCATCCAACCAGAATGGAGGTATCATGTGGTTAGCATGATGATCACCCCAGCCGTTATAGCTGGCATTCGCAACAGGATTTCGCTACCTATCGTAGCTTCCCAAATGCATCACGATGCTGGGTGGGCACCGGTCCCATACACTGGCCGAAATTTCATGAGAAAATTTCATTATATGAATTACTCATATTAAATATTTAAGGAAACATGCTGTAAAAAAGTTTTTGGTTTTATTCTATTGGAATTTTAGAATATTTGTGATTGGCATCGTGAAAAACAGATTCCTATAATGTAATGCGAATATCATTTGTTGGTGATATGTTAAAATACAAATCAAGTAGTTTTACTTCTCAAGTGAGTTCAGCAGTAGCCTACAGTATACTTAAATTGATTACTTTACAAATTTAATTCAATTCTACTTATCACTAGATTTTATAGTATGATTTTTCTTTTCATTTATATTATTGTAGTTTTATTATGATTTTTCTTTTTATTTATTGAACGTCAGGCACATGATGAATGTTTTCAGTATGATTGTACTTCCTTCCAGACTGCCGCTGTCACTGTTCCCTCCCACTCCAGTACCGCGCTAGACTAGTCGGAACCGCATTCCTCTCAGCACTAAACTCCTCAGAGGATGACAGTAACTATTGTTCCTAGTATCCTCAACAACTCCAGCTTCGTGACTGTATATACTAGACATACTAGGAAGGCCAAAAAAAGAGACGGAGAGAGCAACTGTGAGACGAAACAGACAATATGTCTAGTGAATGAAGTGAAAAAGAAGAAGACTAAAGAATATAGAAATGTATTTCTTGCTTAGGAGCCTCTTCCAAATTAAAGAAACTATTCTATTACAATGAAAAAGGTATTTTATTTTGAGAATGATAGAGGAATTTTTGGTCATAAAACTTACACGATCTGTCCAGGATGAAAATTTTCTTCGCAACTATTACTATCAACAGTAATCTCACTAGAGGTTTTGATTTATCTAAGAAAATCAAAACTCGAGTGGGATTTAATTGACTATTACACGATTAGGAGAAAGTATATAAAGATTAGAAGTAACGAAGTACTCCAATACAATAAAATATTAATTGACTTACCAAAATACAACTGTCTTCAATTAATGTATTATTGTACCATCTCAACATTACAAATATTACGCTAGATGCATGCTAGATGGCAGTGGTGTGTTATAATTATGTGATGTTATCAGGTGTGCCAACTATGGAATCTTCATTAAACTCTGTAGACGGTTACTAGTCAAGAAGGGTTTGTTGGTTCAATTTCATTTTTATTAAAACATTTGCAATTTACTTCAATCATCGGGATCCCAGTAATCAACGTCACTTGACAGATGATTTTCAATAACTCTTAGTATTAAACAATCTCTGATACGTGACTATCCATAATATCATATAGCAGAAGCTATAACATAACCTAAATAATATAAACAAGTGTTAGAAAAGTTTTAATTAGGGATGATGAAATAAACAAGACAAGTTTTAATTAACGATGATGAAATAAAAAAATAAACATGAATAACTTTAAAAGAAACAATTATTGAAAGTACAATTTTCAAATTTGAATGTTTTAGTGGTTGGTGGTTCAGTTGATGTTATATTTGGACGTGTGTGTAAAAGAAGTGAACTCGTTGATGTAAATGGTGTATCCCTCAACTTATTCAGGATTTCCGAATGGTGCTCTTCATTTATTTGTAAATAGGGTTTCAGGGAAGATGCATAGCCATGACCAGTGATCTTTATTAATTCTTGTTCTTGAATGCCAATGCGAGTCATATTTGAAAGTGCTGTGCATCGACTGGAGTGGTTTGTAATTTTCTGTTTTTGACGTCCAGACCAGTGCAGTTTGAAATGTTCGCAAACAAAGAAACAAATGCTAGGGTAGTGATAAAATTAAACAAATGCTAGGGACGCGATAAAATTAAACAAATGCTACGGACGCGATAAAATTAAACAAATGCTAGGGACGCGATAAAATTAAACAAATGCTACGGACGCGATAAAATTAAACAAATGCTACGGACGCGATAAAATTAAACAAATGCTACGGACGCGATAAAATTAAACAAATGCTACGGACGCGATAAAATTAAACAAATGCTACGGACGCGATAAAATTAAACAAATGCTACGGACGCGATAAAATTAAACAAATGCTACGGACGCGATAAAATTAAACAAATGCTACGGACGCGATAAAATTAAACAAATGCTAGGGACGCGATAAAATTAAACAAATGCTAGGGACGCGATAAATTAAACAAATAAAATTAAACAAATGCTAGGGACGCGATAAAATTAAACAAATGCTACGGACGCGATAAAATTAAACAAATGCTACGGACGCGATAAAATTAAACAAATGCTAGGGACGCGATAAAATTAAACAAATGCTAGGGACGCGATAAAATTAAACAAATGCTACGGACGCGATAAAATTAAACAAATGCTACGGACGCGATAAAATTAAACAAATGCTACGGACGCGATAAAATTAAACAAATGCTAGGGACGCGATAAAATTAAACAAATGCTACGCGATAAAATTAAACAAATGGACGCGATAAAATTAAACAAATGCTACGGACGCGATAAAATTAAACAAATGCTACGGACGCGATAAAATTAAACAAATGCTACGGGATTAAACAAATGCGATAAAATTAAACAAATGCTACGGACGCGATAAAATTAAACAAATGCTACGGACGCGATAAAATTAAACAAATGCTAAGGACGCGATAAAATTAAACAAATGCTACGGACGCGATAAAATTAAACAAATGCTACGGACGCGATAAAATTAAAATGCAAAGGACGCGATAAAATTAAACAAATGCTACGGACGCGATAAAAAATACGGACGCGATAAATTAAACAAATGCAACGGACGCGATAAAATTAAACAAATGCAAAGGACGCGATAAAATTAAACAAATGCTACGGACGCGATAAAATTAAACAAATGCTACGGACGCGATAAAATTAAACAAATGCTACGGACGCGATAAAATTAAACAAATGCTACGGACGCGATAAAATTAAACAAATGCTAGGGACGCGATAAAATTAAACAAATGCTAGGGACGCGATAAAATTAAACAAACTACGGACGCGATAAAATTAAACAAATGCTACGGACGCGATAAAATTAAACAAATGCTACGGACGCGATAAAATTAAACAAATGCTACGGACGCGATAAAATTAAACAAATGCTACGGACGCGATAAAATTAAACAAATGCTACGGACGCGATAAAATTAAACAAATGCAAGGGACGCGATAAAATTAAACAAATGCAAAGACGGACGCGATAAAATTAAACAAATGCAAAGGACGCGATAAAATTAAACAAATGCAAAGGACGCGATAAAATTAAACAAATGCAAAGGACGCGATAAAATTAAACAAATGCAAAGGACGCGATAAAATTAAACAAATGCAAAGGACGCGATAAAATTAAACAAATGCAAAGGACGCGATAAAATTAAACAAATGCAAAGGACGCGATAAAATTAAACAAATGCAAAGGACGCGATAAAATTAAACAAATGCAAAGGACGCGATAAAATTAAACAAATGCAAGGGACGCGATGAAATTAAACAAATGCAAAGGACGCGATAAAATTAAACAAATGCAAAGGACGCGATAAAATTAAACAAATGCTACGGACGCGATAAAATTGTGTGATAAGCAGCCATGATATGTTGAAATACGTCCTTTCGTACCGTTTTAATGGTCAAAAGGAGCATGACTTAGTAAAAGTGTAATAGTCAATAAAAATACTATCATTAACGACATTATTTGTTGCTAGTGATATCATCCTATTGAGTGATGTTTATTTTAAGGATTAGGCAGTGCTGTGGTGCTGTTTCAAGTGGTACAGAGTTTAGTTCATTCCAGTGTTCTTGCAGCGGGTTGTCGCCTAGGAGGATTAACTCCTTGGGAAGTGAAGGAAAGCCTCGAGACAAGCGATGGGACTCGTTCAGCGAAAGGACAAGCGGAATCCAGTTCCTCGCAGTCGCGACTCAGGTACAGCGGATAAGAGCAAATTGGAAGTGGAGTAGAGAGAGATCAGATTCTACAAGACTTCTTGCTTTATTTAACGGCGGACTCTACTGCATAGTTATTTGGCGTCGATGTCAAGACGCGGTGAGCATGGATGATGATTTAACGAAAAGGATTACTGCCAATGTAATCACTAAAGAGCGGATTCCTATATAATTAAATATTCTTTTTGCGTGTGATAAAACACAATTAACAAAGTTAAAAATTCCGAATATGAAGTTTCAAATTTAAAACCCGAATTTTATTTCACACTAGCCGTACCCGTGCGCTCCGCTGCACCCGTTAGAAATAAATATAAAGTAATTACATAATTAAAATAGGACGTTTGATCCAGGGAACGTTCGTGTTTGATAGAAGGATAAATCGTTTAATATGTTACTTAATTTAAATTGTATTTAAAATATTAAAATGCGATCATTTTGATCCAGAGAGCACTCATTTGGTGCAATGACAATTCCTTTAACATGTTATTAATTGTTATTACCAATTATTTTTGGGAAAGCGAAAATTAACAGAACAATTTTGGCTGCAGATTTATTATTATGTTTATATTATATTATATTATATTATAATATGTAAAAAGTGTGTTGATAACGGATGTACTCAAATTAGAAAGTTTTTAATTTGTTGTGGGAACTCTTGAATCTCAGGAGGAACAGCTTTTACAACAGCGCAACATAATCTGCTTGGCTCATTACCCAATTTTTTTGCATTGCATTTATTGCATATATATTTTATGTTTTTAACACGATTCAATTGGGCATAGTTAAAATGTGAATTATAAAATAATGGATTGCTAAGCTAACGTACTATTACTGCATACTAAATCAATACACTCTCGTTGTTCGTTAATTCTCTGAGATAAAAATGAATATGTTCATAAACATTATTTTAAGAAATACAGGAAATGAATATACAGAATAACCTATCAAGTTTTCTGTGCATAAGAAGCTATTTTAATCTTACCTGTCCTCAATTCACTCACAAGTTACTGTAATAACATTATAGGATTATGTCCATCTAGAGAAACTACACTTTCCAATGATGAAATAATAATTAATTATACAAATCGGTTAATTTAGCTTCCTATATTACTTCATACAAATAGAGAAACATTGTCTGTAGGCTATGTTTTATAGCTTTTTATTGTTGTGTCCAAGGCCCCTTATAGACGAAGTCATTTGTTTATTTCAATACGTTATTTTAATTTTAAAACTCATTTATCTCATTAAATATCAGTCCTATCAAAATTTTTCAAAGAATAAAACTTATCAGCAATCATTTTTAAAGAAACCTGTGTTATGTAACATTTTTCAGAAAAATCAATAATAAGCGAGATATTTCGATTTATTTAATTCAGGCCCCCTTATAACCCCCCTTTTAAATAACGTATTTTGAATGCCATATAGCCTAAACTCTAAGTTGCAACGAACGTAATTTATATTCCAATTTTCATCGAAATCCGTTCAGCCATTATCGCCATTATCGCGTGAAAAGGTAATAAACATACAGACAGACAGACAGACAGAAAGACAGACAGATAGACAGACATACAAGCAAAAATAAAAAAAAAGCGATTTTCGGTTTCAGGATGGTTAATTATACATGTTAACACCAATTATTTTTAGAAAATCGAAAATTACCAGAAAAATTTTGGCTACAGTATAGATAGATAAAAACACATATTTTCACAAAAAATTATGTATATACACATTTTCAGGAAATCTATTATAAACACATAAATCTTGGAGTTTTTTTACTTAAATAATTTTTTTACAAGAACTTTTAAACATTTTAAAACTAAATCAATTATGTCACTCAGAAGTACGTTATCTATTTTAAGAATTCTTGGTTGCTTCGTGTTTCTAAGCGCTGTGTGGTGTATCCGTGATCCAGTTTCGTAATAGTATCGCCTCAAGTTCTGAGAACTGCTAGGCAGCATATCAGTGTTATTATTAGAGTATAAATTAACATGGACAAGGAGGAGAGATCTTGTGAAGATGATTTCATTCCACGCTTTGTTTGTGAAACACAACAGATAAGAGCTCAGGTATGAACATTATTTAATTTACACAAATCTCTCGCCTCTCGCTCATGTCTATCAAGTAAGGCAATATATCTTGTGATTCCCTGTTATCGGGCTTCGTCAATCGATATCCTTCAAGATATACCGTACTGAAAGATGGTTGTTTAAAAAAACGATTTGGCTTTCCTATTAGCAAATCTAAGCTTTTTGTGTGACACCATAAAAAACTCGATACAATAAAAAAAACCTGTTGTCTGAAACAGGGAGGTGCGTGCTGTGGAAATTAAACTAGACTCGCTACCAGGTTCAGAAGCACAATTACTAAGGGACAAATTCCAGAATGTGTTTGGGAAAAACAGTGGATATAAAAAAATGTGTAAAGTTGCTCAAGTATTAGAGGGTGTGTCTGTAGGTGAAATTGACGATGTATGTGTTTGCGACATTCCTCTCTTTAAATATGCACGTCTGACGTCCTGTGACGTGGAAAAATCGTTTTCACAGTATAAGTCGTTGTTCAGAGATAATCGGTATGCATTTATGATGGAGAATTTGGAGATGACCTTTGTTGTTCACTGCAATTCTCGGCCAACGAATAGCACTCAAGTGTGGTTGGTGAGTACCTAGTAACATTTTTTTTCCAAGCAAAGTAAGGTATTTTTGTCATATTTAAAAAATATATATTTATTTATTTATTTTTAGCAAATATTTTCGTACTTTTAGCACATAAAAATAAATGTATTTAAAATTTTTAGCACATAAATATCCGCTCCGTAGCCTAATCACTAAAGGAGCAAACAATAGTTTTATTTATTTACAGTACTTTGCAATTTGCATCCGGATTTTAGATTACTTAATCTTGATTCATTTCATTTCTTGTTATAATAATAATAATAATAATAATAATAATAATAATAATAATAGTAATAATAATTTATTGCTATAACAAAGATAATTTATATATTTTTTACATATTGTGACAGCGACGTGAGATTCGAACTCACGACCAGCGTCCCGCAAGAAAGCAGATCGCGCGGGGACGGCGCGCGGCGGAGAGAAGTAAGGGGAAAGGGCCTACGCGGCGAGAGAGTGGAGAGAGAGTGCGCGCGCATCTGGTGCTGGTAGAGAGGAGAGGGCTCTAAATTTTTCTGGAGTGCCATCCCTAGAGACGCGTGGAACTTTCGAGGCTACGTCGCTGTGGTTATAAATTACGGTCGCGAAGGAACGACAGAGTTTTCAGTTGATTAGTGAGCCAGTCAGTGAGAAAGCCAGAGCAAGCAAGCCAGTCTTGTGTACCGGAGTTCGACTCGAGTGTGCGTTCGCAACTGCGTCAGCATCTGAAGGCCTGAGTTCGAGTGCAGTGGACCGCAGTTGGAGGGACCTGAGTTCGAGTGCAGTGGACCGCAGTTGGAGGGACCTGAGTTCGAGTACAGTGAACTGTCTCTGAAGGTCTGTGGTTCGAGATACTGTGAACTCGAGTGACTGAGATAGAAGAACTGTGAACTGAGAACTGATAGTTCTGATTTGTAAATAGTGCTTTGTAAATATTACTTAAGATTAACAGTTCATTGTTGTTCGTAATAGTCCAAGTAAATTTTCATTGTTGTCGGTGGAGTGCTATAACGAATACTGTGTTGAGTGAAAATCCAATTGTTGACGAGAGCGTTTAAGGCGAAT
The DNA here is from genome assembly GCA_025594305.2 of Periplaneta americana. Classification (NCBI taxonomy): domain Eukaryota; kingdom Metazoa; phylum Arthropoda; class Insecta; order Blattodea; family Blattidae; genus Periplaneta; species Periplaneta americana. The sequence continues at coordinate 3,199,144 of JAJSOF020000005.1, forward strand.
TGTAGAAAGGAATTATTGTTGTGGCGAATAAATTACATTGTTGTTACTAATAAAAGTCACAATATAAAAATCACTCAACACTCCCAGAAAGAGTAGCTCGTCCTCAGGGAGGATTCCACAAAATTTTAAGACATTTTATTACTGTGATCAACATAATAAAAGGTAAAAAGAGAAAAAGAAAAACACAGATATTATAGTAATTGAAACTATTTTATATTTTCTTCCTAAATACAGTCAGTGTATTGTTATTAGTATCTCTTTGTTGTTACCTATTGCTTTAAAAAGAATGTGTTTAACTTGTAATTTTAAGTCAATTTTTCTACTATTCCTTTACTGTTTATATTTTGTTTTTAAATCTTCTGTATTGCCCCTACTATTATATATTGCCCTTCAAGAATTTCGTTATTCGTTAGTTGTAAGTCATTACTTGTCTTACTATTTTAATTATTGTAATTGTTCCTGAATCACGTATGTAACTTGTAAGCGTAAATCATTGCTTGTAATATCCTTTTATTACTCTTAACTGTTCCATTGTTCATGAATTAAGTATTAATTTGAAAGTGAAAGTCAAACTTTGTTATATTAATCTGTTATTGATTATCTTTTTAGGTCGTGTATTTACTCTGAAACGGTTAGACATTCTTGTATATCTTTTGCATTGATTATTCCTCAAACATCTCATTAATCTTTAACAGGATCCATTTTTCATTAAGGTGCATTCTTCTATATAATTCATGTGAATTGTAACTGTGACCACTATTTTATATTATCACTTTACTATTGTTTATTGGTTATAAAATATGTATTTTGATGCCAACTATAACCCTAATATACCTCAGGGTGAACTAGGGTTTATTAAATTGGATAATAAAAAAATAATAATTTTAATGGATTTTTAAAATAAGGAGCATTAGCAATTGAATGTTTGGTTTTTTAACTGTTACCTTATTATAGAGCCTTGGGGCAGAGTTGCTGCTATGATTATAACCTACTGTAATGGTACATTTAGGTTTTGCCAAGCATATGTTGTCTGATCGTTTAGTTTTATATTAATTTATGTGAATAGAAATTAAGTAAATTTCGATTTTTATGTAATATATACATTGTTATAAATTTTATGGATATCAAAACTTTAAATTCAGAATAAAACAGTTCTGAGGAATAATCAAGAGGTTTATTAAGACATGTTTTTATTATTCTTTTCTGTAGCAGAGTTATTGGCATGAGGGACGTACTATAAGCACTACCCCATCCTATAATGCCGTATTGTAATATAGCTTGTATTAATGCGAGGCAAATCAGTCGTAAAGTATGGACAGTCAAATAATTTCGTAGAATAATAAAATAACGAATAAAGTTTTAATTTACTGAAAACAAAAAGAACATGTTTACCTCAACGTAAGCGCTGGTAGATTATTATTGGACTATCATCGTAGATGTTCCTAGGATAATAGGTCTGACACAAAATAGTATCAGGAAGGAAGCATAGAACAAAGCTTAATGTGAGCACCATGGCTAAAGGCTGAAATTCGAGTGGCCAGAATTTCTTTCGTCATTGTCAATGCCAATGAGGAGAATAGAGTGGGTCATGAAACTAGTAAGTTTGTGTTCAATGGCGATATTATTATTATTTAAGTGCTTATAACTACATCCAGCAAAATTCGTAAGTGAATTCAAATTTTATTTGTATTATTGACAGCTGAAGAAAGTGTGGAAATATTAGGAACATTTGTTTTACTCAAATAATATAATATTTAATAAGTTAAATACGAACAATTTGGTTATCTGAAAAACAGATAGTGTTTTGTTTCCTATCATAAAATAAAAGAAGGCATTGTTGCATAGCCTTCAATATGCAATCACATCAACAAGACGAAGGTCAATTATTCTTCCCAAATCAAGGCCCTCTTCTCTATCACGCTCCTTGATACAGCCTTCAAAATTGGTCACAAAACGACAATAAGAAGAAACAACTGAAAATAATTCTTCTAATTCTGATGAAAGGTTTTTACATCAAATTAAAAGGAAACAATTTCAGCTACTAAAATAAATTCTGAATATGTAGTCGATCTAGCTACCGTCCACAAGTTTTCCCCTCTTGAGTCATTTCAAAATAAAGTCCTTCGAATTTCACTCAATTCTCCTTGGTTTGTCCGTAACAGCCAACTACACAGAGAAACTGGTATTGACACAATCAAACAGTTTATTCATTCACAAGCTAAGAAGTTCTATAACAACCTAGAAAATGTTCCAGGCGCCATCCACTACCCTCTCGGGAGAAAGTTCACATTTCCCACCACAATCAAGAACCGATTTCCAATGAACCTCATATTACAATCAAAATTTATCATCACACCAACCTATGTATATAATTATTAACAAATATTTTTTGTTCATTGACGAGCCCAATCTAGGCTGCCCTCAATTCACTGTCATGTATTGTATTTATATTTTATTTAGAAATGATTTATGTGGCGCTAAATGCGCTGATCGATCAATAAATTGTTTTAAAAATGTCAATAGGGAAATGAGAGAACAATTATTAAAAGACATACAAAAACGTGTCCTTGCAAGGGAGTTTGAGGTTGAGAAAAATTGCCTTTTGGTCATTTGTCTGACACCGAATTTTTTTACTTTTTTACTTATTTATTTATTTATTTATTTATTTATTTATTTATTTATTTATTTATTTATTTATTTATTTATTTATGTATTTATTTATTTATGTATTTATTTCTTTATTTATGTATGTATGTATTTGTTTATTTATGTATGTATGTATGTATGTATGTATGTATGTATGTATGTATGTATGTATTTATTTATTTATTTATTTATTCTAGTGTAGTTAAGGCCATCAGGCCTTCTCTTCCACAACACCAGGAATAAAAATACAATAACAGAAATAAAACGAAAAAAGTACACTATATACAAAGTAGAGCTACACAAGAAATAAAGAGAGAGAGAGAGAAAACACTATAAACAAAGTAAAGCCACACAAAAATATACACAGGTTGCAGTCACTCAAACTTTAAATGAGTGATTAAGTATCATAATTAATTGTATCCTAACTAATTAACTAACATAAACAAGAAACTTACAATTTTAATCCAGAGTAAAGAAAAAAAAAAGAAAAAAAAACACAAATCAATACTTCCAGCAATACCTAAGAACATTAACTAAGACAAAATTTTTCAATTTAATTTTGAATTGTGATAAAGTCCGGCAGTCCCTGACGTCATTAGGTAACGAATTCCAGAGGCGAGGTATTTCTACACTGTAGGAGGATGAGTGGAGGGATAGAAAGAAGTGCTTGATATCGGTTTCGAAGAGTTGTAAGAAACTGAAAGCGCGATAACAGATAATTCGGATTCTAAACAGAAGAGACAGTGAATGTATTGTTCTTCGTGCCTTCAGACACACCAATGAAAGTAACTGGAGGGAAGGCGTTATATGGTCAAATTTACGAGTATTGCAGATGAATCGTATGCACACATTATGAACTCAGCTCAGAGTGAACTTCCATTAGTTAGCAAAGAATCGTAATACTAAAATGGGACTTTGTCGTTTCACTGAAGGAACTACATACAATTTTGAAGGGGACAGTAACAGGTCAGGAACGTCGAAATATGTTAAAGCCAGCACCTTGAGTGGGACTACCGCAGTCCTCGCCAGAGAAGGGTTCCGAGCCCTTGCACTGTGCCAGTGACACTCGAATAAACTCTCCCCAAGTATTAAACAGTTACAGTTTATTTAACGACGCTCTGTCGCATTTAAACACGCTTAAATGCAATCGACCTGGATCGAACTCGCAACCTCGAGCATAGAAGGCCAGCGCTATACCAACTACGCTACCGAGGCCGGCTCCCCAAGTATTGAAGGCAATAAATATGCGAAAATCAAGATTCCTATTATTTCGAAGGCTTTCATTTGGAAAAATGTTACCTTTAACACGTGGACCCTGATAAGATCCCAGCTGATGTTCAATAGATCTCTAATTGCCGCAAATTGAATGCAAATGAAACAGCCTTCATATTAGCAAAAATGTATTCGGTGTTTTGCATTCGGCGCAAATTTATTTGTGTGCTAATTAATTTATGTCACTGTGGACGTGTCTGCCGTACATGAATGCACGAAAAAATGTTTGCCACATTCGACGCACGCAATCCATTCGTTGTCGGTTTCTGTGGAGACATGAAAGCAGTGTTGCCAACTTGTTCGGACTAAAACTTCCTAAAATGTCTTCTATCACAGTCAATCATTGTGGGCCATTCACGTTTCTTAAGCACTATTACCATACCAAATTTGTCCCCGATTAAAATACACGGCACCGAAATTCCGTTCAGTGAATCAGTAAAGAATCTAGGTATTTATATTGATAAAAGTTTAAATTGGAACATTCAAGTTGCAGAAACCTGCAAAAAAGTATTCTCATTAATCCACTCGTTTAGACGATTGAAGAATTTTCTACCCTTTTCCATGAAAAAAATGTTAGTGCAAACACTCGTGATGCCCCACTTCGATTACTGTGATATTCTGCTTACTGACCTAACCGTTACTTCGGCGCAGAGACTACAACGTGTTCATAATATGTGCGTCCGTTTCGTCTGCAATATTCGCCGGGCTGATCACGTAACACCATCCCTCGAAATGTTGTCCTGGCTCCGTCTAGAAGATCGTAGGAAAATCCACTGTCTTTCCCTTCTCTTTCACATATTGCATTTCTCCACTCCTGTCTATCTTGCGTCTCGTTTTTAAATTTATCCACCCATCATAACCTAGACACACGATCACAACACTCCTCAATATTATCCATTCCCTCCCACCGAACATCCTCATATTCATCTTCTTTCACTGTGGCTGTTCCTCGACTTTGGAATTCCCTACCGAGTAATGTCAGGGACTGTCAGACATCAAACCAATTTAAGAATAGACTAACGAGATATTTTTCTAACAATTCTTGTTAACAATAATAGCTGTTTCAGGTTTCTCAATGTTTAATGGTTATATATATCACAGATAAATATTTAAATTTTCTCATTATTATTATTATTATTATTATTATTATTATTATTATTATTATTATTATTATTATTATTATTATTACTGTTATTATTACCCTACTACTATTATTATTATTATTATTTATTATTATTATTATTATTATTATTATTATTATCATTATTACTATAACTATTTCTTACCAGTGTTTATTATTGTCACACTAACATTAGTTATCCAATTTTCATTATTTACTTTCATGTTGTTTTATGGTCTAGATATTAATGTAATAATGTAATAACTATGTAATTAGAATTAGAGTCTGGCTGAGCGGAAGAGAAGGCCTGCTGGCCTTAGCTCTGCCAGATTAAATAAATTATTATTATTATTATTATTATTAGATTTCAATAAAAATCCCTAATTTAACCGACGTTGATGCACGTGGCCACAAGTATTGTGCATGGAGAAACTGGTGCAAGCATATTGAGTAAACTGCAAACAGTGTTGGAGTAGTGCCCATGGCTTGTCAGTATATCTTTTCATTAATAATCTTCCTCGTATGTAATCGTGAAAACTTTGTAACTAATTCAACAGTTCATAGCATAAATACACGTCAAAAAAATGACTTTCATACTCCATCGGCAAGTCTATCGTGCTATCAAAAAGGAGTGCGTTATATGGCAGTAAAAATTTTTAATAGCCTCCCTATCGATATAAAAAATGAAACTCAAAACATAAGATTATTTAGGGCCAAATTAAAGAAGTACCTAATTTCTCACGCCTTCTATTACGTAGGTGAATTCATGACATTCAGTAACGCTTCATGAAATTGATACTAAAACTTTTTGTTGTACTAGTAGACTATATTGTAAATCTCGTCTATATATATTTCATCTAGACTGTGACTATAAATTAAGTCTTTATAATAGTAATAAGCAGGGAACGGATTTATATGGACTAAAAATATATGAAATATGTAAATATATATGTAGTTATTTTTACCAAAATATGGAATTAAATATGGATTTTTACCAAAATATGGAATTAAATATGGACTTAAAATTATAAAAAAATGACTATGTACGTTAAATATTGGTACATTTTAATCAAACTAAACAAAAAATATAATGGACGTACCTTATCTTCCAATTTAGTTTCAACAAAACACAATTTTTATTGTCTGTTACCATAACAATAGGTTACAAACATTTCTTTCAAGTGCTGAAAAGTGAATCTTCTTCTATTGTCTCTGAGGATAGATTTATACTGACTAAAAGAGCGTTCGACGTCACAAGAAGTAACTGGTACATAATTCAATTTCACAATGTCTGCTGGGGATAAGTCCAAGTTAATCTTCACTGTTGATTCACCACTCATCACAGCAACAACCTTTTGTAGTTCTTCATATCCAGGGTTTTTGAAAGTACAGTGTCCATCTTAGCTCTTACTGCATCTGCAACTTTACCTCTACCACGATTCAGTTGTTCCACAGTACTATTTATAATTTCAAAACTTTCAGATAGTGAAAGGTGCCTATTTTGGAGACTTTTGAGCGTTTTTATGATGCATGAAAATGTATGCTGAATGTGAGCTAAGTCATTCTTCACACTTATGTCACAGGTAACTGTTTTCGCAGTATCAATTGAGACTGCATCTTCAGAGTCCAATGCAAGGAGAACATTGTTAATAGAGTCTATATGTTCGGCATAATATTCAACTGCTTCTAGCCATGTACCCCATCTAGTTAAAATTGGCTTTGGTGGCAATGGAATTTCAGGGTACATTTCTTTCAACACGTTAACTCTACTGGGAGCTTTGAGAAATACTTTTTCACTGATGAAATCAACAAATCTACTTTAGGAAATTGTCTCTGACCACTTCTGCCACACGATGAAATGCATGCGCCACACAAGTAAAATGAGTCAATTTAGGATATACAACAGATAATGCTTGTCCAGCTTTGACCATATAAGGGGCAGCATCGCTAATAAAGAATAACACATTATCGTACATAATACCCTTTGGCCACAGGATACCCATAGCTTCGTTGAACAGTTTAACTATAGTTTTGTTATTGCACTTTTCTAGAACATCACAATGTAAAAGAATTCGTTCAGAATATTGTTCACTTAACAAACCGATAACTACATTACCAACAAGTCTACCTTCTTTGTCGGGAGTCTCATCAATGGAAACCCAAATTGAACTATCTTTAATTTCATCTCTTATCTTCTGTATTGTCTCATCGTAGATGGATGGAGCATACGTCTTCCTAAGTGTTGACTCATCCGGGATTGTATGTTGAGTATATTTTTCAAGGAATTCCCTGAAGACCTTATTCTTTAGTTTGTAGAGAGGAATATCAGCAGAGATGAGAGAACGGCACAGGTCGATGTTAAACTCAGATCTTACATTCGATGTTGTTGGTTGTGTTAAAAACAATTGTCTCTGCTTGGAATTTAGTTGTTTGTTGGCCTGATGTTTACTAGTTGTAATGTGTTGTTGCACCAGGAACTTTTGTGTAGATGATACTGCACACTGACACAAATTACAAAATAATACTTTATTGTCAGTTGATAAACCATCTTCTTTAAATTCTGAAATGTAACTTGTTAGTTTTGATTTTAAATTGACTGAATGACGTACTTTTGACATATTTACCGTCTTTATAGTATGATTTACAAAACTGAACCTATGTGTACTCTGACTGGCATTTAACTGTTGAGCTGCACAACTGAAGTCTGTTGAAAATTTTAAATTAAATTAATACAGTTTTGTAACTTACTTTCCCATTGTTGATAGGACTGCTAATTTTCAAATAACTCTGATGTTAAAGGGATTACTGAACATGTGTTTAAATCTCTATTGTTGAAATGTATTTTTAAAAGTTAATGGAATTTTGTTTTGTTTTATTGTTAAACCTAATATAATATGGACTGTTTTATATGAAATATGGAAAATATATGGAAATTAACGAAAATATGTACTAAACTCTAAAATATGGAAAAATATGGAAAATAAAAGTAGGATTTTTCAACCCTACACATTGTGAAACATAAAGATAATGCAAAATATAAATTATATTAGCTTTATAAGTAAATATGTATTTACATATAAATCCTTTCCCTGGTAATAAGTTTTTTGACTTGTTCCATATTCTAGCTGTAAGCATGTATGAATACCATGGAATGTTAATAAATACAATACAATACAATACAATCAAACCCTGAGTATTCAACATTTCGCAGTGTGTGTCGAATTCTAAGAGGGGCCAACGTTGATCTAGTTGAAGACATTTCCCCAGGAAAAATTCCTGTCCTAAAATTTGTTCCAGCTACATCGTGGCTAACGAGAAAGGCTGGTTTCGGCACGAATCGAAGTCACGTGGTTATCGTATTTTTATTGTATTGTATTGTATTGTATTTATTTACATTCCACGGTATTCATACATTGCTTCACAGCTATAATATGAAACAAGTCAAAAAACTTAATACTATTATAAAGTCTTAATTTATAGTCACAGTCTAGATGAAATATATACAGAAGAGGTTTACAATATAGTCTACTAGTACAAAACAAAGTTTTAGTATCAATTTCATGAAGCGTTGTTGAATGTTATGAATTCACCTACAGAATAGAAGGCGTGAGAAATTAGGTACTTCTTTAATTTGGCCCTAAATAATCTTATGTTTTGAGTTTAATTTTTTATATCGATAGGGAGGCTATTTCGAGGAGACGGCCTCCAGATATGGACGGTAGTTGTGAATATATTGAATAAGCAGTCGCGGACAGCCGATGAGGGGTGGTCCTCCAGCTTGGGGGTTGGGCGAAGGGCTAACAACTCATCACCGTAAAAAACAGCTTGTTACGAAACCTTCAAATAAATATCTTAGGGGAGACCGAGACGTAGATGGGAAGATAATATTAAAATGGATTTGAGGGAGGTGGGATATGATGATAGAGACTAGATTAATCTTGCTCAGGATAGGGACCAATAGCGGGCTTTATGTGAGGGCGGTAATGAACCTCCGGGTTCCTTAAAAGCCAGTAAGTAAGTAAGTAAGTAAGTAAGTAAGTAAGTAAATAAGTAAGTAAGTAAGTAAGGGAGGGAGGCTATTAAAAATGTTTACTGCCATATAACGCACTCCTTTTTGATAGCACGATAGACTTGCCGATGGAGAATGAAAGTAATTTTTTGACGTGTATTTATGCTATGAACTGTTGAATTAGTTACAAAGTTTTCACGATTATATACGAGGAAGATTATTAAATGAAAAAATATACTGACAAGCCATGGGCATTATTTGAAGTTTTTTTTTAAATAGACCTACACGATTTCCTAGATTTGGCACCTACTATTATTCTAATTACTCTTTTTTGTAATAGGAATATACTGTTACTATCTGTGAAATTTCCCCAGAATATTATTCCAAAACCCATTACCGAGTGGAAGTATGCAAAGTATATTGTTTTTAAGGTTTGATATTTACTATCTTTTGCATAGATCTAATAGCAAAACAAGCTGAATTTAATTCGGGGGTAACTTCTTTAATATGATTTTTCCAATTTTTTTCGTGGTCTAGTCATGGCCATCTTGACAATCGCCTAATATAAATACATATTCAAAGTTCTAAAAAACAAAGGAATTGCTATATTAAACTCATGTTAAACGTGCATTTATATACATTTGTTCAATGTTGGTAATATTAGGACTAAGAATGTAATATCTCGCAATCTACATTATGTGACGCAGAAAGATCATTTATCTGCGTACATAAGAACATTATGAGGGACAGGCGTAAATTAATGATCCCAGAAAACTTACTGAAATATATAATTAATTGTTCACTGTGCCACAACATTTAATACATGAAAGTATTTTTGTGGTGGGTTGGCTGTATCAACATCTTAGGTTATTTAGCGTCTGAATGAAATGAAGGTGATAATGCCAGTGAAAGAGTCCGAGGTCCAGCACCGATAGCTACCCAGCATTTGCTCATATTGCGTTGAGGGAAAACCCAGAGAAAAACCTCTACCAGGTAACTTGCCACTACCGGGAATCGAACCCGGGCCACTTGGTTTCGCGGTAAGAAGCACTAACCGTTACTCCACAGGTGTGGACTGAATATCTCTTAAGTGTTGAAACAAATAAAATAAAAAATTAGTATTAAATATGACATATATTTTTATGTTTATACGTGTTTTACTACATATTTCACTGTTATTCACTACATATTTATGTGCATATTTTGCGAAATGATACTACACTTTAAACTTTAACATAGAGTCTGAAACTTATTCCAAGTCTAAAAGATTATATGGGGTATTCCATATGAAATCGATCAGTAAGAAACCTCGCATTTTTTTATACTTTAATTTTTTCCCTACTTATACAAGGTGCTGAAGGAAGTGCATTTTCAAAAATATACTATCGAAAGTTAACCGGTTTTCGTATTATTGAGCGACAAATTTAGCGTATTTTATAAAAACAAGCCTCTTTCAGCGCTCAGAACTCTGGAACCATTTACTGCAGAACATTCAACGAGAGCTTATTTTGAAGCTGACATTTAGTAGGTTATGTTAAGAAGTAATCCTTATTTTTATTGTACACAGAGAGACAGATAATCTGATTTTACTTGCTTTTAGGCTTTTTGGGGATTTGTAAAAATGTAAAAAAAATATTGAGAAAAAACCTTGCATTATTAAGAGGGATTCGGCATTGTTTGCTTAGTGGCTCGGCAATAAGTTTCGAGGGTATTAAATAGATTATTTTCACACGCCTAGACTTGAACGGCGCAGTACCGCACGCACTGGCCGAGAGCTGAAGATAAGCGAGCGTTGGGCGTCATTTTACTCCTGTGTTTATGAAAACCTGTGATGAAGCTAGCCCAGCCATGACTGCTAGACGACACATCACGTGTTTGTCTTCTGGCCTTGCTTGTCTCCCATTTCACAGTCAGCTGGTTAGTTCACGCGAGTACTATTTATTTTCTTTATTTGATATTTTCAATACTTTCTTATCAACTTACCATCAGTAAAAAATATGTGTTTATTTGTACTTTCAATGTGGAATCTAACCAAATATTTTAAAAATATTTTTTCGTGGGCAAAGGTGTCTTAATGAAGAAAAATCTAAATTTCTCCATTTCCATAAAAAGTAAGAAAAACTGTTTACATATCAATATAAACTTTAATTTCTCAGCATCAAAATAAACCATGATTTTGATCATTGGGTGAAAGGGTTTCGGAGCAATAACAATTTAAAGTTCACAATTTTATGAAAATACGATAAATTTAAAAGCATTGTATCACAGTTCTCTACGTAAAAAAAAAAAGTTTCATTGTATTTAGAAATTGTAAGGTCAATTTTTCTCTATATTTCGGTCGATTTGAGATGGAATAGCTCATATGGAGAAGAAAATATGCGACTGAGCATTCAGATAATATAGTCATTAAATTGGCTGCGAAAACAATCAAGTCGTTTGTGACAAGTTATTAATGTCACGCGAACAATTCTTGGACGAGACAAGCCCACTTCATCAGCGAAGTATTGTTTTATAGCAAACTTTAATCATCAGACCTAACAGACCAGAAATTTTACCTGAACCATGAAACGCCACTGATGCAAATAGATCCGCCCGTTCTGATATAAGCCCTTTGAGTGACAAACTAATCATAAAACGGGAGGAGGGAAATCTAGTTAGTAGGTAAATCTGGCCTTGTTGCTGGGCGACGTTATCAGCAGTCAAACTTTGAATGGCAAGAGGTGGTGTAGACGTAAAATCTTCTAGTAAATACGCGATGTTAATCTTGTACAAATAAATAACAACGTGGAATCACTTCTGTGAAAATGAACACCATCGCTCTTTTACAGGGCTACATGATTCTTTATGTTCTAATCAATATGTAAGCAAATACCTTACCACAGTCTAGTATATACAGTCGCGAAGCTCAATACGTAGTAAATATGCAAACATTAGAAGTTGCTCACCACTAGGATCGCTAATATCGCCTCTACAGGTAATGCAAAATAGTACCGTCACAGTCTATTGTTTCTAGCACCCTCAAAACTCAAGCTTCGTGACTGTAATAGACTGTGACCTTACTATAATAATGCCGGACAGCTGTATATTAGCAGCATTGGCGTGAGTGCGAAAAATCACGGACCTGACATCTAGCGCAGAGGGATGGAATTACGTCCACATATACAAATATTAACATAGCGAGATTCGGACTATTGTTTAAAACGTGAGTTACTAATGTGGAATTGTATATGAAACCCTTAAGAAATGTGGAATAATCTATACTAATAATAAATCTGTAGCCGAAATTTTTCTGGTAATTTTCGATTTTCCAAAAATAATTGGTCCTAACATATATAATTAACCACCCTGAAACCGAAAATCGCTTTTTTTTAATTTTTGTTTGTCTGTCTGTATGTTTGTTACCTTTTCACGCGATAATGGCTGATCGGATTAGAATGAAAACTGGAATATACATTAAGTTCGTTGTAACTTAGATTATAGGCTATATGGCATTCAAAATACATTATTTAAAAGGGGGGTTATAAGAGGGCCTGAATTAAATAAATCGAAATATCTCGTTTATTATTGATTTTTATGAAAAATGTTACATAACAAATATTTCTTTAAAACTCATTTCCGATAAGTATTATTCTTTGAAAAATTTTGATAGAACTCATATTTAATGAGATAAATGAGTTTTAAAATTAAAATAATTGCCATCTAAGGCCGTGTAATGAAATAAAGAAATGACTTCGTCTATAAGGGGCCTTAGTCAACAACAATCGAAAGCTATGAATCATAGCCTACAGAAAATGTTTCTGTGTTTGTATGAAGCAATATCGGAAACTAAATTAACCGATTTGTATAATTAATTATTATTTCACCGTTGGAAACTGTAGTTTCTCTGTATGGACATAATGCTATAATGTTATTACAGTAACTTCTGAGTGAATTGAGGACAGGTAAGATTAAAATAGCTTCTTATGCACAGAAAACTTGATAGCCTATTCTGTGTATTTGTTTCCTGTATGTCTTAAAATAATGTTTATCTCAGAAAATTAACGAACAACGAGAGTGTATTGATTTAGTATGCAGTAATAATATGTTAGCTTAGCATTTCATTATTTTATAATCCAAATTTTAACTATGCTCAATTGAATCGAGTTAAAATACATAAAATACATATGCATTAAATGCAATGGAAAAAATTTGGGTAATGAGCCAAGCAGATTATGTTGCCCTGTTGTAAAATAAAATTTGTTCCTCCTGAGATTCAAGAGCCCCCATAACAAATTAAAAACTTACTTATCGGTGTACATCCGTTATGTATGTATGTATTTATTTACACTGCAAGTGGGCAAGCACCCGGTGGCACTGCCAACACATCAACACATTTTTTTAATATAATGTAATGTAATATAATATAATATAATATAATATAATACAATATAATATAATATAAAATAATATAATATAATGTAATATAATTTAAGTTATTTAAGTTATTTGAAGGGTTCAGAACCATAGCGCCATTTACTGAATACGTAGAAAACAAGGGTTAAAATTAAGTTATTACCATAATTCAATGGAAACATATTATAGCAAGCAAAATAAAGTATACACATTAAATGTAAATGATGTCAAAGTTCATTGAACTATGGATGCATGTAATAAAAATTAAGAAACATGTTAAAGGAATTGTCATTGCACCAAATGAGTGTCTCTGGACCAAAATGATTCCATTTAAATTATTTAAATATAATTTAAATTAAGTAACATATTAAATGATTTATCCTTCTATCAAACACGAATATTCCCTGGATCAAACGTCCTATTTTAATTATGTAATTACTTTATATTTATTTCTAACGGGTGCAGCGGAGCGCACGGGTACGGCTAGTATTTAATATAAAATTATTATCTTATATCAAAGCTGCATATTATGAGAAATATTGCATACTTCATATTACTTTCCGTAATTAATTGTTACATATTTTTTCTTTGGTTTACCGAGACAAAATCAATCTGATATTAGGAATAAATTTACAGTAATGTTTTATATACGCATTGCTGACAACTGCAAAGATAAAATTGATAGTAATCTGATGCTTGTAATAATTAGTAAAGGCACGTGGACAACAATAAAACTTAATTTGATAAAACCTTAAAATCCAGTACATTTTAACTTCTATTTATTTATTAGATCTAAATAAAAAACTAATTTGTATTTTTCTATCAACACAAAGACGAAGGAATTAGGTCTACTAAAGAATGTTGTTGACTTACGTTTTATGAACTGTCGGAAATCGAAAGTACGATTTGGAGCAATTTGTAATGCTGCAATTGTCACAATTATAAACAGCACATTTACACCCTGGCATTTGAACACTAGTACTAATTCATAAAACTATTAACAAATTAACTAGCCCAGCAACAATATATATTGCAGTTGATTACAGCTTGTTTCGCGAGTATCTCCATCCCGGCAGGTAGGTAGCAGCACTATCGTCGTTCGCACGTAAAACTGCTAGCTGTCCGGTATTATTATAGTAAGGTATTTGATGTAAGTACACTGACTGCAAAAGAAATTCCGATACGAAATTATATCGTTTTCCAAGGACTTTAGCAAACATGGCGAGGTTGAAAGCTATTTTCCTGAGATTAGTTTTTAAAAACATGTAAATACGACTTTTATAACACATTCACTTATTATTATTTAATGTGAATCGAATTTAAATTATTCATATACTTTTCTTTTACAACAATAATAAGAATACTACATGAAAATAGTGAAACTGCAGTTTATATGGTATTCCACAGCCTTCCTTATTATCCATGGATGCTGTCATTGTTACTATATATATATATATATATATATATATATATATATATATACGGCCAGTTACGTTTCATATTGTATTAACAAAAACAGTATCAATTTTATTATAAATATAAATATAAAATTGTATTATAAATACAGACGCAGGACTAAAAATTGAATTTAATTTAAACCTTTAACTAAACATGTAACTAAACATCATGTTCTAAACATATGTTCTAATCAATATGTAAGTACACTGACTGCAAAAGAAATGCCGATACGAAATTATATCGTTTTCCAAGGACTTTAGCAAACTTGGCGAGGTGGAAAGCTATTTTCCTGAGATCAGTTTTTAAAAACATAAATACGACTTTTATAACACATTCACTTTATTATTTAACGTGAATTGAATTTAAATTACTCATATACTTTTCTTTTACAACAATAATAAAATACTACATGAAAATAGTGAAACTGCAGTTTATATGGTATTCCACAGCCTTCCTTATTATCCACGGATGCTGTCATTGTTACAATCGATATACACGGCCAATTACGTTTCATATTGTATTAACAAAAACAGTATCAATTTTATTATAAATATAAATATAAAATTTTATTATAAATACAGACGCAGAACTAAAAATTGAATCTAATTTAAACATTTAACTAAACATTTCTGCTTTGCATGTAATAAAAACACTTCAGAAAATTCAGGTTTGTATAATTATTTCACACATACATCGAAGTCCTCGTAACACGATAATATTTGAAATCGATAACGACTTTGATTCGGCATTTCTTTTGCAACCCAGTGTACTGTCTGAAACGCCACCCCCATGGATATTTATAAGAAAACTTGATATGAATATGTGACTGTGGTGTACCCAGAGTGGCCTAGTTTATACCATGAAGTCGGATCTGAGGATCTCAAGTTCAAGTCTTGCTGAAGATTTTAAAGAGTGATAAAATCCTTAGCAAGACTTTCTTCAGAGGAAAAGTAAAGCCGATTGGGCTCCCTGTCGTAGATTTACGAAATGTAAAACTCTATCCCTGGTAAAGGGCTCCACGGAACATTTGTCTGAGATTTTTCATCCACGTCTAATTTTATAATACTAATAATAATAATAATAATAATAATAATAATAATAATAATAATAATAATAATAATAACAATAATAATTATTTATTTTAGCTGGCAGAGTTAAGGCCGTAAGGCCTTCTCTTCCACTCAACCAGCAAAAAGAGTATATACATATGCATCAACTTACAAGAATTCAACAATTTGATTTAGATTAGAGTTACATGTATGCAAGAATTATTTACGAATTAAACAACAAAATACTATGAACTATTAATTAAACACTGAAATAAACTGTGTAGCAGAATTAAACTAAAATACATAGAATGTTAATATATTTCAAATAATACTAGATAATAGAAAGAGATTATTATGAGACAATTTTGAAAATACAGCACAATCGGGATGATGTCTAAAAGAAAGAAGTAACAATGTAGTCAGTGATAGTTTAAATCAGTATGATTGGAGTGAAATGCTAATAAGGTTATCTTTTAAGCTGTTCTTAAAGGTGTTTATTGTCTTGCAGCCCCTAATACTTTGTGACAAGGAATTCTATTGACGCCAGGTGGATACTGTAAAAGATGATGAATAAAAAGATGTTCTATGAAGAGGTATACTTAGCGTGCCACAGATAAGTGATCTGGTATTTACGTCGTGGTTAGAGTATAGATAAGAGAAACGAGACGAAAGGTAATTTGGTGTTAAGGTGTGCAGAATTCGAAAGAGTAAAGACAAAGTGTGTAAAGTTCTGCGTTCTTTAATTTTGTCGCTGAACAACCTCTACAAGAGACAATACTGCTGCTACTACATCCAATGCGACTTTCATTACAATATTGCTCCGATTTACCATCGTATTAACCTGAAATGACTTTTCAAATGTTATGTTAAATATGTACAACTAGCCGTACCCGTGCGCTCCGCTGCACCTGTTAGAAATAAATATAAAGTAATTACATAATTAAAATAGGACATTTGATCCAGGCAACATTCGTGTTTGATAGAAGGATAAATCGTTTAATATGTTACTTAATTTAAATTGTATTTAAATAATTAAAATGCGGTAATTTTGGTCCAGAGAGCACTCATTTGGTGCAATGACAATTCCTTTAACATGTTTCTTAATTGTTATTACATGCATCCATAGTTTAATGAAGATTGACATATCATTTAGTTTTAATATGTATACTTTATATTACTTGCTATATGTTTCAGAAGTTACTGTAATAACATTGTAGAATTATGTCCATCTAGAGAAACTACACTTTCCAATGGTGAAATAATAATTAAACAATTAATTAGCTTCCGATATTACTTCATACAAACACAGAAACATTTCTTAGGCTATGTTTAATAGGTTTCGATTGTTGTTGTCCAAGGCCCCTTATAGACGAAGTCATTTGTTTTTATTTCAGTACAGCGCCTTAAATGGCGTTGTTATTGTAATTTTAAAACTCATTTGCCTCATTAAATATCAGTCCTATCGAAATTTTAAAAAAATAAAACTTATCGGAAATTATTTTTATAGAAACTTTTGTTATGTAATATTTTTCATGAAAATAAATAATAAGCGATATATTTCGATTTATTTAATTCAGGCCCCCTTATAAACCCCCTTTTAAATAATGTGTTTTGAATGCCATGTAGCCTAAAATCTAAGTTACAACGAACTTAATTTATATTCCAATTTTCATATAAATCGGTTCAGCCATTATCGCGTGAAAAGGTAACAAACATACAGACAGACAGACATACAAATAAAAATTTCAAAAAAGCGATTTTCGGTTTCAGAATGGTTAATTATATATGCTAGGACCAATTATTTTTGGAAAACCTAAAATTATCAGAAAAATTTTGGCTACAGATTTATTATTAGTATAGATTAAAATCCATTCACTGCGGGCTAAAGCAGGGAGATGCACTATCACCTTTACTTTTTAACTTCGCTCTAGAATATGCCATTAGGAAAGTCCAGGAAAACAGAGAGGGTTTGGGATTGAACGGATTACATCAGCTTCTTGTCTATGCGGATGACGTGAATATGCTAGGAGAAAATCCGCCAGCGATTAGGGAAAACGCGGAAATTCTAGTTGAAGCAAGTAAAGCGATAGGGTTGGAAGTAAATCCCGAAAGACTAAGTATATGATTATGTCTCGTGACCAGAATATTGTACGAAATGGAACTATAAAAATTGGTGATTTATCTTTCGAGGAGGTGGAAAAATTCAAATATCTCGGAGCAACAGTGACAAATATAAATGATACTCGGGAGGAAATTAAACGCAGAATAAATATGGGAAATGCCTGTTATTATTCGGTTGAGAAGCTTTTGTCATCTAGTCTTCTGTCAAAAAATCTGAAAGTTAGAATTTATAAAACAGTTATATTACCGGTTGTTCTGTATGGTTGTGAAACTTGGACTCTGACTTTGAGAGAGGAACAGAGATTAAGGGTGTTTGAGAATAAGGTTCTTAGGAAAATATTTGGGGCTAAGAGGGACGAAGTTACAGGAGAATGGAGAAAGTTACACAACGCAGAACTGCACGCATTGTATTCTTCACCTGACATAATTAGGAACATTAAATCCAGACGTTTGAGATGGACAGGACATGTAGCACGTATGGGCGAATCCAGAAATGCATATAGAGTGTTAGTTGGGAGTCCGAAGGGAAAAAGACCTTTGGGGAGGCCGAGACGTAGGTGGGAAGATAATATTAAAATGGATTTGAGGGAGGTGGGATATGATGGTAGAGACTGGATTGATCTTGCTCAGGATAGGGACCGATGGCGGGCTTATGTGAGGGCGGCAATGAACCTCCGGGTTCCTTAAAAGCCAGTAAGTAAGTAAGATAGATTATGAATCCTAGCTGACAATACTCTTCAGCTGTACATGCATCAGTTTTCGATTGCCTGCCAATCCTGTAGCAAAAGAGAACCACTACTCGGGTCTGAACAGGTGTTTGAAGCTAATGGTTCGCAAAGAGCGAGGGAATCGCAATAGCGTATGCAATAGCCCAGCGAAGTTCAAGATCCCGTGACGTCATGAAAACCTTTCTCTGTGGAGCAGGGATGTCAAAAGGCAGGCAGATCTGTGCACGTCCCAAAGAATGGAAAAGTAAGCGGTTCATATCCAAGTATGATTTAAGACTGTCACAATGTTGGAGGTGGTGCGAAGTTTTAGAGACTAAGCATAATGTGACAGATGAAATTTTCCACACCACTCGTGGTACGCGAGGCGCTGCTGGGTGGTACTCAAAGTTTCAAATCTATACTAATAATAAATCTGTAGCCGAAATTTTTCTGGTAATTTTCGATTTTCCAAAAATAATTGGTCCTAACATATATAATTAACCACCCTGAAACCGAAAATACCTTTTTTGACATTTTTGTTTTTATATCTGTCTGTATGTTTGTTACCTTTTCACGCGATAATGGCTGAACCGATTTATATGAAAATTGGAATATAAATTAAGTTCGTTGTAACTTAGATTTTAGGCTATATGGCATTCAAAATACTTTATTTAAAAGAGGGGTTATAAGGGGGCCTGAATTAAATAAATCGAAATATCTCTCTTATTATTGATTATCATGAAAAAATATTACATAACACACGTTTCTTTAAAAATAATTTCCAATAAGTTTTATTCCATACAAAATTTTGATAAGACTGATATTTAATGAGATAAATGAGTTTTAAAATTAAAAATACTGCCATCTAAGGCGCTGTACTGAAATAAAAACAAATGACTTCGTCTATAAGGGGCCTTGGACAACAACAATCGAAAGCTATTAAACATAGTCTAAGAGAATGTTTCTGTGTTTGTATGAAGTAATATCGGAAGCTAATTAATTGTTTAATTATTATTTCACCATTGGAAAGTGTAGTTTCTCTAGATGGACATAATTCTACAATGTTATTACAGTAACTTCTGAAACATATAGCAAGTAATATAAAGTACACATATTAAAATTAAAACATATGTCAATCTTCATTAAACTATGGTTGCATGTAATAAAAATTAAGAAACATGTTAAAGGAATTGTCATTGCACCAAATGATTGCTCTCTGGACCAAAATGATCGCATATTAATTATTTAAATTCAATTTAAATTAAGTAACATATTAAACGATTTATCCTTCTATCAAACACGAATGTTCCCTGGTTCAAATGTCCTATTTCAATTATGTAATTATTTTATATTTATTTCTAACAGGTGCAGCGGAGCGCACGGGTACGGCTAGTAAGATATAAAAATATATATCTACTGTTTTTTATCCATGTATTGTGGGTCCCTTTCACCACGGCATGGCGCGTCCTCAGGTTGCGGATCGAGGAGACGACCTCCAGATATGGAGGGTAGCTGTGAATATATTGAATAAGCATTCGCGGACAGCCGATAAGGGGTGGTCCTCCACCTTGGGGGTTAGGCGAAGGGCTAACAACCCACCACCGTAAAAAACAGCTTGTTACGAAACCTCAAAATAAGCCTCGGAATGGGGAAAAAAAGATTGAAAAATTCAAATACCTGCGAGCAACAATAACGACAGTCAGGTGAAGAATACAAGGGGTGCAGTTCTGTGTTGTGTAGCTTTCTCCATTCACCTGTAACTTCATCCCTCTTAGCCCCAAATATTTTCCTAAGAACCTTATTCTCAAATACCCTTAACCTGTGTTCCTCTCTCAAAGTGAGAGTCCAAGTTTCACAACCATAGAGAACAACCTGTAATATAACTGTTTTATAAATTCTAACTTTTAGGTTTTTTGAGAGCAAACTAGATGGCAAAAGTTTCTCAACCGAATGATAGCCGGCATTTTCCATATTTATTCTGTGTTTAATTTCCTCCGGAGTGTCATTTATATTTTTATGCTCGACCATGCCGAAATGTAGTAATTATACACCTGGTAGCAGTCCTTTAATGCATGTCATTAAAGTACACCTATTCATTAAAGTTCAGGTATTCGATTATTCTCGGATATGCAATCGAAAGACAACTAGCGAAACGTCACGGAGGCTGGAAATCCAATACTTTCACAGGAGGTTATGTTCTGTTACTATAATAATTAGCGTTAATTGTAACTAATATTCAAATAAATTCATTTTGTCATCTCGTTTTCAATGTCGAATTCAATTTCAAGGTTATATCAAGATGAATGTTTATCGTACTCTCTAAAATTATATCAAGATCGTCGACATTCGTTTCCCGGAAAAAAATCAATACTTTCGCGTCTGCGCACATCTCACAATTCATTAGGTAGGCTATTGCACTCACTCACACAACAATAACATGAATACTTATGAATAATTTCAAGTTATAAATATGGTCGAGCATAAAAAGTCGTATGAAACTTGCCTATACTGGTAATTAAGACGCTCGTATGAAAATTGTGGAACTCGCTTTGGGTCGTTTCATAAACATCCTCGCGTCTTAATTACTACCATTATAGGCTCGTTGCATAGTGTAATATTTGCGTTTATTACAGTCCAGATAAAATAGGTTATATTTTTCAAATTATTCTTTTCACCTGTAATTTTGCTTCAGATTAAAATAGGCCTACCTCCTAAAATGTCACTGTTCTGCAATTTCAACTTAGGGGCAGTGTAGGTTACAAACATAAAATTCTTCTAATCCTACGTCTTCAATGAATTAATTAATTATAATATCAAATTGAGGCAATATGGTTAGAATATTAATATCTGCGAAGTGATTTGTATTCGTTTACAATACATTCAAAGCTAGAGCATGTTAGTGACGTTTGACATAGTCTTGGTCTCCCCTGAGAAGGAATGAAGTCTGCTTTTGGGTCTTGGACCGCTGTGGTCGTTAAGTCTAATTTAAGAATGCCTTTGAAACAGCTTCCGGGTTTGAGTATCGGATCAAGAGCAGTAGCGTTTTAACGAAACTCTGCACCTTCTTTTTTTTTTTGTGAGAAAGTAAGCACGTGTTGTAGTATGCACTTACGGCCGGGAATATCACCAAGGGCAACGAGACCTCATGCAGCTGTCAGTACGAACAAATGACAGACGATATGGCTTAAAACAATTGAGTAGCTACAAAACTCGTGTTCACTTGCTGCAACAGTAAACATTTGGGCAGTTTTAAAACACGCATACATTGAATTTTTCTTCTACCAAAGTACTGTAACATAAATGGCTGATAAGATATTAAGAGCCACAATGTCTCGGAGGATAAAAATTACAGTACTAGCTTACTTAGTCTGGGATTTCCTCACGGTCCAGTTATAGGACCGTATTGTTGTAGGGTGAACGAAAATCTCACATGAAAAACTGTCACGATAACTTTCAAATTCATAAAAATTTCCATTAGGAATCGTCGAAATTTGACACACATTCTTGCTGTTGACTAATAATGCCATACATACATACATACATACATACATACATACATACATACATACATACATACATACATACATACATACAACCATTATTTTTTTTAAGTTAATACTGTATACTAGAATGTATTAGTCTCTTTTTTTATTATATACATTTTTTATCATTGCTATTTTAAAGTTAATACTGATTGTGTATATGTATTCAATCTCTCTTTTTTACTTAATTATGTTTATTATTATTTTTAAGTTAATATTTGTATACCGGTATGTATTTTTCTGTATGTGATTTGATCCAGGTTGAGTGGAAGAGAAGGCCATCAGGCCTTAACTCTGCCAGAGAAAATAAAACTATTATTATTATTATTATTATTATTATTATTATTATTATTATTATTATTATTATTATTATTATTATGCATACATACATACATACATACACATACATACATACATACATACATACATACATACATACATACATACATACATACATACATACACTACCGGACAAAAGTTTTCGATCAGCTATAAAACAACTATAGGCCTATACTTTATTTCAATGTACAAAACCATCGGAAAACCTTAATAGACCAACAAAATAAATATTTTTTCTCTCTCTAGCATTATGATATGATAGAATATTCAAAACGAAATCCCTGTTTTAACCACAAATCCATAGTTGTGATAGGTGATCGAAAATTTTTGACCGGTAGTGTACATACATACATACATACATACATACATACATACATACATACATACGTACATACATACGTACATACACGCACGCACGCGCTTGCCTGTCGGTCTGAAGTTGCGCTAGAGCGCGGGTTCGATCCCCGCTTGGGCTGATCACCTGGTTGGGTTTTTTTTCCGAGGTTTTCTCCAACCGTAATGTGAATGCTAGATAATCTATGGCGATTCCTCGGCCTCATCTCGCCAAATACCATCTCGCTATCACCAATCTCATCGACGCTAAATAACCTAATAGTTGATACACCGTCGTTAAACAACCAACTAAAATAAAAATACATATAAACTTTTTACCACGGTCGTGTTTTTTGTTGTATTTACATCTATTGTTGTTAGGCCTTGAAAGTTATAATTCCCACACAGAAACTTGTTGCTAGGGAAACCAATCTTCATAACATAAAACTATACTGAAATAGACACATTACAGTGCACTTATTGTTGCTTAGTTACCATTACAGTATAGTTATGCGAAGGATTTGGAATAATATTGCTCTAAATTTTCAATGCAAAATATATTATTTTGTATTTGCAATTTTAAAGATATGATCTTGCAAAAAATGTTGTACACGTTTGTGAAATGCATTAGAAAATCTCGGAATTGAAAACTCGCTCTGCTCGTTTTTCAAACTTTTCTTCGATTATGTAAAAAACACTTCCCAATCTTGTATCGCAATATACTATTTATACATTGCAGGTACTTTGAGGATATAAAAGAAGACAAAGGAAATGTAGGAGAAGCAGAAGAAGAAGAAGAAGAAGAAAATATATTATGCAATTTACTCGGATGAAAAACTCAAATCTTTGTTTCTTTTAAGTAAGATTTCTCTTATTCTACATTAAAGTTTTCATTTTCTTTAGTCTGCGTGTATTAAAAAAATTAAACACGTTACAGATATTACTAGACATGCAGAGAACTTTCAAAATGGCAATGCTAATATCTGTCTTCAACTACCGCACCATCACTGTATGCAAAATCATGCTGTTACTATTAAAACAGTAATAATGGTACAAGCTGAAATGTTTTTCTTATAATTCTATCACTTTTAAGGGGTGTTGGCTGCATCTCTTTATATTAAGAAGAAACTTTGAAAGAAGACATTATTTCCCTTTTCCGGTTAAATTAATTAACAATTCCGCTACAAAAATTTAAGTTTCCTTTCTACAAGAACAGCAAAAAGTGTTATGACAAAGGCTGGGGTATTTCGTGCTTCAAGTAGACAGAAACTTCCTTTTCGTTCATTCTCTTTCTCTCTCTCCATCTCCTTCTTTCTCTCGTAAAAGTCAGTGTTACATTTTATAAAAGAAAAAGAAAATAAAAGAACGGTTCCGTAATTCTTTATACATTTCCCTACAGCTTTAAGAGATAGTGTCTGATCACATCTTGTTTTCGTTCCAGATCTAAGAAACAATGACTCAAGACATTATGATATGACGTAAATGATCCTAAAAACTAGACGATTTTTCATTTCTCGTATAATAGCTTTAACTTGCAGTATCTGAGACATAATTCGTTTGGTTTCCAACTGTGACAAGCTTGAAATATAGTTATATTATGACATCCACAAGAAATTCAGATCATTTATCTTATAATTCAATAGCGTTTTGTTTTGCTTCTCCTGAGAATTTTTCGTACGGCGTCCATTCTGAAGTGTGCCATATAACAGAGGATATTATGGGAATAATACGACAACCTATTTCCCAAGTAGTTTACTGCTAGATCAAAGGCTTACTATTCCACGATCTTGGGTTCGATATCCAACGTTGAAAAAACTCATACTTGTAGAGGATAAAATGGGACAAATGAGGATTTTTTTTCTGAGATACTTCAGTTTTCTTTAATTTTATGAATTCCACCTTACTTACTGGCTTTTAAGGAAGCCGAAGGTTCATTGCCGTCCTCACATAAGCCCGCCATTGGTCCCTATCCTGAGCAAGATTAATCCAGTCTCTACCATCATGTCCCACCTCCCTCAAATCCATTTTTATATTATCTTCCCATCTACGTCTCGGCCTCCCCAAAGGTCTTTTTCCCTCCGGCCTCCAAACTAACACTCTATATGCATTTCTGGATTCGCCCATTCGTGCTACATGCCCTACCCATCTCAAACGTCTGGATTTAATGTTCCTAATTATGTCAGGTGAAGAATACAATACCTACAGCTCTGCGTTGTGTAACTTTCTCCATTCTCCTGTAACTTCATCCCTCTTAGCCCCAAATATTTTTCTAAGAACCTTATTCTCAAACACCCTTAATCTCTGTTCCTCTCTCAAAGTCAGAGTCCAATTTTCACAACCATACAGGACAACCGGTAATATAACTGTTTTATAAATTCTAACTTTCTGCTTTGTTGACAGCAGACTGGATCATAAAAGTTTCTCAACCGAATAATAACAGGCATTTCCCATATTTATTCTGCGTTTAATTTCCTTCCGAGTGTCATTTATATTCGTTACTGTTGCTCAAGATATTTGAATTTTTCCACCTCTTCCAAGGATAAATCTCCAATTTTTATATTTCCATTTCGTACAATATTCTGGTCGTGAGACATAATCATATACTTCGTCTTTTCAGGATTTACTTCCAACCCTATCGCTTGTCTTGCTTCAAGTAAAATTCCCATGTTTTCCCTAATCGTTTTCTCCTTACATATTCACGTCATCCGCATAGACAAGAAGCTGATGTAACCCGTTCAACTCCAAACCCTGTCTATTATCCTGAACGTTCCTAATGGCATATTCTAGAGGGAAGTTAAAAAGTAAAGGTGATAGTGCATCTCCCTGCTTTAGCCCGCAGTGAACTGGAAAAGCATCAGATAGAAACTGGCCAATACGGACTCTGCTGTAAATTTCACTAAGACACATTTTAATTAATCGAACTAGTGTCTTGGGAATACCAAATTCAATCAGAATTTCACCTTATACTTAAATATACTTTCATTTCAATGCCATTACATAAAAATTGCACAAAATTGTCAAGAAGGCACAATTTCTTGAAATTAAACTTGTTTCAGGAGGTTACAAATCGAACGCTGGCGCTATAACAAAATTCTGTGACGGACGTCTTAAAGGGGCACTGAATGATATATATATATATATATATATATATCCACAAATTGTAGACATCTGGGATCTGTTGACAGCTCTGAAAACCGCAACTCAAAACATCAAATGGTTCTCAAAATACGAGCGAAGGAATTCTGTCCACCACTGCTGATGACGTCACTCTGCCACATCCGTGGCTTGAGTCGTGTATAATCTCATAGCTGCTTAACACTTTGTTATGAAAATAATAACGGTACTTTTTCGACATAAATGATAGTGAATGTAGCGTGATTAACTAAAGCAACAATGAGCTTGCTACGGTGTGTCGTAGCAGTGTGACGTCACATGCATTCCCAGTATCCACGTTTATTTGTATTTATTTATTTATTTATTTATTTAACCTGGCAGAGATAATGCCATCAGGCCTTCTCTTCCTCTCTACCAGGGGATTACAACTACAATATTAAGAATAAAATTACAATTATAATTTCAATTAATATTAGATTTACAAATACAATAAAAATCAAAGTACTAAAAGATTAACTGATTAATAAAAGCTAGACAGTTTATTGTAGAAGTTAAGAAGAGAGAAATATTTTTTTTCTTAATTAAGTAAAAATTAAACCTACTCTACGCAGTAAGAAAATGCTTAATAAGCTTGCTTTTGAACGCTACTAAATTCCGACAGTCTCTGATGTCACTGGGTAGGGTATTCCACAAGCGCGAGAGCGAGATTGTGTATGATGATGAATACGATGATGTCTTATGTGTTGGTATGGCTAGTATGCGGCTATTTTGCGTGCGTGTGAAGAGATTATGATATGACAGGTAACTGAAACGGGAGGCAAGGTAGGTAGGTGTTGAAGTGTGAAGGACTTGGAAAAGGAGAACAAGAGAATGAAAATTTCTACGTTCGTTAAGCCGTAGCCAGTTTAGAGTTTGGAAGGATGGGGTGATGTGGTCAGCGCGACGGACATCGCAGACGAAGCGAACACAAGAATTATGAACAAGTTGTAATCTTTGCGACTGGTTGACATTGAGGTCAGTCAGTAGAAAATCACAATAATCGAAGTGGGGCATTACTAGTGTTTCCACTAGTATTTTCTTGAGTGATAGCGGGAGGAATTCTCGAATGCTGTTTAAGGAATGTAGTATGGAAAGCACTTTTTTTGATAATATGAGTTACTTGGTTATTCCAGTTTAAACGCGTATCAAAGTAAACTCAAAGGTTTTTAATACACGAAGCAAAAGGGATTATTCTGTCGTTTACTTGAGGTATGTTACTCAAACTATTAGTCGTAGGAAGGTCTAGTTTGCGCCATTGTGTGTATAATGAAAGGCATGTTGCATAGAATATATAATTTCAGAATGTGATTTTTAGTTCAGTAAGTTACCCCTTACTACTTAGATTAATTAAAATGTGTCTCAGTCAAACATACAGCAGAGTCCGTATAGGTCGATTTCTATCTGATGCTTTTCCAATTCACTGCGGGCTAAAGCAGGGAGATGCACTATCACCTTTACTTTTTAACTTCGCTCTAGAATATGCCATTAGGAAAGTTCAGGATAACAGGCAGGGTTTGGAATTGAACGGGTTACATCAGCTTCTTGTCTATGCGGATGACGTGAATATGTTAGGAGAAAATACACAAACGATTAGGGAAAACACGGAAATTTTACTTGAAACAAGTAAAGCGATCGGTTTGGAAGTAAATCCCGAAAAGACAAAGCATATGATTATGTCTCGTGACGAGAATATTGTACGAAATGGAAATATAAAAATTGGAGATTTATCCTTTGAAGAGGTGGAAAAATTCAAATATCTTGGAGCAACAGTAACAAATATAAATGATACTCAGGAGGAAATTAAACGCAGAATAAATATGGGAAATGCCTGTTATTATTCGGTTGAGAAGCTCTTATCATCCAGTCTGCTGTCCAAAAATTTGAAAGTTAGAATTCATAAAACAGTTATATTACCGGTTGTTCTGTATGGTTGTGAAACTTGGACTCTCACTCTGAGAGAGGAACATAGGTTAAGGGTGTTTGAGAATAAGATGCTTAGGAAAATATTTGGGGCTAAGCGGGATGAAGTTACAGGAGAATGGAGAAAGTTACACAACGCAGAGCTGTAGGTATTGTATTCTTCACCTGACATAATTAGGAACATTAAATCCAGACGTTTGAGATGGGCAGGGCATGTAGCACGTATGGGCGAATCCAGAAATGCATATAGAGTGTTAGTTGGGAGACCGGAGGGAAAAAGACCTTTGGGGAGGCCGAGACGTAGATGGGAGGATAATATTAAAATGGATTTGAGGGAGGTGGGGTATGATGATAGAGACTGGATTAATCTTGCACAGGATAGGGACCGATGGCGGGCTTATGTGAGGGCGGCAATGAACCTTCGGGTTCCTTAAAAGCCATTTGTAAGTAAGTAAGTTACCCCTTAAAGACGGCTTTGCGTGATGTGGCTACGGCATTGTGTAGGTCCTATATTTAGAATTAAATCACAATTCACCATATAACAATTATAAATTAAATAGGAATGCTAATGAAATATTTTTAAAGGAAATTATATACGAGTATAAATGAGTAAAAATATTGGAATAAAAGTGCTAAATTCAACCGTAATTTATCGTGTCTCATTGTATGAACACTTAAAATGATTACTAAGCATTTAATGCTACAGTATTCAGTGTATTCAGTGTTGCACAGTCAGTGAACACAAATTTGTGCAATTGGCAAAGTCAAGTAATATAAAATAAACAACAGAGACATAAAGATCAATGAAATGAAATCAGAAACTCTCTACAACATTAACATTAAAAAAATTCATTAATATCATAAAAGGGTTTGTTGATTAAGTAGTTGCACTTCTGTCGCGCGTAGAGACTATGGACGGAAAGTATCAGTGAGGATGCGTAGAATAAATCCTCTATCCTTCTATTAATAGAAAAAGGAGCATCTTCTGCGGATCTCTGGAGAAAGAACTAAGGAAGAGACTAGTGAAGTGCTTTGTGTGGAGTGTAGCATTGTATAGGGCAGAAACATGGACATTGCGATGAATGAAGAGAAGCGACTAGAAACATTTGAAATGTGGATATGGAGAAGAATGGAGCGTGTGAAATGGACAGACAGAATAAGAAACGAAGCTGTGTTGGAAAGTGTGGATGAAGAAAGAATGATGTTGAAACTGATCAGAAAGAGGAAAATGAATTGTTTGAGTCACTGGTTGAGAAGAAACTGCCTTCTGGAAGATGCACTGGAAGGAATGGTAAACGGGAGAAGAGTTCGGGGCAGAAGAAGATATCAGATGATAGACGACATTAAGATATATGGATCACATGAGAAGACAAAGAGCAAGACAGAAAATAGGAAAGATTGGAGATTGCTGGGTTTGCAGTGAAAGATCTGCTCTTGGGCAGAACATTGAATGAATGAAAAGAATTGGTAAATTTAAGGAAAAAATTGTTACGGAATAATAAGTTAAAAATTTTCACTAAAACCTTCTTCTGCTTAGAGAGACAATACAAAAATCATCAGTACTATTAAATTACGTATATATTGGCAATGGACATAAAATACATGCTGCATAAATAAAAGTTGGTCTATACCAAAAATTGATGTTTTCACTAGTGTGTCTGTCTACATACACCAAAATATTTAGATATTTTCACGGAAATCAGCAACAGAAAATATATACTGCAGCTTTAGGTGAAACCGGAGAAATCATATACTTACCTACTTACGTACTTACTGGATTTTAAGGAACCAGAAGGTTCATTGCCGCCCTCACATAAGCCCGCCATTGGTCCCTATCCTGAGTAAGATTAATCCAGTCTCTACCATCATAACCCACCTTCCTCAAATCCATTTTAATATTATCTTCCCATCTACGTCTCGACCTCCCCAAAGGTCTTTTCCCCTCTGGCCTCCCAACTAACACTCTATATGCATTTCTGGATTCGCCCATACGTGCTACATGCCCTGCCCATCTCAAACGTCTGGATTTAATGTTCCTAATTATGTCAGGTGAAGAATACAATGCGTGCAGTTCTGTGTTGTGTAACTTTCTCCATTCTCCTGTAACTTTATCCCTCTTAGCCCTAAATATTTTCCTAAGAACCTTATTCTCAAATACCCTTAATCTCTGTTCCTCTCTCAAAGTGAAAGTCCAAGTTTCACAGCCGTACAGAACAACCGGTAATATAACTGTTTTATAAACTCTAACTTTCAGATTTTTTGACAGCAGACTGGATGATAAAATCTTCTCAACCGAATAATAACAGACATATCCCATATTTATTCTGCGTTTAATTTCCTCCCGAGTGTCATTTATATTTGTTACTGTTGCTCCAAGATATTTGAATTTTTCCACCTCTTCGAAGGATAAATCTCAAATTTTTATAATTCCATTTCATATTATATTCTGGTCACGAGACATAATCATATACTTAGTCTTTTCGGGATTTACTTCCAACCCTATCGCTTTATATTGTGAACCAGACATGTCACATAATCTGTACTGAATCGAACCCCAGTACCGTTATTTATGCAGTCTCCAGTTCATTTACGATAACTACAGAATAGCGGAATGACTGAAGAAATACAAATATTCGAAGTTATACATGTTGATATCCATTTTGTCTATCACGAATACCATAAAATCGGCGATTTTATTGAGAAATAGAATAGAGTCTAGGCCAATTCTTAATTCAGCGCTATTTAACAAATAAAACAATTTGGGTAACAGTAATGAAAATAAATGTCAAATAAAGCTAAGCACAAACTTACTAAAAGTAGACTAAATTAAAGGTTTTGAAATCGTACCTTTTCCACACAGAAGAATGGCAAACATTTGAAGTTTAACAACTCGGTGCTAATTTTGAAACCGCTCTCTACCTTTTACCGAAATGAAGAACGATTACTTACATAAAACACAAACACACAAACACTAGGGCCGAAACACCCGATTTTGTCACATGTCGCGCGAGAATATTCACACTGAAGTGAGATGTTACCGTGGAAACGTTAAAAATGATTTGTAAATACGCAACAAAGGAGTTCATTGTTAGTATATATTTTTGATGCAATATACTGAATCATTTACTTCATAATGGTTAAAATATAGACGATGAAGTAATTTTACCTAAAAACATTTTTTAAAGCTATGGTTTCTTTGTAGATTTAGATTTTTTTATATTTAAGAATGTTAGCGTATTGCATTATACTCAATATTATCAAATGTTTCTCACTTATTTAAGAGTTTCACAAAATAGGAAATTTTCTTGAACAACTATTCCAACACTTCATGTGAATATGAGCGGAAACATAATTAGTTACATTAACAAAAGTTTTTAAAAAATCCACGCTATAAAAAATATATGTATAACAATAATTTCGTTATATAATATTCATTTAAATCATATAGGCTAGAAATGGGATGCCGATATGGCGATAATAGTCTTAGTGAAATGAGATATAAGGGAAAAACAAACTAATCTCAGAAAACCTTCCTTACAACCGTTTTATTTATATTAATTGTACAGACACGGCCGAATAGCGAATCCTGGGAAAATTCATTCGACAGATAAAGTACGGCTGGGACTATAATTTTATTATTATTATTATTATTATTATTATTATTATTATTATTATTATTATTATTATTATATCACTACCACTACAACTACCACCACCACCACCATCACAACTACCACTACTATTATATTATTACTACTACCACTATTATTATATTATTATTATTATTATTATTATTATTATTATTATTATTATTATTATTATATCACTACCACTACAACTACCACCACCACCACCATCACAACTACCGCTACTATTATATTATTACTACTACCACTATTATTATTATTATTATTATTATTATTATTATTATTATTATTATTATTAATATTATTATTATATCACTACCACTACAACTACCACCACCACCACCACCACCATCACAACTACTACTACTATTATATTACTACTACTACCACTATTATTATTATTATATTATTATTATTATTATTATTATTATTATTATTATTATATTACTACTACTACTACTATTATTATTATATTACTAAATCCACTATTATTATTATACCACTACCACTACCACTACCACCACAACCACCACTACTACTACTATTATATTACTACTACTACCACTATTATTATTATTATTACCCACATTACTACTACTACTACTATTATTATTATTATTATATTACTAAATCCACTATTATTATTATACCACTACCACTACCACTACCACCACCACCACCACCACCACCACTACTACTACTATTATATTACTACTACTACCACTATTATTATTATTATTATTATATTACTACTACTACTATTTTTATATTACTACCACCACCATCACCACTACTACCAATATTATTATTATTATTATTATTATTATTATTATTATTATTATTATATTACTATTACTACCACTACTACTACTACTATTATTATTATCATTATTATTATATTACTACCACCACCACCAATACCATCACCACAACTACCACTATTATTATTATTATTATTATTATTATTATTATTATTACTACTACCACTATTATTATTATTATATTACTACCACTACCGCTACCACAACCACTACCACCACCACCATCACCACCACTACTGCTAGTACTATTATTATTATTATTATTATTATTATTATTATTATTATTATTATTATTATTAGTATGAGAATTCATAAAATAGAGTACCTAATATTGTAATAGTAATATATATTGGTAGCGACCGATTGCTGGTAAAATTCATGTTCTGGGATTAATAAGTTAATTAAGTACCGTCAACCGGGTATACTTTACAAAAGGGGGGTAATTTTACACATTTCTAGCAAAATGCTTAGAAGGCAGCACATTACAGACAATGTGTAGCAACTCCGTGGAACTGATTTTATGTGACAACAGCACATATGTGTGGTAGACTGAAGTGTGTGCCATTATTAAAACTGTTATACACAATTTTTGTAGAAATGTGTAAAGTTACCCCCCTTGTGTAAAGGGCAGGTCTTACGCTGCAAACCCAGCATTCTCCAATTTTTCCTATTTTCTACCTTTCTAAGCCTCCGCATATGATCCATATATCTTAATGTTGTCTATCATCTGATATCTTTTTCTGTCCATAACTCTTCTCCCGTTCACCATTCCTTCCAGTGCATCCTTCAGTAGGCAGTTTATTCTCAGCCAGTGATCCAGATAATTCTTTTTCTCTTCCTAACCCTGGAAAGACTCATCATACCATGTTTGCAGTTTTTCTTGGGAAAGATAAATGCGGTAGCTTGCCGTTGCTTTCCACACACCACTTTCTCCTTCGCATCTTAAAAGATCCCAGGGGCCCCGGCGTGGAGGTGAGGAATTAGCTTTTGACCCACTATTATTATTATTATTATTATTATTATTATTATTATTATTATTATTATTATTATTATTAGTTTTGTTAATATCACTATTATTGTTCTGTTTAAAATATCTTACAAATATATTTCTCGCAACTATATCTATACTTAACGCCATTTAATTTATTTTTATTTGGTACTTTTTATTTATATATATCTATACTAATAAGAAATCTGTACCCGAAATTTTTCTGGTAATTTTCGATTTACCAAAAATAATTGGTCCTAACATAAATAATTAACCACCCTGAAACTGAAAATCGCCTTTTTTTTAATTTTTGTTTGTATGTCTGTCTGTCTGTCTGTCTGTATGTTTGTTACCTTTTCACGCGATAATGGCTGAACGGATTTCGATGAACATTAGAATATAAATTAAGTTCGTTGTAACTTAGATTTTAGGTTATATGGCATTCAAAATACATTATTTAAAAGAAGGGTTATAAGGGGGCCTGAATTAAATAAATCGAAATATCTCGCTTATTATTGATTTTTGTGAAAAATGTTACATAACAAAAGTTTCTTTAAAAATAATTTGCGATAAGTTTTATTCCTTGAAACATTTTGATAGGACTGATATTTAATGAGATAAATGAGTTTTAAAATTAAAATAACTGCCATATAGGGCCGTGTAATGAAATAAACAACAAATGACTTCGTCTATAAGGGGCCTTGGACAGCAACAATCGAAAGCTATGAAAGATATCCTACAGAGAATGTAATGTATGAAGTAATATCGGAAGCTAAATTAACCGATTTGTATAATTAATTATTATTTCACCATTGGAAAGTGTAGTTTCTCTAGATGGACATAATGCTATAATGTTATTACAGTACATTTTGATATAATATAATATAATATAATATAATATAATATAATATAATATAATATAATATAATATAATATAATATGTAATATTATAATATATAATTTAAGTTATTTGAAGGGTTCACAACCATAGTGGGCCAAGGGCCATTTACTGAATACGTAGAAAACAAGGGTTAAAATTAAGTTATTACCATATTTCAATGGATATATATTATTTGGTTATTTTACGAAGCTGTATCAACATCTACGTTATTTAGCGTCTGAATGAAATGAAGGTGATATTGCCGGTGAAATGAGTCCGGGGTCCAGCACCGAAAGTTACCCAGCATTTGCTCGTATTGGGTTGAGGGCGTTATACCTGAAATCTTGATTTGCATAATACACGTCACTGTTCGTTAACAGAAAACCACAATTTAAGTCACACGGAGTTAGTGTGCACTCGAAGTTGGTTGCTTGACGGTTGTCAGCCCACTTTGAGTCTGTGGATATAGAGGGAGAAATTGGATCGGTGTCGGTTAGAGTTCCCGGGTAGCTCAGTGGTAGAGCGTTGGTACGTTAAACCAAAGGTCCCGGCTTCGATACCCGGCTCCGGAACAGTTTTTCCCTCGAAATTATTCATTATAGCATTATGTCCATCTACAGAAACTACACTTTCCAATGATGAATTAATAATTAATTATACAAATCGGTTAATTTAGCTTCCGATATTACTTCATACAAACACAGAAACATTCTCTGTAGGCTATCTTTCATAGCTTTCGATTGTTGCTGTCCAAGGCCCCTTATAGACGAAGTCATTTGTTTTTTAATTAATTACACGACCTTATATGGCAGTTATTTTAATTTTAGAACTCATTTATCTCATTAAATATCAGTCCTATCAAAATTTTTCAAGGGATAACACGTATCGGAAATTATTTTTAAAGAAATTT
This sequence comes from Periplaneta americana, assembly GCA_025594305.2. Taxonomy (NCBI): domain Eukaryota; kingdom Metazoa; phylum Arthropoda; class Insecta; order Blattodea; family Blattidae; genus Periplaneta; species Periplaneta americana. Next base: position 3,234,451 of record JAJSOF020000005.1, read on the forward strand.
TTGTTATGTAACATTTTTCACAAAAATCAATAATAAGCGAGATATTTCGATTTATTTAATTCATGCCCCCTTATAACCCCCCTTTTAAATAATGTATTTTGAATGCCATATAGCCTTAAATCTAAGTTACAACGAACGTAATTTATATTCCATTTTCATCGAAATCGGTTCAGCCATTATCGCGTGAAAAGGTAACAAACATACCGACAGACAGACAGATATACAAACAAAAATTTCAAAAAAGCGATTTTCGGTTTCACGGTCGTTAATTATATATGTTAGGACCAATTATTTTTGGGAAAATCGAAAATAACCAGAAAAATTTCGGCTACAGATATATTATTAGTATAGATTATTATTATTATTATTATTATTATTATTATTATTATTATTATTATTATTATTCGTAAATTTCATCACACTAACACAGGATTTCCTTGAACTAGTGAAGCACACACCAGTTCGGCTTCCAGTTCCACATTACTGAACAACCCTTAATATGTATGACGTAGCGTAGTTTCGTAACATATTTACTGACTTTCTTTTTATACTGATTCCAAGTAAATTTTAGATATTTTTTCATTACAATAACTGGAACCTGTACCTTATCATAACAACCGGTACTGTTAATAATTTTGTTGTTATTATTAGAGCCCGGATTTTTGGCAAAATGCCTTTTTTTACAGGGTGGAAGTAAATCATTATTTGCATAGATATAAATATGATTTGGAGTAAATCAAAGTGATAGGGTCAATTTTTCTATGCAAATGACTTGAATATGTTAGGAGAAAATACACAAACGATTAGGGAAAACACGGAAATTTTACTTGAAGCAAGTAAAGCGATCGGTTTGGAAGTAAATCCCGAAAAGACAAAGTATATGATTATGTCTCGTGACCAGAATATTGTACGAAATGGAAATATAAAAATTGGACATTTATCCTTCGAAGAGGTGGAAAAATTCAAATATCTTGGAGCAACAGTAACAAATATATGACACTCGGGAGGAAATTAAACGCAGAATAAATATGGGAAATGCCTGTTATTATTCGGTTGAGAAGCTTTTATCATCCAGTCTGCTGTCAAAAAATCTGAAAGGAGAATTTATAAAACAGTTATATTACCGGTTGTTCTGTATGGTTGTGAAACTTGGACTCTCACTCTGAGAGAGGAACATAGGTTAAGGGTGTTTCAGAATAAGGTGCTTAGGAAAATATTTGGGGCTAAGAGGGATGAAGTTACAGGAGAATGGAGAAAGTTACACAACACAGAACTGCACGCATTGTATTCTTCACCTGACATAATTAGGAACTTAAAATCCAGACGTTTGAGATGGGCAGGGCATGTAGCACGTATGGGCGAATCCAGAAATGCATATAGAGTGTTAGTTGGGAGACCGGAGGGAAAAAGACCTTTAGAGAGGCCGAGACGTAGATGGGAAGATAATATTAAAATTGATTTGAGGGAGGTGGGGTGTGATGATAGAGACTGGATTAATCTTGCTCAGGATAGGGACCGTTGGCGGGCTTATGTGAGGGCGGCAATGAACCTCCGGGTTCCTTAAAAGCCATTTGTAAGTAAGTAAGATAGGGTCAATTTTTATTTTACCTATTTTGCCTTTTTAACGTGTTCCTAACTAATAAATGCATTTTTTTTGTCATTTTAAAGCAATATTTCTTGTTTATTTGCAATTTTCTAATTAGTTGTAACGTAATGTATACATACATACATACATACATACATACATACATACATACATACATACATACATACATACATACATAAATACATACATACATATATACATACATACATACATACATACATACATACAAAAGGCTTTTAAGGAACCGAAGGTTCACTGCCGCCCTCACATAAGCCCGCCATCGGTCCCTATCCTGTGCACGATTAATCCAGTCCCTATCATCATATCCCACCTCCCTCAAATCCATTTTAATATTATCCTCCCATCTACGTCTCGGCCTCCACAAAGGTCTTTTTCCCTCCGGCCTCCCAACTAACACTCTATATGCATTTCTGGATTCGCCCATACGTGCTACATGCCCTGCCCATCTCAAACGTCTGGATTTAATGTTCCTAATTATGTCAGGTGAAGAATACAATGCGTGCAGTTGTAATGTAATGTGTACGAAATTTAAATATTTTAAACAATGACTCACGTTACTAACAATAGTAAATAAAAGTAATTTATTTCGGTGCTTAATCTGATAATAATCGTGCTTTAATACTATTGGTGTAATATGAATAATGATCGACAAATCACAGTTACAAATATAATATTGTCATGTCTTCACGATACCAACAATCAGCTTTATACTTTTAAATATTAAGCTAGTTCTCATAGAAGTTGTCACGTAGCATTTCCAATTGTTTGCTTTCATATTTTCAAATCTTACTGTTACAATTTTGTGGTACACGTGTTTATTAATGTACAGAGGTGTGAAAATTATTAGAATAATCTTAATTTTAAAGGTTTTTTAATAGTTCCTTCACAAATATTAATTGAATTGATGAATATTGGTATATAATATTACTATACTCATGTAGGATATATTTACTACTAACAATGCCGGAAAGCATTGTTGTACATTGGTATTTTTCTTATTTTACAATTGTTATGGGAATTCAGAAATTATTATATTATGTTGGCGGAATTGGAAACATCAAACATTAATTAAGAAATGCTTTAAACAAATTGTTCTTTGCGTTTACATTGTTGTGAAGGTTCAAATGAACGTATACATCTGTTTTGTGCATATAATTTTTTATGTTTCCAATTCCGCCAACATAATATAATAATTTCTGAATTCCCATAACAATTGTAAATTAAGAAAAATACCAATGTATAACAATGCTTTCCGGCATTGTTAGTAGTAAATATATCCTACATGAGTATAGTAATATTATATACCAATATTCATCAATTCAATTAATATTTGTGAAGGAACTATTAAAAAACCTTTAAAATTAAGATTATTCTAATAATTTTCACACCTCTGTAGAAGAAGAAATTTGAGTGAGGAACATTCTGCAGTGTTGCCAATTCAGCAGTTTTCCCGCTAGATCTAGCGTTTTTCAGTGTTACTTTAGCGGGTAAAATTTATGAAATTTGTATTGCTCATATAGGGATTTAGCGTTTCTTAACATTCACAGCGATAAAATAATCTTATTTTTACATCGACAGTACAGCAATTTAGCGGTTTCTGTACTGTATTATAGCGGGTTTTTAAGAATCGAATTGGCAACACTGACAGTCAGTTATTGTGGGGTGACAGACGGTATAAGATCGGTTAGGTAGAATGCCTGAATTCAGCAAACCATTGAAAAATAAACTTCATGCTTACGTTAGTGAATTTGGTGCCCATGTGTTTTCAACCGATGGAACAGTTTTGTTATGTACGGTTTGTGGAAAGACAGTTAATCACGAAAAAAAGTATTTTGTGCGAGATCATGCGTATTTGCTTGTTTTCCGCACAGAACCAATACGCGGTAAGTGTGAAATACCACATTCAGTATTCCCAACGTAACACACATAACAATTTCCCTCTTCTTACCGCTTAAGCGCGCCATTCATTTTACTGCTTTAGGCTTTTAACATATTATTTTTAGAGACGTTTAACATAGTAATAATTATAAATTGGAAACTTACCACTGCAATTTCACCTAAATTGCACTGTTAATTATTGTTTTTAAATATTTTAAAAAATTAAGTAAACTCTACAACTCCACTAAAGTTACTGCATTCGTGATGCAAGTAACATTAAGGAAGCCGTGAAAAATCAACGAGATTCATAGACTGGGGGAAAAAAAGACAGACGTATATCACGGCCTGCTGGACTATAGTAAACACAGAAAACATTTTATTGCAACAATGTTGGAGAAAGATATTTTGGTTTTCCGAAGTTGCCGTCATTAAACAGGAACCAACATCGAGATTTCATTGCAACTAATTAGAAATTCGTCTTTCAGGTATGTAATAAACGATCTTCGCACAAAATACTGTACGATACTCGAACGGTATGTTTGTTTTCATGTTCTCGGAAATTAAAAAAGCTCAACTACTTTTCGCTTTTTCAATCTTTTCCTCGAAAATGAAAACGTCAACATACCGCTCTTGTAACGTATATTACTATTACAAGTCAACATGTGTTACCTACGAAGTAAATATGTCAGTTATGTTGATATAATTTAAATTTATTACTAAAATATTATGACTTTTCATAATTTCTAATGCCATTTTCAAAGATTATTGTGTCTTTTTTACGTTTATATTGCCTTTTTTAACTGTTATAAATGCGTAAACATCCGGGATCTACATTTTTATCGATTTTATTCAACTGTAAGCGATTTATTAAGTCTGGCAAATGGAATGAGAGAAATATTGACAATATTCGCAAAAGAATGTAAAATAAATAGCTAAGGTATATACATATAGGCCAGCATATATACAGTATATATAGGAATTTTGAGTAGCTACATAACAGAAGAGATAGTCTATATCCAAACGTGATGTGAACCCAGAAATTCTAGGAAGCGTGTCTCTATTGCCGTCCATACTGACGTGGTGATGAACAGAAACCACGGAAAATGAAATACGTAGTGATTGTAAATTTTATGATGAACCATAACTATAAAACTATCGCATGATTCCTGACATGAGAATAAAGTAATGTACTATTTCGGAACACGTGGAGAAATGATAGATGAAATTTCTTCGTGTCTTCTTGGGCGAAGTTATCTATTATGTTGTTTTCTTTTATTACCAAGGTTACAGCTGTAGTCATAGGGACGGGAAACTTTTGAATTTTGAGAGATGCATACGTTAAAATGTTATGTCGATGGTAAATTTTCATACAGGACTATAAAAGCATAAAAAAGAGATGATATATGGTGGTGCGAGTCTTTCTGAAAATTTTGTGGTGGCTGGTAACTTTTAAACGTACCCTCGGTACTTCCAGCAAAATTTACTGCCATATTCCTCCACATTATTTAGCCTGCATCTCTCTTTTTGAATAATTGATCGTTTAATTCGAGAGGAAACCGCTAGATGGCTCTCCTGGACATGAATCTTAAATCTGCTCCAGGTTATGAAGCATTTATCCAAGGTCACGTGATATATAACTGATCTTAGCAGCTACCAGAGGTTATAGGCAGAGACGTTGCAGCGCAGCTATTAGTTCCATAGGAACGATATTTTGACTGCAGGGAACAAAAGTCTAGTATAACCGTCAGAAATGGACGAATTTTATTTGTAAACATGTTTAACGTACTTGTAATTCAGCGGTTACAGTGTTCGCCATTATATCAGAGGTTCCCTGGTTCGAATCATGCCGACGACGATAAAAAAATTGACAAAGGATTCATGAAAACGTCTTTATTCTTGGTGTGTAATTCTTAGGTTAGGATAAATTTTAAGGAATAAATAAATATTACCACTGACGGAATGACTGAATCCTATTCAATAATTGAATGGTGAATTTGCAAAACGACGTAAGGGGAGAGGATGGTATTTTTTTAACTTTTTTCTTATTTGGTGTAAACTATTAATTTTTTGTATGTAGAGAGCTCATAGCTGTAGAAACTCAATCAAAAATAAATATTTTGAAAAAATAATATTTGGGGGCCCAGATTTGAAAAAAAAAATACCCAATGCAGGATTTTACTGAAACCGATATATCTAAACCATTTTTAAAGATAGATTCGTCTCGGTTTTTGCGATGTACTTGCAAAAGTATGCTCTACAAACTGTCTATAACAGAAATGTGATATTTGTCCCTACGTTTGTAAAATAAACAATTAAAATTTAATAACACTTTTCTGATTTCCCTTCTTGCAAACAAACGGACATAGTTTTAAAATGAAATCAATTAACAAACTTCTGTTAGACAGAAAAGTTTCCAATAGTCTAAAGAATGTGTGTTCTAAATTTCATGCATATATCTTTAATAGTTCAGAAGTTATATCCATTTTTGTCTGGCAAAAAAATGAAGTTACCGTAAACCGATAAAAGGGGGCGAGTGATTTAAAAATCCATAGCGCAGGAAGTTTAAAAATGGGGTCTCAACATCCGATAAGGGGCACGAATACAACGAAATGTTATGCTATGCATTCCACACATATCAAAGGGTATTTTAAAGAATTTTTTTTTTTTGAAAATTCAATTTACCGGAAACAACAATAAAAGGGGGCGAGTGATTTAAAAATCCATAACACAGGAAGTTTAAAATGGCGTCTCAACATCTGATAAGGGCACAAATACCGACAAAATATTATGCTATGCATTCCACACATATCACAGAGTATTTTAAAGATTTTTTTTTAATTTACTCATTTTTCACCAAAAATACCATCCTCTCCCCTTAAGCCCCTAAAAGTAGTTTTGAGAAAATTAAAGAAAACTGTTTTTAGCCTCCCTGAACCATATATTGTTACAATATAATTTTTTATACGTAGAGTTCGCGGGAAAAACGATGAATGTCACATTTCTGTTAAGGATTAGATAATGATCTAATTGAGTCTATAACTGCAAGATGTAGAGCTTTTCTACAGAAAATAAAGGAAAGGATTACTGTATTCGTGGTGATAATTCTCCTTTTTACTATTTTTATAAGAACAACATTAAATTTCGCTGTGATCCATTGAATTAGATAATGACATCAACCTTAAGAAAACTGTGACATTCATCGTTTATCCTGCGAACTCTTCATATGTAAGAGAAATAGTGTTATTATAAAAATTCATAGGTTTGTATTCTTCTTCAGGTCGTAAAAAATTTAATTATCTTCAGGACTTACGTTGTTCTGCAAATTAACTTCAATCCTGCATCATAATTGTTAGGTATATCGATTGTAACAATGACAGCATTCATGGGTAATAAGGAAGGCTGTGGAATACCATATAAACTGCAGTTTCACTATTTTCATGTATCATTCTTATTAATGTTGTAAAATAAAAGTATATGAATAATTAAAATCAATTCATATTAAATAATAACGCGAACAAAACCAAATCGATTCAATAGAAAAGGTCCAACGCAAGGCAGCAAAATATGTCAAAATGGGAAAGGGACATGGTGAAGAGATAGTAAAAGACTTAGGGTGGGAACTTCTCAAATCAAGGCGACGAAAAACCAGACTCACCGCATTGTTTAAGGCACAAATGGGACGCAAAGCATGGACCGACATCAATGCTAGATTAGCAACACCATCATACTTAGGCAGGACAGATCATATTAGGAAGTTTAAATGTAGAAAACAAAGAACGGACATGGCAAAATTTTCCTTTGTTAACAGCACAATAGTAGACTGGAACAGCTTACCTGCGGCAATCTTTCAGGGTGGTTCTCTCAAAACCAATACATTTAAGGAAAGGTTGAGAAGATTAGACTGAAAATGTAATTGGAGGTGCAGTGTAAAGATCTAAGTTGTGTCATGTAATTAATTGAGTTGATATGTAATTAAGATGATAATGTAATTTAGTTGATATGTAAATAAATTAATGTGATAAGTTATGTAATTAATTAAGATAATATGTAATTAAGTTGATATGTAATTAATTAAGATGATGTGTAATTTAGTTGATATGTAAATAAATTATGGTGATATGTAATTAATTAAGATAATATTTAATTACGTTGATATGTAATTAATTAAGATGATGTGTAATTTAGTTGATATGTAAATAAATTATGGTGATATGTAATTAATAAAGATTATATTTAATTAAGTTGATATGTAATTAATTAATATATGTAATTTAGTTGATATGCAAATAAATTAAAGGGATATGTAATTAAGATGATATGTAATTAAGTTGATATGTAATTAATTAAGATGATGTGTAATTTAGTTGATATGTAAATAAATTATGGTGATATGTAATTAATTAAGATAATATTTAATTAAGTTGATATGTAATTAATTAAGATGATGTGTAATTTCTTTGATATGTAAATAAATTATGGTGATATGTAATTAAGATTATATTTAATTAAGTTGATATGTAATTAATTAATATATGTAATTTAGTTGATATGTAAATAAATTAAGGTGATATGTAATTAAGATGATATGTAATTAAGTTGATATGTAATTAATTAAGATGATGTGTAATTTAGTTCATATGTAAATAAATTATGGTGATATGTAATTAATTAAGATTATATTTAATTAAGTTGATATGTAATTAATTAATATATGTAATTTAGTTGATATTTAAATAAATTAAGGTGATATGTAATTAAGTTGATATGCAATTAAGATGATATGTAATTAAGTTGATATGTAATTTAGTTGATATGTAAATAAATTAAGGTGATATGTAATTAAGATGATATATAATTAAGTTGATATGTAATTAATTAAGATGATGTGTAATTTAGTTGATATGTAAATAAATTAAGGTGATATGTAATTAAGATGATATGGAATTAAGTTGATATGTAATTAAGATGATATGTAATTTAGTTGATATGTAATTAAGATGATATGTAATTTAGTTGATATGTAAATAAATTAAGGTGATATGTAATTAAGATGATATATAATTAAGTTGATATGTAATTAATTAAGATTATGTGTAATTTAGTTGATATGTAAATAAATTAAGGTGATATGTAATTAAGATGATATGTAATTAAGTTGATATGTAATTAAGATGATATGTAATTTAGTTGATATGTAAATAAATTAAGGTGATATGTACTTAAGTTGATATGTAATTAATTAAGATGATACGTAATTAAGATGATATGTAATTAAGTTGAAATGTAATTAATTGAGATGATGTGTAATTTAGTTGATATGTAAATAAATTAAGGTGATATATAAATAATTAAGATGGTATGTAATTAAGTTGATTTGTAATTAATTAAGGTGATATGTAATTACTTAAATTGGTAATAGGTGGGTGAAATAGAAGTACTTATAAGTTAGATTTACTTTTGCTTATTGTAGGCGTTATTATAGAGTACTTTTTGTTTATAGTCCTAGGTTTATTGCATCTATTTATTTATAGTTAGAAATAAATTTAGGTTTATTTTATTTAATTTTTTATTTTTATTTTATTGCTGTAATTGTTGTATTATTGTACTGGTATTATTGTAATGTTAATAAATACATACATATATACATATATATATATATATATATATATATACATACATATACATAAATGTTATAAAAGTCGTATTTACATGTTTTTATCTCAGGAAAATAGCTTTCCACGTCGCCATGGTTGCTAAAGTCCTCTGAAAACGATATAACACCGTATCGGCATTTCTTTCGCATCCCAGTGTACTCTTCTCCATAAGAGGCTTATGAATGTTTTATTTTCCATTTGTAATCGCAATAGCAATCCAGATATTTTGTATTCGACAGATAATGGAGAAAAATTGGGAGTATAAAGGTACAGTGCATCAGTTATTCATAGATTTCAAAAAGGCATATCACTCGGTTAAGAGAGAAGTTTTATGTGATATTCTTATTGAATTTGGTATTCCCAAGAAACTAGTTCGATTAATTAAAATGTGTCTCAGTGAAACGTACAGCAGAGATGGTATAGGTCAGTTTCTGTCAGATGCGTTTCCAATTCACTGTGGGCTAAAGCAAGGAGATGCACTATCACCTTTACTTTTTAACTTTGCTCTAGAGCAGGCTCCGCCAGGTCGAGTCAAGATCGCGAGAGGGCATACAGGCCTGCTTACGGCTTCCACTGCGGGCAGTACAGTTGTACACTGCAGTCTGTCAGTGGTGGAACCTATCGAGGTCGCTTGGGGGCACCGGTGCACTGCATTTTGCACCAGGAATAGCAATGTAATGGATGTTGTTGTGCGAACTATTAATTTCATAAGGTCTAAAGGACTCAATCACATGGAGTTCAGGGCACTGCTTGATGATATTAACAGTGAGTATGGGGATTTACTCTTCCATACCGAGGTAAGGTGGTTAAGTCGAGGAAAAGTTCTGGAACGTTTTCTCCCACTTAGGAATGAAATTGCGTTATTTATGGATGTACATGGGAAACTTGTTAGAAGCCTTGAAAGAATATATTAAGAATAATGCAACAATTGTGCGAAGACTTCGAACGCAGATATCAAGAAATTAAAGAACTTGAACAACAATTTCAGATATTTACAACACCTTTTTCAGTGAGTGTCCTGGATATTCCTGCTGAACTACAATTAGAAATACTTGATTTAGAAAGCGATATTGAGCTGAAGGATAAGTATCAAAACAGAAAAGTATTAAACATTTCTATACTTGTTTTCCACGAGAAAGGTTTCCTAAACTGCACAATCTTGCTGCAATAACGTTGAGCATATTCGGGACAACCTACGTATGCGAAACACTGTTTTCTTTAATGAAGTTTACAAAGTCACGTCACAGAAGCCAACTAAGTGATGAACACTGAAAGCATGTTTGCGATTGGCTGGTACTAAAACAAAAGCTCCACGAATTGAAAAGCTGCTTACTAACAAAAAACTGCAAAAATCGCCGCGGATCTCTGATGTATAAGAAAAAGTACTAATATTACAGAATTGTATTTGAATAATAACGTTTGTACTGCTGTTTTGTTTTGTTAATTGAATTGTATAGCAATGAGAAGGAGACAAACAGTGAAAAGTTTTATTTCGTAGTATGTTAATCTGTATAAAAGTGTATATATTGTTTTGTTTCATTATTGTGCAAACATGCAAAAATTTATTTCGTGTATAGTTAACTGTACCAAATTATGTAGAGTAGTGTTTTGAGTATAGTACAATTAACAGTGAAAGTGTACTTCAATTAAAAGCTGAAATTAATTTATATTCTTATCACAAATTTGCTTCACATATAGTGCAAGTTCTTAGCTCCGCCACTGTGGAAGCAGCTACCCTTGCCCGCAGCCGTACGTCAGGGCTTCAGGGTTTGTACGCACGCCCGAGAGTGTAGTCACTTGACGCCCCCTGCTCTAGAGTATGCCATTAGGAAAGTCCAGGATAACAGAGAGGGTATTGAATTGAACGGATTACATCAGCTTCTTGTCTATGCTGATGACGTGAATGTGTTAGGAGAAAATCCACAAACGATTAGGGAAAACACGGAAATTTTACTGGAAGCAAGTAAAGAGATACGTTTGGAAGTAAATCCCGAAAAGACAAAGTATATGATTATGTCTCGTGACCAGAATATTGTACGAAATGGAAATATAAAAATTGGAAATTTATCTTTTGAAGAGGTGGAGTAGTTCAAATATCTTGGAGCAACAGTAACAAATATAAATGATACTCGGGAGGAAATTAAACACAGAATAAATGTGGGAAATGCCTGTTATTATACGGATGAGAAGCTTTTATCATCCATAACTCTCAAAAAAGATTGCACTGTTATCCCTAAAGTAATTTAATCTTATAATCAATAAAATTGGATCAAGTATTCATAAATAAATATATATATAACAAAAATAGTTAATTAATTCTGCTGTCGAAAAATTTGAAAATTAGAATTTATAAAACAGTTATATTACCGGTTGTTCTGTATGGTTGTGAAACTTGGACTCTCACTTTCAGAGAGGTACATAGGTTAAGGGTGTTTGAGAATAAGGTGCTTAGAAAAATATTTGGGGCTAAGAGGGATGAAGTTATAGAAGAATGGAGAAAGTTACACAACACAGAACTGTACGCATTGTATTCTTCACCTGACATAATTAGGAACATTAAATCCAGACGTTTGAGATGGGCGGGGTATGTAGCACGTATGGGTGAGTCCAGAAATGCATATAGAGTGTTAGTTGGGAGGCCGGAGGGAAAAAGACCTTTAGGGAGGCCGAGAAGAAGGTGGATTTGAGGGAGGTGGGATATGATGATAGAGACTGGATTAATCTTGCTCAGGATAGGGAACGATGGCGGGCTTATGTGAGAGCGGGAATGAACCTGAGGGTTCCTTAAAAGCCAGTAAGTCAGTAAGTAAGTAATCGCAATAGCTACTCCCGTCACATTTTAACTAGTGATTAGCCACTCGAACTTGAATAGGATTTCAACCCGGGTCCCTAGCCGAACCCCTGGTTCGGAGAGAGTTATGAGGAAATATGGAACAGCACTAGAAACGCAAAGTGGTGTGGAGTTATGAACCTCATACGATTAGCGTAGCGAATCTTGCATAATTCCAGCAGACGAATCCCTGAGGCAGGTGGAGATCTGGACTCGGTGCGGTCTGGGAGCAACTGTAAATCTCGAAGAGTTCCCCACCGAAACTTTGTTGCAAGTCCAGTGGCTTCCGCAGCCCTCAAGGGGGCGGGGGTGGGAGCAGAGTTTTAATACCGGCCTAGAGGGGCAGTGTGAGTCTGCTGGTTGGTCAGATACTTCGGCAGACCCTTCAGGGCTAACTACTGGATCCAAAACTTCAGAGTGAAGTTGTAGTATACAGCCACGTATTGCGGGTTGCAGACTAAGGAGGACGGATTAGAGAGGCTGTAAAAGTGAATGGAATGTCGCTGATAAAGATGAGACTAAAGTGAATGGAAGAAGTGGAAATTCGGAGGTACAATGTAGACAAAAAGTAATGGTCTGTATTCACATCTTGCCGTCCTTCCTTCCATCAGCGTTCTATTTTCGTTATCGTCTCTGAAAAGTCAGTTTTAAAATCCATGTCAAATCAAGAACTACACTGAAATGAACTTAATACTTGATGATTTAAGGCAGGTATGTCAATTGATGCCCACAGGAGCAAGCGCGCGCTTTAGAGCCCAGGAGACCCTAAGCTCTTTACAGCGGAAAAGAAAGAGACAGACGAAAGAGGTGGTATATGTCGCTTGGTCGAGCTATATTCAGGGATGGCCAGCACTGATTCAATAGATAAAGTGAAGAGAACTTATTAAAACTGTATCCATGGTAATTTTTAGATTTGCCTGAGAAGTATAAGTGCATTATAAGAATGTAAGTTTTAATTTTAATGCTCATTTTTCACAAGTTTGACTTTTTTGTTCAAAAGAAAAATTTTCTCAACTTTTCGCATAGAAAAGTGAAATTTTCAGGTATAGGCCTATTTATTTAGTAGCCTTACAGAATGTTTTCGTAAATCTAATATACCGCATATACGTATTACTGAAGATAGTGTATTGAAAATTTTGAAAATATTCGCATGGAAATTGTTTGTAAGGAAATGAATTAACAAAGCAACTACTGTTAAATCATAAGCAAAAGATACGTGCCCATGTGTTGTGAAAATGTCAGCTCTATAGCTTCAGCAGATTTCGAGAAAATAATTTAATATTCTGATGATAAGAAGTTGCTCACAAATATCACCTTAAAAGCATAATGCAATAAGAGTTTTGTTATGTAATATTAGTTACACTTAAAACCGATAGCCTACAGTACCTATGTAACTTTGCTTTGTACTGTAATATTGTTTTGATTAGTTTATTGATTACTTTTGTAAGGCTAAAGATATCATAAATATAAATTCCAACTTATCATGTCATACTCAATCTCTTTCTTTGGAATATCACTTTCTTTATGAATGATGTGTTTCATCTACTTAATACAGTATAATATTATACTACTATGGAATTTAAGTGAATATTCCTTCTTAACTCTCTATTATGTTATTAAGATTTAAAACACAAGTGCAAAATTAAGAAATCAGTGTTAGTACTTTTGTTTTACTGACAATATAGATAATATTAAACAGAAAGAAGCCATATAAAAATAACGACATAAAATTTCACGTTCCGTTTGAAGTTTGTGCACCACTGTTTTCTTAATCCAACAGGTTGCTTATTCATATACACAACCCTTCCTGTTTCCATACTTAGCGCTTGCTGCCCGCGCACGACGTCAAGGTCAGAAAAATGCGCTTGCTTTGACATCACTGTATTAGGCGATGCCCATAGAACCAATGCTTTTTTCTTAACGTGGAATCCTCTATAGGCAGAAACAATTATTAATAAAATTACACGTTACATGTAGAACATAATGTACACTTCTTACAATACCGCGACAGTCCACTTTACGCTTCAAAATCCTCATTTTGTTGAATAATTTTATTATTCAAGGACACTTAAACAACGGAGGCGAACAAATTTTCCTGGGAATATAAAAGTTAATGAACAAAGATAGAAGGAAACAGAAATTGCAAGCGAGATATGTGAAAGTTAAGTGAATGGTATGGAGCTATGACAATTCGCTGGAAAATACCGGAGAACATTAATTAATTAATTCAGCTGGGAATTTCATTTCAGTGTGACACCCGCCCAAACCGACAATAAGAATTGGAAGCTGTTTAATATTTCAGCGTTGCGTAGCGACGGATTCCGAGAACCTTTGACGCTATTTCCTATGTTTTAATTAACTTTGTATTCACATTCAGTCCCGGCCCATCAGTCATATTATTTAATTCATCGCTTCCAAACTTAACCTCGAATTTGTTTCCAAGACAACAAGGATCTCATTTCTGCCGTCTTTTGTCACATTTATTGCTGCTAAACCATAGCTCTAAACTTGTTAATTCATTCTTCCATTTTATGCTGCCTTTGGAAGAACACAATAGCTTCTCTAAGATTAGCGTTCATTTCTGTATTTGTGCCACACATCTACATGCGTGAAATTATTTGGACCAAGCCTGATACATATCATATATGTACAACTCAAACCTATCGATCCTAATCTTTAAATCTAAAATAAGGATAAAGAGATTTCTTCAATTCCTGACAACTCTCTTTAATAATTCGGAGGTTCATTGCCGCCCTCACATAAGCCACCATTGGTCCCTATCCTTGAGCAAGATTAATGCATTCTCTATCATCATATCCCACCTCCCTCAAATCCATTTTAATATTATCCTCCCATGTACGTCTCGACCTCCCCAAAGGTCTTTTTCCCTCCGGTCTCCCAACCAACACTCTATATGCATTTCTGGATTCGTCCATATGTGCTACATGCCCTGCCCATCTCAAACGTCTGGATTTAATGTTTCCAATTATGTCAGGTGAAGAATACAATGCGTGCAGTTCTGTGTTGTGTAACTTTCTCCATTCTCCTGTAACTTCATCCCCCTTAGCCCCAAATATTTTCCTAAGAACCTTAATCTCAAACAACCTTAACGTATGTTCCTCTCTCAAAGTGAGAGTCCAAGTTTCACAACCATAAAGAACAACCGGTAATATAACTGTTTTATAAATTATAACTTTCAGATTTTTTGACTGCAGACTGGATGAAAAAAGTTTCTCAATCAAATAATAACAGGCATTTCCCATATTTATTCTCCGTTTAATTTCCTCTCGAATATTATTTATATTTGTTACTGTTGCTCCAAGATATTTGAACTTCCCCACCTCTTCAAAAGACAAATTTCCAATTTTTATATTTCCATTTCGTACAATATTCTCGTCACGAGACATAATCATATACTTTCTCTTTTCGGGATTTACTTCCAAATCGAGGAGACGGCTTCCAGATATGGAGGGTAGCTGTGAATATATTGAATAAGCAGTCGCGGACAGCCGAAGAGGGGTGGTCCTCCAGCTTGGGGGTTGGGCGAAGGGCTAACAACCCATCACCGTGAAAAACAGCTTGTTACGAATCCTTCAAATAAGCCTCGGAAATAAAATAATAATAAAGATAATACTGATGATGAGATATCTTCAAATTGTATAATTGATAAAATGTCATACTGTCTCCAAACACGTTTTCCCTGAGGAGAAAATCAATTTGAAGGTTAGCACATTCTACGCAATATTACAGAAATAAATGTAGTACAAAAATTATGATGTTCCCCCAAAAACCTTTCATATGTTCCGTACATATATAAAAAAGTACGGAATTCACGCTGTAACAATAGCTTGTAGTAATTTTCCGAGAAAATTTCAATTAAGAATTTCAGACTTTCTCTAGACATAACATAAACACAGAGGGTAAAAAAAAGTGCGCAAAATGTTATAGAAACAAATATCTAAAATTTAAGTAATTCACTAACTAACGGACTTACTCGTGTTAATTATGTAAGTTTGTGCGGCTTACACCTTCAAAATATACAGAAAACCAACCACCACCATCACACACATACACAACACATCTAATCACCACACACAACACAAACAAGCTGCATTCAGGACAATGGTACACAGATTACTCAACATACCCATGAGCCAACAACACTACAATGAAGAAATGAACACAATCAAATACATAGCACAAGAAAACGGTTACAACTCAAACATAATAGACAACATCATAAGGAAGACAAAACAAAAACTCAACAAACACAAAAACACAACACAAACACAAGAACACAAGAAATATATCACACTAACATATGAAAAAATAACACACATAAGATCGGATCTTCATTCAGAAAACAGAAATACAACATAGCATACAGAAGAGAAAACACACTACAAAGACATCTCAACACACAAAAAACACAAACAAATAAATACGACCACACAGGCGTATACAAACTCACATGTAATAGTTGCGATAAGTTCTACATAGGACAGACAGGCAGATCATTCCAAACACGCTACAAAGAACACATTAAAGCTATAACCAGAGGATACAATACATCTACATACGCCGATCACATAACCAATGCTAACCATACATACAATAACATAAATGCGGACACGTAAATCCTACCATACAACCCAAGAACAAAAACTCAACACACTAGAACAATACGAAATATGGAAAAACACTAAAACACACCCCGATCAAATTCTCAACACACAGATAAATTTCAGTACACACACACTATTTGACTCCACTCTTCAACACCTTTCAACAATCAAACGCACCCACATAACAGGCAGAGAAGTTCGAGATGACGCCGAGATCTAGTAGGCTCTGAGGATGGTGATGAAGCACCGAAACAGCTGTAAGCCGCACAAACTTACATAATTAACACGAGTAAGTCCGCTAGTTAATCAATTACTTATATTCAAGTGTTAAAAGTAGTGTACGTAAGATTCAAAATGGATCTAAAATTTATTATCTAGTCAAGTTTTGTCGTTCTCATAAAACTTTCCTTGTAACACACATATGAAAAAGTAGAAAATTGGCGCTGTAAATCCCAGAGGGCTACAATTGTCACTGGTCTGGTTACCAAGGGAACAACCCTCGTAGCATGTCCATGAAATAAATCTGGTTATTTAATTAAGTCTGCTCATAGTAAATTTGGCACGGGGAATGAAAGTCCAATAAGACAATGCTGGCGTCTTTAGAACACATGTATGTGGGGAGGGGAGGGGTACACAAACTACAAGTAATTCCTGTCCTACGGGTCCAAATGAAAGCTCTTATTTCCTGCAGCAAACGAGTTGTCCCTGAACGCAATTCCGCTTGGCCACTATGCTACTCACCCACGTCCTGTCTTCCCGCATTAACCTTCTTACGTACGATATTGGCTGAAACCACCTTCCCTTAACGAAAGGGTTCTCCCCCTACTTTGCCTAAGTCACGGCTTATGATAGTTCTTTACCGCTTCCGTATACCACGGAATAACCTCTTAATTTTAGACTGCACTTTACGATATCCTAGATGGGATCAGATGCTTTGAGAACAGTTCTGGATATATCGCAATTGTTTATAGCGGTGGCGAAAATGTAATCGTGCGCCGAGTCACTGTGTAACCTGCAACGTGCATAGCACCTATGGAGGGAGGCGGACATCCGAAGGGGAAGTGAAGCAACTGTCTGACTTATTAACGGATTTTCATTTTCCTTACGTCAAGCACTTAAATATAATTTTATACAGTACAAGGCTACAAACTAATGTTTAGTATGTGTAACGAAGAAAGAAATGAACAATAAATGAACAATATCACAACCTAAAATTAACTGTCTTCAGAATGTCTCTGCGACAGAGTTTCAAAATCAGGAATTATGTCACTTACTGCCAGTCGTAGTTGATCACGAAGGTATTTGTCTGTCAGTCGTGATCTAAATTTGGTTTTTACTATTTTAATTGCTGACAATAATTTTTCACAAACCTAAGTTGTTGCGAACATGGCTTCAACAGAGCAAGCGAAAGAACGAATCTTCGGATATTTATTTTTTAGCAAAAATTTGAAAGTTCAACATTTGTCAAGTCCTTACATCTAGCTTTCATTTCACATCATATTGTAAATCAGTGAGTTTAAATTGAAGACCTAACCGCATTATTCGTACATCTTCTGAAAAAGGGTCGACGTACAGAGATGATGATGATGATGATGATGATGATGATGATAACAATAACACAACCTTTTAATATGTCATGAGTGACATGTAGTATAATGCCGTTTTATGTTATACAACCGTTTTCCTCGTAATATTTGTGAACAAATCATACATTTACGCCCGATTGTATAAACCATTTAATCTTAGATCAGAGGTTAAATTGATCCTTGTTTCAGCTGAACTTGGAATTTTGTGTTGTATAAAGTATAATCTGAGATTAATTTGTCTCAAACTAAAGTCAACTTTGACTGAAGAAATTTCTCCGATTAAGTTAGATGATCCAAGTTCAGTTATTTCTTTTCTGTTTGAAATATACGAGTGACAGATTGTGCAAATAAAATATCCATTATTATTAATATTAATAAATATGTTAGGTACATTTATATATATTTCTTTCAATTTCTTGCCTTAATACACAAACAATCTTATATTTTATAAGGCTCTATCGTGTTCAGCAGTATCAAATAACATAACCTATAATTATATTATGTTTATAACAACCATTAATTATTAATGGATATGATAGGTACATTCATAAATGTTCAATTAACTGTATTACTAAACGAAAATTGTCGTTTTATGAAGCTTTATTATGTTTAGCAATATCAAACACCATAACATGATAACAACTTGGAGAACGGTCAACCTTTTTCTTATTGTCCGCCATTATTTACATTGCACAGAAACCAGTGTCTCCAACAGAGTGTACGGAAAGTCGCCAAAAAGTAATTGTAAAGTCGCTACATTTCTCATTATCAACAAAGAAAGATTAAATTTTGTC
Source organism: Periplaneta americana (assembly GCA_025594305.2). Lineage (NCBI taxonomy): Eukaryota > Metazoa > Arthropoda > Insecta > Blattodea > Blattidae > Periplaneta > Periplaneta americana. Next base: position 3,253,445 of record JAJSOF020000005.1, read on the forward strand.
ACTATGGGGTGCTAAAAAGGTCACTAAATCCCTATTTAAGCAATATAAGAGTTAAAAAAAATTGTTGTTGAAAAAGAGTTAAAGTCGCTAGATTGGCAACACTGAACAAACCTGTCCGCGCATCATGTATTTCACTTGTTTATGCGATGTTGCCAAATCCTTTTCACGTGAACTTAGATTGCATTTGAACCAAGGTAATTTGATCGCAGAAAAGTTTTATACAATAGAAGAAGTGTCTCAACTCGGTTCACTTTTCGATCTTCGATCAAAGTTGATCTTTAGTCAGGGAGTTTTATACAATTGGACCTTAATATTCTCATAATATTGACAGCAAAAAAATGCGTCCTCCCATCCTACTTGGAACTTTCGTACATGGTTTCGAGAGAGACATATGCCACTCGCAGGTCAGAGACAAATACAAATGGAACGGAGTTTGACTCCAGTGAGTGAGAGGGTGGGGGTTTGCGGAGGTTAGAAGCAAACGAAATGCACAGCTATCACTGCGAGCCACAATGTCTTGCGAGTCACGTTTTCGCCACGGCTGATTTATACTATTTAATGTCTTTAACTTACATAAAACAACTGCATAATTCAATGGAATTTATGGGAAGGGACACTATGATCCAGCACTGCGACCTGTTAGGCATTCCCAAACCCACACTGGCTGACTATACTAAGGTTCACTGCGTACCCAGATGTCGAGCAGGCAATCCCCTCGTCCCTAGGGCAGCCCCAGCCGGCGATCGGGGAATGCTATGGAATGATGTAAATGCCTAATATGGGGAAAAACAGGAGAACCCCGAGAAAAATCCCAACTGTGACCTTGTCCGCTACAAGCATCACTATGAATTTTTAATGAAAAATCCCAGACCTGATCGGGACTCGAACCCGGGCCCCTGCGTGACCACTGAGCCAACGCAGGGTATCTATTGCCACTACGGCCCAGCACTGCGACCTGTTACGATCTATTGTGCTAATCCTCAAGCTAGGCGCATTCTCAGACCTACCTCGACTGATTACACAAGCGGTCATCAGAACACTGCACTCTCGGGCTAGCGTCTCTTACCCTCAAGTCCCTTACAGCTGGCAGGTATGCTCCCTTCTGCACGAGGGTGCATGTTGCCATGCACTGCTTACCCGTAACCCATTTCAGCGACTGTTAATCATTGGACTACACAGAAGTTCGCTACGTACTCAGGTTTCGAGCAGGTAACCCCCTCGTCCCTAGCAGCGTATTCCGAATCTCACCGGTCCGGTGGCATCAATGACGTCACGTTGCAGCGAAATAAGGAACAAAACTGCTGGAAGGATCGATGGCTGTCATGGCGACTGTACCAGTTGTTGTCTGTGCTACGCCAGCAAAATTTTGAGAAATTTCCGTACTGCCATCTCGTCCAAAGAAAAGATAGCATAAACAATTTATTTCTTGAACCAGTAGTAATAACTGGTCCGTTGACATGTTCGCTCATAAGCCATTAACATATTGTTTTTACGTTGTGCTCATTACAAACAATACAGCAGAACACACCGCCATGACACAACAGTGCACGATGTCATTCGTCTGCTAATTCCCGCCCTATACAAGAACTAATCAGATTCACTGATGGAGGCTGATGGAGACTGCCACCACCTCTGCAAGCTGATGGCACCGGTGCGACACCGGTGGAGCATCAGTGACGTCATCGGTGGAATTCGGAACACCGTGATGCCATCGGATTGCTCACCGGTGAGATTCGGAATACGCTCTAGGCCAGCTCCTTTCGTGCGTCACAAACCGACGATAGAGGAATGCTATGGCATGACGACGAAATGGAGAAATGATAACGGAATATGGAGAAAAACAGAAGAACCCCGAGAAAAACCCTAACTGCGACCTTGCCCGCCACAAAATTCGCTGAGGAATGGCGGGAAACGCAGTTTAAATTCTTAAGGGGAGTGTGTAGTGATGCCTATGCGATTGAAACAGTCTGATACAAAAGCTTAGTTCAATATTTCTAGGGTTTTAGTGCTCAGAGTTGAATAAAAATTTCCATGCTTATACAACCAATCATTTTGAATTCAGTGGTATAAAAGACAACTAAACAGTTCCGTATTCGAGTGCAAAATAAAGGCCCTAACCGATAACCTCTTTTTCCACTTTGCTAAGTGTACCTCATTCTTCAGGTGCACATTACTTGCTACAATCTTTACTAATATACTTTGTATTTTGTTAAGTTATCAAGTAATGTATATTGTAAATTCTAAAGCAAAATTTAGTTAAATACTTCACCCCTAGTGAAACAGACAAAATATTGTACTTTGTTTAACAATTTTTGCAACTTTTTTCAATGCGAATATATTTTTTTCTCGTGTTATGTGTGTCACATTCTTAAACCCCTAGGTCTACTGTGTGGAACACAACCTGCAGAAAACACTGTAAAAATTTCATGTAAATTGATTCAGTAGTTTCAGAGAAAAATGCACTTGTTTGAAAAATGTGAACTTATGGAAAATTGCATTTAAAAAGGAATGAAGTATGAATTAGATGCACCGCCAAATTTAAAGAGATCATTTAAAGGGCATATCTGAAGAAATACCCCCCACAAATTTATATTATTTTAAAGAGGAAGTTTTGTACTCTTTTTTTTTTTTAACACAAAATAAAAAAATCGAATTTTTTACCTCTAATCACTACCTGGTTCCCTTAAAGTCTTATCAAATATTACAAATTCTAATTTAAAAAATGACTAAAAATCAGTGTTGTGGGATTTAATCAATTAATCGAGCAATTTCTGTTGCATACATACACACACACACACACACACACACACTACACACTGGAGAGAACAAATATGTACTTAAATAATTTTCACATTTCTCGGCCTCATATCACTTAAACAATCCGCTCAACTAACCTACTAACCTTGTCACATATCTCGGCTTCATGTCACTTAGCTATCCCCTCATTTAATTCATATAACTCATTAACAAACTTATATAAATCAGACGCCAATCCCGTGAGTGCTTTGGGGCGATACCGAAGACTGGCCCAAAATAATATCACACATTATGAAAAAAATTGCCACAGTAACTACCAACTTCACCATCTTACAACCAAATGGAGCTGTGGTCACCGGAAAAAAGCATATTCTACCGCAACACAGGTAAAATCACAAAAATCAAATAAACACAAACAACGTTTTTTTTATTGACCGCCATTTTTAATCATTAATTGCGCTCAAACCGATATTAACTTTAAAAATACGATTTTTTATGTTTTATGAGCATTGTCATCACGAGGTACATAATTACAATTTTAATAATATATAGGCCTAAATGTTTAAAAAAACATTCCTGGATGTTAATTTATTTTTCTATCATATATTATTTAATAACCTATTATAGTTTACGATGAAAGAGTAATGGAACGGAGAAAAATTCTCTCCGGCGCCGGGATTTGAACCCGGGTTTTCAGCTCTACGTGCTGATGCTTTATCCACTAAGCCACACCGGATACAACTCCGACGCCGGTTAGAATCGTCTCAGATTAAGCTCCAACTCTTGATTCCCTCTAGTGGCGCCCTCTGCACTACGTCATAGATGTCTATGAACGCAGGACCGAAGTCCACACATGTGCTGAGGTGCACTCGATATGAGTGACTAGTTGGCCGGGATCCGACGGAATAAGCGCCGTCTTAAATCACGAAGTGATTTACGCATATCATAGGTTATATATTATTTTAATGTACCAAAGTACATATTATATTTCTATGCAGATATTCGGCGCTTATTCCGTCGGATCCCGGCCAACTAGTCACTCATATCGAGTGCACCTCAGCACATGTGTGGACTTCGGTCCTGCGTTCATAGACATCTATGACGTAGTGCAGAGGGCGGCCACTAGAGGGAATCCAAAAGTTGGAGCTTAATCTGAGACGATTCTAACCGGCGTCGGAGTTGTATCCGGTGTGGCTTAGTGGATAAAGCATAGGCACGTAGAGCTGAAAACCCGGGTTCAAATCCCGGCGTCGGAGAGAATTTTTCTCCGTTCCATTACTCTTTCATCGTATGATGACGCAGAATATCTGCATGGAAATATCATATGTACTTCGGTACATTAAAATACTATTATAGTTTGTCAATTCTTGTCGATGAAGGTCAGTGAATTGTTGGTTAATATACTTTTGGTTAAATAGTACTGTTGAGTCTATGTTACTTGAATATTTCGTTACATTTTAAGTTTTTACTAATAATTTCACCAAGTTTAAGTGTGTTATCGTTATTTATGGACTACATTACTAGATATGGTAGATTTTAGCAATCACCATAAATGTGAAATCTGCACAAGTACTGTCAAAATAAGTAATAATGGGAAGAACTGGAGAATACGCACGGTTAACCAACGTCGGTAGACGGCGTTGCTTGCTGGCCACTACTTACCGGGCCGTACCGAGCCGTGTCAAACAAAAGACAATTGAAATGGTGGTAGTAAAATTCGCGACTACATTCTTGAATAATTCACTCCATTAGTCAAATGCAAGGTTTATGCAGTACAACGGCGGTGTTTTGAATGCACCAAAAGAAAATGCAGATGTAGGAAGTTCTTAAAGTAGGTTATCACAACGAAATAAAGGGGGAGAAAAGGTGTTTTTCAGGTAATATCGTACAATTAAAGGAAAGTACATTTTCGGTTAATGTTCGCCAAAGCATTAATACGTAATTATGAACGCGTTGCAGTTTTATTTGTGGTATAGAGAAAATATCTCGTCTTTTACGAAGAAAACTTTTAGCGGCCATGAAATTATTCACCGCTTTCATCATATTATTATTGTTTACCAAAATTAAAAAAACAATAACTATCATAAGGGCTTACTCTATGACCGATAGGATCATCTTGGATGTCTGCGCATGCGCGGAAAAGAAAATTGGTTTGTATAAAACACTGTCCTTCTGCTATATGAAAAAAAATATATTTTTATGATAAAAAAAAATGATTTATATATACTTTTTTCAAAATTCAAAATGGTGCCAGTTCACTGTGCAGTGATGAAGCGTTTCCTTCATAACTCATAAAGTTGTTGGCTTTTCATGTTCTCTCTCTTTTATTCTATTGCTGAAACTCATGTTTACAATATCATGCTTTTCAACTACATTCCTTAATAAATAATATTTTTTTTTATTTTGTATTAGGAAAAAATACTGGTATTTGACAATTTTTAAAAATGAATTTATTTTTTATCAGACTATCTATCAAAGGTAGAGAAGTGATCTTGCATCATATTGTAGATATGATATGGATAAATACACACAAAAAATTTCATCACAGAATGTTCGATAGTTTTTTAGTTTTGTGGGAAACGCTTCATCACTGCACAGTGAACTAAATTTTCAAAAAAGAATGTAAATAATTATTTTTTAAATCGTAAAAATATTTTTATATATAGCAGGACAGTATTTTACACACACTAATTTTCATTATTGTAAAAGACACAGTATTAGAGGGGAAAAAAATGTTGAATATTTCCAAAATTTTACTGCTGTAAGCTATACCTAACCCCTTAACACAGTTAATATTCATGGCATTAAATTTCTGGCACCAAACTATGCATTAAAAATGTTCCATTCAAAAACGCTAAAAAAACAATGCTCGATTTGACATTAAAAGTACTACAAAATTCTAAATCTGATTTCCAAAGTGCTAAGCTCTTAATTTTAAGTTGCTAAAATCTACCATCTCAATGCATTGCGTTGTCGATGTAAAGAGTGACCATTTACACTTAAACATACAGCCTAAATCTTACTTGAAGCATATCCATGGTAACGAAGGAGGCGCCATGTTACACATAATCCTTTTATGTACTACACACGAAAATGTTGCGGCCACACAGAAGTTGTTATGTTTAAATTATCAACAAAACAATAAGATATGAATATGGCTATCACGAAAAACAGCCCTGAATTAAGAACACTCCCGACTTACAGTAGGTAAGATAAACACTGCGCATAAAAAGTCAACCTTCACGATCACTGACATAAAAGAGACACAAACCAACCAATCACATCTAGCCCTCAGCACAGGAACAAGGTCCGATGTTACTAGGTAACAAAGAGTTTTAGAGGGAAGATATTTTACTATCATTTCTGAATGCCATTCTTTACGTATTCCTAGGAACTGGACGTTGGTTCGAGTGCTAGTTGCAATAATGGGAGTTAGACAATAATGCAAATCCTCACTGAAATAATGGACAAACATGGCAGTAGAAATAGGACTGGATATTTAGAGTCCGTCGACATCCTAGACCATTTGCGACCTTAGGTTACTTTCTTTCCACGTTAAAATAAACCCTTTAGGGTTTAAGTAAATTAATATACTTACTTACTTAATTTCTTACTTACAAATGGCTTTTAAGGAACCCGGAGGTTCATTGCCGCCCTCACATAAGCCCGAAATTGGTCCCTATCCTGAGCAAGATTAATCCAGTCTCTATCATAATATCCCACCTCCTTAAATCCATTTTAATATTATCTTCCCATCTACGTCTCGGCTTCCCCAAAGGTCTTTTTCCCTCCGGTCTCC